>OX467708.1:46952008-47306320 GCA_950111635.1 Agelastica alni | reverse complement strand
ATTCTAACAAGTAACGGACCCAGCCGCAGAAAGAATGTGGCATCTTAGAGCTCGTATATATCGATATGTGACGTAAAATGCTCGTTGCTGTATTTCCTCTGACAAATATGTTACAAGCAAAAATGTCGAATAATACGCTATTGCCATATAACCCGTAATATGGCATTGGGTAATATGGCAACATCAATTTATAATTTATAAATTGAAAATTACTGTGTTTTCAAAAAAATTTGCCAAATTACTAAAATAAACTTTTATTTCCAATAAAACATTAATCAAAATAAAAAAACTTTTTAATACATAATAATAAGGGCTGAAAATAACATGCTTCGAGCTGCTGTTTTCTTATTAACCATCTCAGATAATCTTCGCAAAATCTGTCAGATGGAGTGTAGATTTCGTAAACCCATCGCAAACATCTTACACATTTAAGCCAGTCAGACTTGGCACCCTTTTTGTCCAAAACATGTCCGTTGCAAGTCGGGCAAATATCTGACTTATCAAACTCCATTTCTGAATCATCGTTTTTCTTTGTTACTGCCTCTGTTTCGGTATCTGATAAACAGGAGCTGTGCTTCTTTTGCATTGAAATAGTTTGCTTCTTTTTGAATTTATTTGTTTTTAGACTTTCTTAATCTTTTTTCCTTTTGCTTTAATTTTTAATTTTTTCTTCCTTCTTTGCTTTTTTCTTTCCTTCAAATTTCCTGATTCCTTTTTTCTCATCAAAGTTCTAATAGGAACTATATAAATTTAACTTATTTCTCGAACTGACCCTCTACCATTAAGGATATCCCTAACGGCATTTTGAAGGTCTTTCTCTGACCACTGCCCTCTTAGATTTCTTCGGACGTGGTATTTTATTAATCTGAAATCATAAAAAATTCTATAAAGTATTCGTCCATTACGTCGACAAAAAACATGGGTAATATCCCGCACGGTCTACTGGAGATTTGCTGGCTTATGTCACTCAGCTCTGGACAAACACCATTGGAAAGTTTGGTGAATCCCGTGCAATAGCCTTGGATATATCTAAAGCCTTTGACCGCGTTTGGCACCAAGCATTGTTAAGTAAATTATCTGCCTACGGTCTCCCAACCAAACTGCGCCAATGGCTCTTGAGCTTCATGCAAGATCGCTCCTTACATGTGGCAGTTGACGGTATTTCTTCTGATGCGATAAAAACCAATGCCGGGTCCACCAGGGTTCTATCCTGTCACCCACCCTATTTCTTTTACACATCAGGAACCTCTTGAAAACCACCACGAACCCCATTTACAGTTTCGCAGACAACAGCACACTCTTCTCAACTTTTACATCCTATCGATCACTTTCGGTGAATGATACAAATAGATTTAGACAGGAACAGGTTGACTCCATCTATAGAGATCTTGAAGCAATCGTCGAGTGGGGAACCAACAATCTGGTTCAGTTTAACGCCCAGAAAACACAAAGCGCCACGTTTTCCAAGAAAATAAATTCCTCAAATCACTCCATCACAATGTCCGGAAATACCCTTGAATTAAGTCCCTCCATCTCGATTTTGGGAGTCACGGTGTCTAATAATATGTCTTGGCATGACCATGTTGCTAACATCGCAAAATCAGCAAGCCAGAGGCTAGGTTTTCTGTGGAAAGTTAAAAAGTTTTTTACTCCTGACCAACTGTTGACGACGTAAAAGACTAAAATCCGATGTATACTGGAGTATTGCTCGCATACTTGGGGTTCAGCACCAAGGCATTCTCTTCGTCTTCTAGATTCCATTCAGAAAAGGGCCTTTCGGTTGATAAACAGCTCAACTCTTACAGATACCCTTTACGCACTAAAACATAGAAGAAGAGTTGCAGACCAGACATTACTGTACAGATATTTTTATGGCAGATGCTCCAGAGAAATAAAAACTCTTATACCACCACTGGTCACATTCAGCCGAAGAACTCGACACGCTGATCAGTCTTACCCATTTACTTTCAAGATTGACTCTACAAGGACCAATCTCCATCAAGAATCCTTTTTTTACAGGGCTGCTACAGAATGTAACAAGCTTCCAAAATCAGTTTTTCCAGAGAACTATGACCTGCAACTTTTCAAAAAGCGGGTTCACAATCATCTCCTTTCTGAGGTTTACTTACCGGTTTAATGGCATCATTCACAAATTGTTATCAATAAAACAAACAACAACTAAATGCTCGTACGAACGATAACAGATGCGAGTACTATTGCGACAGCATCAACCCTCTGTACACCAGAAGCGGAGTGAGGCGTATTACCCGACGCGGAACATTTCCCCGTTTTACTCTATATATATATATATATATATATATATATATATATATATATATATATTATTGAAAATGGAATTAAAATTGTATTTAAATATGTAGTTTCTTAATAATAAAAGTAAACATTTTAAAAAATGTAATGAAATATTGTTGAGAGCCAAAAGTTAGTTTATTAAAAAATTTATTTAATTTGTTTATTTTGATATTGTTATATTTTGAGAGCAATGACTTAATCTCCTGAAGTCCATACCATTTATTAAACAGTTTGTTTGATGTATGGTAATTACAATTATTAAGCTTTCCATTTAAATTTTCGATATCGAACAAATAAATTGTTTTATTGGTCTAAAGATGTGGTCTTAAATCGAAATTAGTTGCCTGCCAACAACATATTTTAAATAAAATTTCAATATATATTTTATTAATTGCTATCATATTTTGTGATACAGTTTACAAACACTGTGTTCATTTGAAAAGAACCCACCATTAATATTTCGGAAATGCGACATATTAAAATGAAATGCCGAAACACATCAACTTTTAATTTGTGGGGGACACTTTTTAGCGCTAATGTCATAAACGTCAGATTCACCCCTTCACTACAGGAGATACCCCTTCAATTTTTTCAAATGGCGTTAGGTATCAAGTTATAAATTATTTAAAAGTTGTGGTAAATCTCTATTCATTCATATTGTTTTGCCTTTGATACTAGCCTTCTACTGTTATTTAATCGTTGTTTAAAATTGGCTCTTTAAACTTTTCTTATGCCCCCGTATTATGTTAAAATTCAAAATTTCATAATTACAGTGACAAAAACAAAAATAAAATTGACAATTAAAAAAGTCATAGTGATAATTAAATTAACAGGATTTACTTTTTTGTAGGGCATATGAAAAGTTTAAATGAGAGGCAATTTTAAACAACGATTAAATAACAATGGAAGGCTGGTATCAAACGCAAAATAATATGATTGAATAGAGATTTACCAGACCTTTTAAATAAGGTATGACTTGATACCTAACGCCATTTGATAAAAATTTACGGGGTATCTCCAGTAGATAAGGGGTTTCGGCATTTCATTCCAATATGTCGCATTTCTGATATATTAAGGGTGGGTCCTTTTCAAATGAACACAGTGTATATCCTCTGTACGTTTTTTTAATTGTTAAACATTCACATTTCTATGAAGTTTGGAGCTCTTTTTGTCCGTACATTACGTTTCGAAAACCAAACTATCGTTAAGAGCTAGACTAAACGAAGACCTAAGACCGTCATTTTTATAAACTTCCTTTGAACGATACCGCCTTAAGCCCATCATAATAAAAGTATTTTCTACATAGATGAACAATATCATTATTATTTTGTATTCAAGACATCGTGCTGTCTCTTGTGGTTTTTATTTGGATTTCAATACATACAATATGTCATATGCCTTAGAAAATTTGTAGTTATTAAACATTGACAAATTAATATAATAAAAATAATTAATCATATTCATCAATGTAAAGTCACTAAATTTAAGAAGCTAATTATAATTTACACATTAGTAAAAAAATTTTGTTTAATATTTGGTAAAATATTTACATAATAAATTTGTAATGTGAAATTCTAGTAAACAGGTAACCTAACTGTAGCACATCGATCACACTTTTTTCTTCAACCGTTTATTAAATTAAAATCAAATGTATTAATTATTTGGACTTATTTTAAAAATATTGAATTGAATTAAATTGAACATCATTTTGTTCTCTAAAAATATTAATACCTGTTTCTAGATATTTTTGGTGATTTTTGTGGAGAAACTGTTTAGTATATACATCTCAATAAAAATAAACTCTCTTTAAAGGATACCGTCAAAATAAATATAAATAATAAAAAACAATATATATGAATTTTAAAACTAGCACACTAAAACACTGAATTAATTCACTTTGTGTGGGAATAGGGCACAAATGCTTGCTTCCTCTACTTTCATCAGTGCTCTCATACATGCTCGTCGGTTGTTGGTACTCTTGACCTGGCCTTTTCTCAAAACAATGTTGATCTGATCAAGATATGTTCTCCGAGGTCGACCTCTACCGATTTGTCCATTTACACTCGCTTTATAAATTTGTTTCGTCAATATTCCTTCATCCATCCTTTCAACGTGTCCAAACCATCTAAGCATTCCTTTTTTTATCTTTATAACCACATCTTCTTTTACACCAAAGCGTTCTCTTATCTCACTATTCTTTACTTTATCGAACCGAGTCACTCCGGCTATACTTCTCGGACTACTTATCTCCGCAGCATAAATCCTATTTTCATGCTTCTTCTGCCAAACCCAACATTCACTACCATACATAAGTATAGGAACCAACACACCTCTATGCACAGCCAGACGTGCCTTTTTGACACTTTATGGCTATTCATAAAGCTATGCAGTGCCCCATTAATTTGTCAATGTCACTGTCATACTTTTCATCTCTCGTAAACTTTGATTCCAAATTTTTTTTTGATATAATTATTAATACAATATAAAAAATAATAACATAAATGTTAAAAAATTTCAAATAAAAACTTTATTTCTATGATAAAAACTTTATTTCTATGATCATAAGTGAAATAAATGATATTTATTTATTTGAGTAAAAACTATCAAACTTTATTTAAAAACAAAAACGGTTAAATATAATTTCAATATGCTAAAGGTTTAGTCATAGTTTATTTAAATCCCTACTTTATTTTAGATTCGTAAACTGGTGAGTAATATGTATGGTATGTATATAGGCAAAGACAAAACAGTACAATACCTTTTTCTCCTCTTTTTGTCAAACGATTTTTTTTGTTTTGTTTGGTAGCTATTGATGAGCTTTAATGTTATCAATTATACAATTATAACAAAAATTATTCATTCTAAATTCAGAATGTGTACATGGTCTTCAAGCTAAATAATTAATCACTATTTAGACATGGTCCTTCAAGCCGGTGTAGTGAAAAAGTAAACATTAAGTTAAAACAAGAAAACAAGAAAAATCTTTAAGCGATTCATCAAAAAGTGAAAGACTGCAGTGATCCTATCAATCAGTGAACTTTAATTAGTGACGTTTATCCTTACCTTTATCTATAAAACCATAACATTTTATAGAATCAACAAGAGGTTATATTTGCTGTGCTACAAGAAAGGAAGCGAATACTCAAGGATATCTGTAAGTCATTTCCTTTTAATTTTTTTTTATTTACAGTACATACAATTACAAATCATTTTAAAATTTACGAGTTTAAGATTTCTTACTACTTAATATTTTTCATTTCATTTAATTTTATCGATTTCTAATTTAAATTAATATTTATCAAAATGGATCTAAAAACATTGATTAAAAATCGAGGTTCAAGTAAAAGCAACTTACAGTGGTAGAAAAATATGTCAATAGTATTAAAATGGGTATATTACTCCAAAATTAGCAGATATTTAGTTGCGTTTAAACAATTATTCTAATTTAATTAATGAATTTAATGAAGTACAGAAATTAATAGAGCTAAAGTGTGAAGAATTAAAGAAGCAATGATTGGAAAGAGAATTTTTTGAAAATAAATGTTATGCAGCCCTTGCATTTTTAACTAATTATTGAAAAATTCATGAACCAACAATTCCTCAGCCATCACCATTTCCAGGAGTAAATCCACCTACATCAGATTCTCATCAAAATTTCCAATTGCCTGAATTGAAATTGTCAGTATTTAATGGTGAATATGAGCACTGGCTAGAATTCAAAGAAAACTTTACAACTACTGTTGACTCAAATCGATCCTTAAATGATAGTAAAAAAAAAATTAATAGCAGCGCCGAAAGGTATGCAAGGCGAGTAATAGAAGAATGTGATAAAATTCTTAATTATAAGAGCTTGAAAATTGTTGGGTGATAAATTTCATAAAAAAACATTTTTAGTAAATACACACATAAAATTCAATAACTTAAGGTTCCTTTAATTAATTTAGGAATATGTTGGATAAGTTATCCAAACATTTATCTGCTGTAGAAGAAATGAAGCTCATCAAAGATACACTGGGGGATTTGGTAATAATACATGTCATTTACAATAAATTGGATAAAGTCACTCAAAACAAATGAAAAGAAAATCACACTAGTTCAGAATTGCCACCATTCGATCAATTTTTAGAATTTTTAAAGATAGAATAGATATTTTGATATCTTTGGATGAACATCATTATAAGCAGGAAATTCATGCCACAAAAGGAATCAGAAATATTCCACGATCATTACATGTGAAATTTACGATAAATTTTAACAAATGTAATTTATGTAAAAGATATCATAATATTTATTCATGTAATGAGTTCATTAAATTAAGCATTAATATTAATATTATACACTTCAAACAAACTTGTTATTAACGATCAAGCAAAAAGTGCAGACGAAATCAGCCAAATAATTAATTACAATTTAGACGTCTACTGGTATTTATGTAATACCATTCTAGGATTTAAACAGAATATAAAATCAAAACTAAAATAGTATATACTAGCAGAACTCAGCAGACGTTGTCCTGCCCGAACGTTAGCTTGCCTGCTTTGAGAATATCACCATCATACTCATCGACCACAAAAACTATGAATTCGACACTAAATCGGCCCTTTTAAAAGTTTTTATATTTCATCACCTTCCCACTCTTTTTGTATGGCTGCTAACATAATTGGGAATGTCACTATCAAAGTCAGCGACCCCAAAACTATTAATTCGGCACTAATATCAACCGTTTTAATATTTTTATAGTTCATCCACTTCTCACCTCTTTCGTATAGGTGCTTACAAAATTGGTAATTGGTCACTTTTAAATTCAGCGACCGCAGAAATTATGAACTCGACACTAATATCGGCAATTTTTAATAGTTTTTATATTTTAACACCCCTTCACCCATTTCGTAGACTTCTTTGGGAATATTACTATCAAACTCAGAACCCCGAAAACTATGAATTTGACACTTATATCGGCGTTTTTAATAGTTTTTGTAATTTAACCCCTCTTAACTCTGTCGTAGGCTTGCCTGCTTTGGGAATGTCATTATCAAACTCTGCGTCCCGAGGAATGTGAATTCGATACTTATATCGGTATTTTTATTAGTTTTTATATTTTTCCCCTTCCTACCCTTTGGGGATGTCACTATTAAACTCAAAAACCCCAAAAACTATTAATGAAAGATAGATTAGCTGGACGTTCTTTAACAAAATTAATTTTATTTTATTCGCGAAAAACTTCCTCAATAAAAGATAGGTTAGCTTGACGTCTTTTAAAAATTTATACACTTTTTTTCGAATAAAATTTACACTGTCTCTTTGACAGATAAAGTTACCGAAAATATACAACTACATTAGCAGGAAAAACTTCGAAATATTACCGTAAATACAGAGCACAACTTAAGGGAGGACTACCAATGACGAAATGTTTGTAAGAAATATTGCTAAATTCATAGTTTACTCCATCTGCACGAAGGGACTCCACGCACCAGTTTTTTTTATATTTCAACTCTATCTCACCCCTTTTGTTGATCCAATAGCTACCAAACTTTCCAGAATCACCCATTGGATCAATCTGAAGAATGCCTGGAAATTTCATTAAAATTGGTCCAGTCGTTTTGGACTGCATAGGGAATAATTTTTATATTTCAACCCCCTCCTCTCACCTATTTTCTTGATCCGATTGTTACCAAACTTCACTAAATCACCCTCCGGGCTAATTTAAAAATTGGCTAAAAATTTCATTATAATCGTTTCATCCGTTTTTTTGGTCTTAATATCGTAAAAGAAAAATTCTGTAGGAGTTCTAGTGTAGAAAATGTTTTTTCATTAACGCCCCCGCAGTCTCTTTTGGGAAGAAATTTTGTTAAGTCCGTTCTTATTTGGTCTCAAAATTGCAAAAGAAAGGTTGCTACCAAATTTCAGGTATGTAGGAACTGAATAAAATGAATTATTCTTTTAATTTTAGATACAGATATATTGGAAAATAAATTAAATAATTATTCTGTCATTATACCAAGTCGTTGTACAAAAATTATCAGATTACCCGTTAAATACAAAAACGGATTGGCAACAAAATAAATCTTTAATTAAACCAGTTAAACCCTGCTTGGAACAAAAAGCAAATATCAATCTTTGATGGCCTAGGCTCTGCAATAAAAATTCTTGAAGAAAACTTGGACCAAAACTACGCAAACGATATGACGCTATTTTCTCTCTTTCAAACAACCAAAACCAATATTTTATTCCATAATCAATTTATATTTAATTCAAAAATTAAAAAAATACAAAAAAAAATAAAAAGTATACAGTTTGAAAAAATAAAGACCTTTCTATTTTTTTTAAAAAAGATTGGTTTCACAAAATTTTCTATAAGTTTTCAGATAATTTATATCTTAGAAAAACTGGAAATGGCTATTTTCAAAAATAACATTTCATAACTCAATCACAAACCCAAGCGAATTGATAGCCGAAATACAAACGGTTAACAAAATTCTTATTCAACAATCAATTTCCATTTAAAATCTCACTTGATAATATTTTGTCACTTAAAAAAATAATTCATATAAAAAGATATAGTAAATCGAATAACTTTTTTTTATATTACTAATACCGATAGTAGAAATTACCGACTATAACTAATACACCTTCATTCTTTACCAACACCTTCATTAGAAACCTATAAAACTATAATAACACGATCCAAATTTCTACTTTTGAACGAGCAACTGTACGCACTTACGGACGTTAAATGTGAAGAAAACCTAAAGAAGAATTTCTCTGTGGAGATGTTCAAACTTTAAACATCTCTTCAAATGCTTCTTGCGAAGTCCAACTTCTTAAATATTCAAAATTCATTCAATACTGCCTACTAATAGAAGCCCATGTCAATAAAGTTAAAATTCAGAAAATTAAAAGAAACCAATGGATTGTAATTACCCCTCACAGTTTAGTTAGTATTTAAAAATGTGGAAAAAGCTTAGACAATATATCCTTAGATATAAGTTATTTAATCAAACTCAATAACTTTTGTGGAGTGCAAATGAACAATGTGCTATTAAAAACTTATAAAACCAAAATTTCAAACTTTAGAAATATTAAACTGCCCATTTTAAATTTTAGTGATATTTAAACCAATTTAAAAATATGTACAAATACACTCTATCAAACTTGATGAATTAACCAAAATACAAAGTGTTTTACAGCAGAAGAAATAAACTCACCCACCACACATTTTTAAAAAACCAGTTTTTACACAGTTTTGTTGTACTTTATTGTAATTTTAGCCATAGTGTACATTACTTTCAAAAGACAACAACTAAAACCAAAAGAGATTCTAAAGGATAATTCCGATTAACACCAGAACCTCAATAACTGCCTTCTTATCTTAAACTCTGGACCAACCCCATAGTTTTCGTCTAGTCCCGGAGGAATTAAGAAACTAAATCAGCTGACATACCATAAAAATAATGTTGATATTACATTTTCGTAAAAAGATATAAAATTCTTGTAAGTTTGAAAAAGATCTAGATTTATGTTTCATTTCAAATATTAGGTCTCAATTTTATAAAATTCGTTCTTTTATTAAAAAGCTATTTTTGAAGTGTAAAAGTCACGGCAACCAATTGGAATGATGTTAATTGATCAACAGCATAACGACAAACAAATACTGGTACTTTAAGTTTAATCCGCATCATTTAAGTTAGAAACAACAAAGATATGTTGTAGACCGTCACTGTCGTATCATTAAATAAAAAAACAAAATTAAGCAAATCTGGTTAACAAACAAGCAGTACAACAATGTTAAATGTGTATTTTACTATATTTTTTAAATACTAATATTGTTCTTACCCGGCTGTAAGGCTGTTTGGCCACATTTACTTTGGTCCCTGTGAATAAAAAGAGAAAAAGTTAGTAAAAACAATAAACATATACATCTTAACTAATATTATAAATGCGATTGTGAGTTTGTTTGTTACGCTTTTACGCGTAAACTACAAACTGATCATTATGAAATTGTGTACACATATTTTTAAGAGTATATTAAATGACATATGACACTTATTGTATAAAATATGTAAATACCTGCGGTCACTTCAATATTCAATTGAGTATAGCATCCCTAAAACCTAACATATGATTAAATGACAAATAGACGTTAAAATTAAAAGGCACGTTCAGAATTCAAAATTTTGTGACCTTTTTAAATTGTAAACAAATTTGGGGTTTACCTCACTCTTTCTGAGATTAGGATTATTGTCTTTGCCAGGAATACTTATGCGAAATCTCGAAGCTCCCGGTCTATTTAATGGAACGAGGCTTTGGATTACACAATTGGGGCAAAATATACTTGGTGCCACTATTTTAACAGGTGTCGGAAAATGAGAAAGTGTTATAATACCTTGAATTCCAATTATCCCCACGGACCCACCGTTTTAATTCAAACGGGTTCAATTTCCAATCAAGTTCAGTTTTGCTGTTACCATTAACAAAGCGCGAGGGCAAACATTGCAAGTAGCATGGGTACATTTGTAAAAGCCATGCTTTTACCATGGCCAACTATATGTAGCCTGTGTGTCCAATGCCCGAAATCTTCACATATTTGCACCGGACTGAAGAACATATAATATAGTATACAGTAGCATCCTAGAATAATATTGTTTTAAGCTCTAAAGAGGAATTAATTTAATAAACGTTAATACTTCTAACTTTTAAAATCTTAGAAATTTAAACTATTTTTTTTGTAGTAAAATATTTTAATAAAGCATATTTTCATTTTTTTAAACTAGGTTAAATTTAAGAATTTTTAAATACGGATGATTCCCGTCAAGCAAATTAATTATTAATTTATTTACGTTTTAATGATCTTTGACAGTTATTTCAGGACATTAACGCGAGCGAAGCCGCGGGTAAAAACTAGTATTATCTATTTACTAAAAAGACATATTACCTATTTGAAAAATAAAATTATGATTTATGCGTAAATTATAAATGAGCAAGTTAAGATGAAGATATTGTTCTAAAAAACTTTAAGTTTTGGTGGGTCTATAATCCTTTTTAATCTCTCTTTTAAAGTTATTCCAGGAAGGTGGCGAAAGTGCGATCGTGCATGCATTAAGCGAGTTAAAAGGTATACAGCTTTATGTTTTATCTGAATACCTAAAAAAAGGATGAATTAATACTTAAGTATGTAACTGCAAAACTTGAGACCAATGGGAAGAAGTAAAATTAGGCTAGGTCAAATTCTTTTGTATAATCAACACTCATTAGCTGATTTCTTTTACACTTTTTCTAGGATTTCAATAAGAATGGGTTAGTATCTTTAACAATGACTTAACTCGTAAATACTCGCTCAAACCGAAACATGTATATTTCATGCAACCATATTTGGTTGTATTGAAAAAATTAAATGTATGGAAACATTTGAGAAAATTTACTTACCTAATCCTAAATTATATTTGTTATTCATTTATCTTTATTAATTTTAAAATTGCTAGTAAGCTGACATAAAATTTGATAAAAACATTTATTGGTGTAAAGTGTTACCATTCGAGAGTTGTAAAATTGAGAAAGTTATTCAATAAGCTTACTTTTGGTTAAATACATAGTTAATGTATTTGATAAAAATAAGTTATCGTTTGCATGAGTAGGGCAAAATTTTTACCTTCACATTTTTTATTTAAATAATACTCTTATTTTAATAATAAAAATCTTTTAAAGTAACAATATTCTCTGCAAAGAGTATTAAATACTATTAAAATTTTTAGATTAGTTGTAAAACTTAACCATTTTTATTTGTTTGAATCTATCTTACTCCTACAATTTTATTGGTAAAGTGTTCAGCTAAATGTATTTATTTAAAAATGAAAAAAGTTGTCAGACATTTCCTTTATTTATTTTAATTAGATAAGATTAGATAGCGCTGGTGTAAAGTGTTAGAATTAATTTGCAATGATTAAAAAAATCCTGCTTTAATTGAACGATATGTTAATGAATGTCTTTTTTTATTAAAACATCCTGTTTTGGCATTAGAAATTACCGGTCGTATTTTTTCTGCATGGCTACTAATAGGTAGCAAGAAAATTACGAGCACTAAAAAAGTTAAAACGCTTCTTAAATGTCGGCAAGGATAAGAGTTTTTATTTAAAAGAATCAAGAATCAGAAGCAGAAGAGCGTTAGTAACAGTCAAGTGATTTTTCAATATAAGGCTCATTAAAGAGGATGTAAACTTCAAAACCAATATCCGTCAGAACATCTCATGGAATATTGCTCAAAATACAAATATACCTCGTGTTCCTCCCTCGCTTTAGCCTTTTATATCGTCACTTCCATTCATGAGACCTTTGCAGATGTTAAAAATGCTTTTGTAAAATCAAGTGAGCGTAATAAACTTTAGTACAAATATAAAGTGGTTACTCCATGAAACAAAAATACTTTATTAAAAGTTAAACCTACCAGATACTTACATGAAAATATTAAGTGGTTTAAATATAAAGATTGTTTATTTATATGCCTATTTTAACCTTAATATAAATTTTTTATGCATTATAATTATATTATAAGTATACAACGGTTCGTCCTTATGATATACTAGAGGTAATTTGTGTTTTCTGTCCTATACAAAAACTTACTAAGCTATGGAAATATATCTATATAATAAAAAATGTTTCATGCTATATTGATTTATTTTATTTTATGAACACAACTAACCATGATTTACTGACGCTTTATTACATCAGCGACTTTAATTTAAACAGGCAACTGGTAAAACAATGTATAGATATATATATATATATATATATATATATATATATATATATATATATATAATCTTGAACCCTTTTACCCTTAGGGTGTCGGATTATCATTTTATTCTTGTTTTATAAACTTCTTCCATTGTTTTCTGTCTCTTGTCAATGTCTTTGCTTCGCTCCATTTTTTATTTCTTCCTTGTAAAATCTTTCCTATAATGTCGTTCCAGGTTTTTCTAGGTCTTCCTCTTTTTCTCTTGTTTTGTGTTTTTGCTTCATAGATTTGTTTACCAGGTCTACTGTTTGGCATTATCTGTATGTGTCCCCACCATCCCAATTGTTTTTGTTCTATGAATGAAATAATGTCTTCTATGTCTAGTTCTTCTCTTATTTGTGTATTTCTTTTTAAATCTCTCCTTGTCACTCCTTTAATTTTTCTCAGATATTTCATTTCTGTTGCTTGTATTCTACTTTTGGTTTTTTTTGTTAATATCCAAGATTCACAACCATATGTTAATACAGGTCTATATATTGTCTTGAATATTTTTAGTTTTGTGTGTCTTGAAATTTCTTTTTTGTTGATAAATTTCCTGTTCGTTGCATAATACAGTTTGATGGTTTTCGTTGATTTCCGCTTCTTGTCTTCCCTTTTCGTCTATTGTTACTCCTAGATATTTAAACTCTTTAACTTGTTCTATTTTTATATTATCTATCATAATATTTATTTCTTCGTCTTCTATAGTCATCAACTTTGGTTTTATCTTTATTAATTTTCATCTTTTTTCTCTTTAGTGCTTCATTCCATACTTTGGTAAAACAATATTTTTGAGAATTGTTAAATTTATGTATTTGTTATCGCTATAATATTCCCAATTACTAAAAAACTTTATTTCCAATTAAATTTAATAAATTTTATAAGTTATTTTGGAGTAACGGAGTATACTTCTAATCGACTTATACAGATGACCTGAATTATTTTAAAATTTTTTTTTTTTTGTAAATCTAATAGAAATCGAAATATCAGCAAGTTACGTTACTTTATGTTCACACTAATTTCCTATTTAGGTAATTGCTAGACAACTGTTCCAAATAAAAAAAATTAATTTAAAAAATGTGATCATTAACTTGTGGTGTTCATACATTTTCGAGTAGCTTTATTTTAAAAAATTAAAAAACATCGTTACTATCTTGTGGCAGTAACGTAACAAATATTTTACTAATAGTTATATTTAGTTTACGAACTTTAAACATTGTTGTCAAATTATTTTAAAAAAATGTTAAATATTTATCTACTTACTTAAAGTAAGTTAAATATTTTTAATATCTAAAAAAAAGTAAACAGTAAACAGTTTATAAAAATCAGTATAAAATTGCACAGCTATGAATATGATAAATTTTAGTCATTGGTGTGTATAATTCTTCTATATTCTATATTCGCTTTTAAATCTGTACAACGCAATTTGATAAATTAAATAGGAAACGTTTTAAAATCCATTTCTAAAAAGTTGATTGTTCAGCCGCCTTTGGAAATAGGCGAACATTGTCAGTCCATTGTTGGTCCCTTTTTGATAAAGTAAAATTTCCGACTGGTTGCGTCTAAGTGTCCAAACCACCGTAAAATTGATCTAAACTTGCAACCTTCCCGAAGATTTACACGACTTTTTCAACACCGATAACATCTCAAAAATATTCTTTAAAATCATTGAAGAACATCTAAAGAAATGGCCTATTTGGCCCACAAAGATAGGTTATCGTCATCACTTGTCAGCTGTTCCGCGAATGGGAGTACGATAACCTATTTTGTAACTTAAAATTAATATACCTTCTAGTTAAAACAGAATTTAAAGATTGATAATCTAATTTAAGATTATAATATAAAGAAGTTTTTTTAATAGTGAACAACGCACGAATGCAATGCTTGAGTAAAAAAACTTAAATGTTTAAACGAATGTGGATATTAGTTTGTTAGTACTGGTCTAAAATAAAAAAATGTTTGGAAAAGAAGCAGAAAGTTCACTTGGAAGTACCTAAGTTCCCCAATTTAAATGTTCTGCTCACAAATGGTCATATTAGTTGGGAAGTCTTAGATGTCTGAAGTTCCAATATGTACGGAAACATATATACAGTCAGAGCCCCTTTGTGATCTTTAATGACAGCTGGGAAAAAGACGGTAAAAGTAAGCTATGTAAGCTAAGATATTAATATTTACATATAAGTTGTTAAATAAGCAGACAAGAATTTTGAAAGTATCATATTGGACTGGTTTCTCACTGGACTATTTTGAAAATATCTTAGTGTAAGACTACATTCGTAAGCTAATGTGACGCATGCCTAAAAAGTGTGACAAAGAATTTCTTATTAATGAAAGATATTTTTCCAAAGAACGATAATTATTAGCTTTAGCAATAGTGTAATTGCTTAATGGACATTAACTTTAATTTATATTCACTGGTTTAACATCGAAAAAGGTGTTGGACAGGGATGCCTTCTTTACGCCGATGATCAAGTCATATTAGCGTCATCTGAAGAGGAGTTGCAGTTGCAGGCGATGGTTAATGTTATGCATGATGCCCTAAAAGTCAAAGGGATAAAAATAAATGTAAACAAAACGAAAATAATGGTTTTTGAACGAGAAGAAATTATGACAAACTGCGAGGTGCTGATTAAAAGAGAAAGAGTGAAACAAGTAAAAAAGTTTGTATGGTTGAGTTCACAGTTTACGAGAGAAGTAAAGTATGGCAGTGACATTAAGTGAAGGATGTTGGCAGGAAAACAAATGAAAGGGGCAATGCATAGCTATATGAACAGCCAGAAAGTGTCAAAAAAGGCACGTCTGGCTGTGCATAGAAGATTGATGGTTCCTACACTTATGTATGGTAGTGAATGTTGGGTTTGGCAAAAGCATAAAAATTGGATTAATGCTGCAGAGAGGAGTGGTCTGAGAAGTATAGCCAGAGTGACTCGATTGAATAAAGTGAAGAATAGTGATGAACGTTGTGGTGTAAAAGAAGTAGTGGTTACAAAGATAAATAAAGAAATGCTTAGATGGTTTGGACACGTAGAAAAGATGGATGAAGGAAGATTGACGAAATAGATTTGTAGGGCGAGTTTAAATGGACAAGTCGGTAGAGGTCGACCTCGGTAAGTATATCTCGATCAGATCGACATTGTTTTGAAGAAAGGCCGGGTCAAGAGTACCAACAACCCCGACGATAATGTATGAGAGCACTGATGAAAGTAGATGAAGCAAAAGATGTGTGTAAGAACCGTAGCAAGTAGAAGGAAGTGGTCTCTGCGCCTACCCCTACGGGAAAAAGGCGTGACTGTATGTATGTAGGTAAGTATGTATTCACTTTAGTTCTTGTAGTTTTTATAAATTTGTTATAGTTTTTATAACAGTAATATATTTTTATGCAATGATCTTTAAAATAATACAATCTTTTAAAGTTGTGTTTGGACCTTTGACTTTTAACAAATGGGGAGAAACATTCACCCAACCGCACAAAACAGATGAGTATCTGTACTAAAGATTATGCGGTAATAAAACTAGACATTTGAAGCAGTTTCAATAAAAGCTCCAACTCACTATTTGTTCTACGCCGCATAAAAACTTATTGCCACTTGAAATTCACAGCTCCATTGATTCGTATTATTTCGAACACTCGAGCACGTGTTCATTCCACAAGTTATAAATGAGCAATAATGTACAACCATTTTACCTCTTATAAATTCATATGGGTGGAAATATTTTTTAATAAAAGTTTAATTGTTTTGTGAAGTATACAAAATTTTGAAATTGGACGACAGACGAAATAGAAAGTGGTTATTTTCAAAAATAGAAGGTGGTTATTTTCGATTGGAATGCAATATTTTTTTGATTTCCTAAATTAATATTGTTGTTAATTACGTTTTTAGAATACTTGGTATTCGATATAAAACGAAGGTACTTTTAGAAAAAAAACTGAACTTCAGAATTTTTTTTTTCAACTGATATCTATATAGTTATTTAAAGGTAAATTGATATATTAAAAAAAACATTAAATACATAAAAATAATCATTCATTTGCAACAATTATCTTGAAGTAGGATTTTTCGAAAATTAAAAAAAAACATTTTAAAAGATATATAAATATATATATATATATATATATATATATATATATATATATATATATATATGTAATACTTAAAGTTCGGGTTGAACCGCGTCTAGAAATTTGTTTATTTCGACGTTTCGGCTTCGATTTTGAAGCCATTTTCAAGAAGTAGAAAGTAAATTTTGGGATGAGAAGTGATTTTCACACTGAGGTCTCAATCCGTCTCAAACCTTACCCGAGTGACTACACCTGAGGAGTAGGCAGATTGAGGCCTCAGTGTGGAAATCATTCTTCCTTCGTGACTACACCTGAGGAGTAGGCAGATTGAGACCTCAGTGTGAAAATCACTTCTCATTCCAAAAAAAATTTACTTTCTACTTCTTGAAAATGGCTTCAAAATCGAAGCCGAAACGTCGAAATAAACAAATTTCTAGACGCGGCTCAACTCGAACTTTAAGTATTACAAATATTCATGACCGCGGAAATTTATCCGGACACACACACACACACATATATATATATATATATTTAAATATATATATATATATATATATATATGTTTAAACTGGAAAATAAAATAAAATAATTTTAAAAAACTATCGACAAAGTATTCTAAAAATTTAATAAGTAAGGTTTATGGATAGGTTCCAATAACTTTGGAATTTTCTTAGCTTTTTACTGACATATTGAGAATTAGATAAATGAAAGATGTGCATTAACTAAAGAAACGTTAATATGTTTTCAGTTAACATGGAATAAAACTAAAAACGTCAAAACTTTCCCAAATAATTGTCATATCGTGAATTTATTATTTTTAATGAAATTAAATTACCTATTTGCTCTAGTTTTGGTCTTAATAAATAGCATAAATTTTAGCTCCGCTCGGTTGGTACCTAAATAAATTGTTTCTTTAGAAAACATTAATATATTAACGGTTGTCGTAAAAAAAATTACATTTTTAGCAGCCAGTGTTCTTACTTGCAAAACCTACATATTTTTTTATTTAAAAAACTAATAAAGCATTATTTCGAAATAAATAATTATAGGTAGAAAAATAATAATTTGGTGCATTTTACTTACAAGTAAAAATATTCATTCCTGTTAATACCAAATAATATACCGCATCCGTTTTTTATTACAATATCAAGTCGCGTAGTAGAAGAAATTTATCAATTTATTTTTACTTACTACGAATACACGTAGGATAATTTTTTAGAAACTGTCAAGCTTTTGCTGGTGTCTGTCCCGCATAAAAGACGAACTTGTACTGAATAACTATCCGGTTATTTCGAAACGGCACAACTAAATCCAATATAATCATAATGTAATGATAATACTCTTTACTCGAATCCCAGGATTTACTAGCTAACTAACTAATCGTCTTATATGTGAATTTTGCCTCTTTTTCTAATCCGATTCCAGGATCCAAGTTGCGCGGTATGCCTATACTTGCTTGTGTTGTGTGTTTTCAGAACCAGCGATTTAATTTTCACTTAACAGGGTCGGATGGGATTTACTATAATAAATGAATGCATGAATGAATGAATGAATGAATGAGTAAATAGGAGTTGTGGAAGAGGTCTGCTTTTTGTACCTTTCCAGCTCTTTAGTTTAGTCCCATTTCTTCAATTCTCGTGTTAAGGAGTAGAAGCTCATGTACTGCTATTGCTATTGGATCACTCCCTTGGTCTTATATACAACCCAGGTAGTGCCTCCATTGGGTGGTGGCTTCACATTCGAAGATAATATGAGTGGCTGTTTTCTTCTCCTCATTACTTAATCTGCATATGGGTTCTGTGTCAAACACGCCTATATTGTGCAAATGGTTTCTCAAAGACCAGTGTCCGGTACAAGCCCTATAATTGTTTCAAGTTTTTCCCTACTTAGCGAGAGCAGCTTGCCTGCCTGCTTAGGTGAGCAGCATTAATTTGCTGTGCCTAGCTCCCTCTGACTGTGCCCACTTCAACTGATGCTGAGAGTGGATCCAGCCATTGATCGCTGCTTTAACGCTGGCCTTGGGTATCCCTATTATTGGTTCTGGCACAATGAATGGTATTCCAGAGCCCCACCTAGCTAGTTTGTCCGCTTCTTCGTTACCAGAAATACCCTTAAATGACCCTTAAAGAACAACAACAAAAAAGGGCTTTGTAAAAGGTTACCATTACGCCGATATTTTGAGTATTACCAAGTGATCAAAAAAGACAATGGATGAGAAGCAACAACGTTACAATTTTTAAAAAAATTCAAAATATCTAATCTGCTGGGAGAAATAGATATTCCCAAAATTCATAACTTGAAGGAATTAAATGAATACACAAATGATTTACATTTCTGGGAATTAAGAATAGGAGCAGTCGATGCCTTCAAAAACGAGGTTTAAAAAAGGCTGTTATAAAATAAAAAAATTTAATCAAGGTGATAGGTACCTACTTCAGAGACCCTATGGACAAACAGCATTTTTGTTTATTTTTTTTACAAAATGTAATGCCAAATTAAAGAAAAGACAAATACCTATTCTCTTAGCACAGTTTTTAAAAATCTGATTTACCAATTTAAAAGCTTGTTTCATTTATGTTTAAGCTTTTAATTGATTTATTGTGGTAAGTAACTACTGGTTATATACGCTTACTTTTTTAATCTTTATTAAATGTGATTGAATGACGGTTATGACAGAATTTCATACGAATGACTTCATTTTGTATGCTACTTTTAGCTAAGCCTGGAAAGTCTAGTACATTTGAATTATTATGTAAATCCATTAAATTTTGCAAACACGCAACATATTTTGATTTCTAAATTTATAATAACGTTTGCTCTTGACAACAAATACAAACTGCAGACTATTCGTGATGCACAATATTGTAGTTATATCGTTTTTAGAAATTTTACGGTAAAATCCCTTCTATACAAAAAAATGTAGTAAATTTACTTTGTGCAAAGCTATAAATTATTAATTTCAAATTATTTAATTTAATATTTTTATTACACAATTAACAAGATGTTAAAAGACGGGGCACTGCAAAGCTTTATGAACAGCCAGAAAGTGTCAAAAAGGCACGTCTGGCTGTGCATAGAGGTGTGTTGGTTCCTACACTTATATATGGTAGTGAATGTTGGGATTAGCAGAAGAAGCATGAAAATAGGATTATTGCTGCGGAGGTGAGTAGTCTGAAAAGTATAGCCGGAGTGATTCGCTTGGATAAAGTAAAAAATAGTGAGATAAGAGAACGCTGTGGTGTAAAAGAAGATGTGGTTACAAAGATATATAAGGGAATGCTTAGATGGTTTGGAAACGTAGAAAAGATGGATGAAGGAAGATTGACGAAACAAATTTGTAAGGCAAGTGTGAATTGACAAGTCGGTAAAGGTCGACCTCGGCGAACATCGATCTCGATCAGATCAACATTGTTTTGAAGAAAGGCCAGGTCAAGAGTACCAACAACCGACGAGCATGCATGAGAGCACTGATGAAAGTAGAGGAAGCAAAAGATGTGTGTAAGAACCGTAGCAAGTGGGAGGAAGTGGTCTCTGCCTACCTCTGCGGGAAAAAGGCGTGACTATATGTATGTATGTATGGATAACTTTCACTACTATTCGACAACTAATCCATACCACATAATTACACACAGTCAAACTAGATGGTCTCTAAATGTGTGGGGAGGTAGCTTTGTAGTATTTAGATTTTTTAGTAAATTAGTTACCCATATTAATGAAAGATGTTTCACTTCGTATACGCGAACAAATGTGGTTCTTGCATGACGGTGCTCCGATTCACCATAATGCATTAGTTCAGAGAGAACTTGTTGATCAGTCTCCAGGAAGATGAATTGGAAGAGGTGGACCAATACGGTGGCCACCTAGGTCCCCAGAATATAAATTCATTAAAATGGACTCATTTTTTTGGGTTATGTTAAAAACGAAGTGTATAAAACACCTACAACAACAAGGTGTCAAATAAAAGAGAGAATACGAAATGTATTTCGACTGTACAAATGGTTCATAATGTAAGTAACCCTTTTAATGACCGGTCTCAGGCATGCATAGATGTTTTGGGTGGTCATTTTGAACACCTTAATAATTAAGACCTACTTTATTTTAGTATTAGTATTGTTTTTAATTTTCTGTTTATTGTTTCTTATTTCTCGCCGAGTGTAATAATATATAATAATAATTTTAAATAATTAATTTTAAGTACAAATAATTATAAACTTAATATTTTTTTTTTGTAAATGTACTCTTTATTTAAAGATTTTTATAATTACATTATTTACTACAATAATTATTATAATCTCTCTTTTGTTGTCTTTGCTGATTGGGGCAACATAAATAATTAATTTTTGGTTTACTTAACTTTGAAATATCTGAATAATATTTTTTAAATATATAAGCATTAGTTAGTTCAAAATATGTAGGTATCCACATTTTCACGACCAGACGATTATGATCCTATGGGAATTTTTCATACCACAAGTAAAGAGATTACGAAAAACAAGTATCTTTTTGATTTAATTAACACTAGAATTATAGGTAAATTCCAAGATTTTTTAAAAAACATCATCTAGAATACTTTTAATCTAGTGCTATAACTTTTAACAAAAATATATCAACAGCAAAAAAATATACGAATATTTTTAACAGTCTTTTTTAGTAATCTAGAAATAATAAATATATTTATCAACAATATTTCGTTTATTTAAAACCGAAAAAGAATGTTTTTAGGTTACCGGTTCTTTGTTAAATAAATCATGAAAACA
Organism: Agelastica alni; assembly: GCA_950111635.1. Lineage (NCBI taxonomy): Eukaryota > Metazoa > Arthropoda > Insecta > Coleoptera > Chrysomelidae > Agelastica > Agelastica alni. The sequence continues at coordinate 47,284,422 of OX467708.1, read as the reverse complement.
GATTTAATATACCAACGAATGCCATCATTATAAGCTTTTATCGGACCGAGTAGTTTTGAAATTTGGAATTAATTTAATCCTTTTTGATTTATATTAATTTGTTTTGTTATTGTTTTAATGAATTTTATGTCATTGATATATTATTCAAAATCATCTCTGGTTGCTTGTTAGTAACATCATTCTAAATAATAAAATTTTAATTTTAATAGGTGGGTTGGTACCTACTACCATTTTAGTTTCTTTTTAGGTGTAAAAATGTTAAACACTTACAACAAAAATTAAAAATTTTCACGACGAACCTATAATTTATTTGTATTTCTAGATTCTGAAATACCAAAGGTATCTAGGTAAAAGGGTAGACCTATCGTGTGGGCCGCGGACGGCCCCGCACTGCGACTATTAGAAGGGGGAGGGATTATAGAAAGGAAATGATTGTGGACCCGCTTTTTGAAAATTTGCAGGTCATATTTCTCTGGAAAAACTGATTTTGGAAGATTATTCCATTTTGTAGCAGCCCTGTAAAAGAAGGATTCTTGATGAAGATTGGTCCTTGTAGTGTCAATCTTGAGAGAAAATGGGTGAGACTGATCTGCGTGCTGAGTTTTTTGGCCGAATGTGGCCAGTGGTGGTACAAGAGTTTTTATTTCTCTGGAGCATCTGCCATGGAAATATCTGTAGAGTAATGTCTGGTCTGCAACTCTTCTTCTATGTTCTAGTGGGTGAAGGGTATCTGTGAGAGTTGAGCTGTTTATCAACCGAATGGCCCTTTTCTGAATAGAATCTAGAAGACGAAGAGAATGCCTTGGTGCTTAACCCCAAATGTGCGAGCAATACTCCAGTAGAGGTCGGATTTGAGTTAGTTGTAAGGAAAGTGGGTGGTATTACGCTGCTTTCCGGCACTTAGACTCGAAATCTATTATGCCTTCTTTTGGAAGTCTCGCTTTTTTCCAGAAACCTTTCAGCCTGCTCCAATTTATACATTCCATTACGCGAGTAGGTAAGTTTGGGTGTCGTTAAACTCCTCGCACTATCTATACTTGCCGTCCGCCTTCAGGCTCTATATATGTTTGTGGTATTCCAGTCCCAATATTCTGAGACGATTTGCACCGGAAGCCACACACTTGTGTGACCGTTATAAATAAGAACTCCTAAGTGTTGGAGCTGTACGGCGTAAAGTTGTATAGGGGTTGAACCTATTGTGCTCTTTTAACCTTTATTGACTTAAGAGATAATTAAAGCTTGTATAGAATTTTTTTACTTTGTACATAAGAAACTTAATGCTTATCTTTAATCTGATCATAATTCCCCAAAAAAACACAGTGTATACACAAGACGTAATTAAATTGAAAAATTAAAAAAATTATTAAAGATAATGTAAGTTAAGCGATGACAGGTTTAATCTTAAAAATTTAGATGTTTTTCTAAAAGTATATTTAAAAATTTATTATGTAATAAATAAAAACTTTTGTCACTAAAATCACACGTCACACTTCTATACGGTAAATAGTAAATGTACTCGTATGGTTCATTATAGAATGATGCATGTGTGATCGATATTAAACAGGGTTGTGGAGATTGGAACACAAAAATAATTTAAACATTTCCATTTCCTAACCTAACCTAGCCTAACCTAACCTAACCTAAACTTAAAGATAAACATTAAAAAAATGTAAGTCGGATGACTACTTACCTAATAATTGTTCAAGAAGTAACAAAAAGCTTATTAAAACAAAACATTATCAATTAGAATTCGGTTTTTGAATTTTTTTGTTTGTGATATATGGAAAGATCATGTATAAGTTTTATAACAAAACTAATTTTTTTTTTCGCAATAATTAAAAAGTGGTATCAAAATAAAAATTAATTTTTGAAACCACTACCGAAGACCCGCCGGCAGCTCCTGAACAAACCCGAGCGCGTGTGACGTCATAAAGTTAGTTTCAACCAATTGTAGCATACAGAGATAATAAGTACAATGTTTTGACTTTTGATCTATTAAATTCTGTTGTAATTGTTAAATACTTAAAAATATATCGAAAATGTAGAACCTCAAAGGATATCGCTCTTGTTTTGTACCATTATATACGAATACTACAAAAACAACTCCCGAAAAAATGTTTGTAAATGTTCCTCCACAAGATGAAAAACGTCGAAAGAAATGGTTTCAAGCAGTGCACCGAGATTATCTCAAAACAAAATCGAATTTTTGTTGTTGTGAAGATCATTTCGATGTAAGTATTTCATAATAATATTGTTATTAATTATTATTTATTTAAGTGTATAGATCGAATAAGTAGAGTTCAGTAATTAATTTTTTTAACTGGGTTTTAAATCATAACCTTTAGAATCGTAGCATTAACAAATTTTCTATCGATAATTTAAAGCGATTAAATAATAAATCCATGTATTTTTATCTAATGATTGGAAATCAATTTGATACTTTTATAATCTTATAGCATTCTAGGTTATGTATCAGACTAGATTAAATTTTTTTAAGTATATGTTATTATGGGTTTTCTGTTATAATAACATTTGAACATCATGAACTTTTCTTAATTTTTCATTGATAGAGTAACTGAGTAAGCTTTACTCCGAACTCGATGTTCTGGACATACTTACACGTCCTTTTAAGTACAACACAAATACCATGCTTACGACTTAGTTCAACATAACCTATAGCTTTGTCATCATAACTCTCACATGATGCTCTGCAATTAATGAAATAATTATTAATTATATTTAATAGAGAATAAATACTTTGATATTTTTATTTAAAAAATAATATATTTTAACAGACTTACTCTTGATGCCTTGGCACCTCGAACTTCAGGAGAATTAAATCGAACGTCATTTTTTAAGAAAATAGAAATCATAAATATACCATCCTCATGAATATTATTCGAGTTTGCTTTTATAAATCTTTCATCACATAAAGCTAACAAATCGTTTTTTTGTAGTAAATTGGAGATATTTTTGTCAAGTCAAGCGTATAATAGCCGTTTTTTTTTTCAGAGGTGAAGAAAATCCTTTATGGAGAGGTTATGAGTCCGAAAGCTCAAGGTCTATTGTGAGACTCCTCTGACTGTGTAAGGATTACTCACTAAAAAGTTCACCCCTATTTAAGTCCGTCTGGCTATTGCCTCCGGTGACACTTGGGCCTGTTGGCCCATTGTATCTTGCCTATGTGTTTTTGTATCATTGTACAATGGAGACCCGATCAGCAGACCGCCCAGCAAAGACCCGAAAACAGCAAAGACCCGAAAACAGCAAAACACACACTGCGCCGCCGCGAGACACTGACATAAGACAGGCAGTTCACGGGACCTAGAACCACGCTGCACCCAATCCAGTACCTTCGTACCTTGAACAAGTTTGTACAAGTTCTGTACTGGGTGGGAACAATGTAGTCACCCAAGAACCGCCCATTCCCCCCAGTGCACCGCAGCATCACAACAAGCGCTCCACCGCCCCCGGATCCCCGCCGCACAACCTGCAGGCCAGGCCTCCATTATACAGTCTTAGCTGATTCCTGTTCATCGTTAACGGTTCTGCTGTCCTTATATGGCACGGTCCTTTGATGTATTATTTCCCGTGTTTTTTTTCCTGGTAGTTTCCAGTAGTTTTTGTGTTTTTCCGAACCTCTTCTTGCAAGTTCGTCTACTTCCTCATTAGCTGCAACTTCCTGGCGCCCTGGAACTCGTATCAGTTTGACGTGATTACGTTCTACCAGAGTTCTCAGTTTTTCTTTGCAGTCAAAGAGTATGGAGGAAGGGGTGATCCGGCCCTGAGGTGCCCCCTGCACAGGACTAAGGCTATTTACTACAGGATTTCGCCCGGTTTCCTGTAGGCTCCGTTAGCGACGGTGCTGCCCCACTGCCATGCATCCATTAGCACGGGTCGCATAACACTTTGGATTGGGAGTCTTTCAGTCGCCTTTTACGACAGGCAGACCATACCTGGGATCTATTCTATTTTCCCCGTATCCCCAGGGGATGTATAATGTATAATGCCGTAAACGCTGTACTATAATGGAATTGCTTTAACAATATGACGTCACAAGTATGGTGACCAATCGTGGCGCGTTTTCAGTCACGTGATTTTTTTAAATTTTATCAATTTTTAATTTTTTTCTCAGTTTTTTGCAATGAATATCAATATAATTAATAAAACAGTTTTATTGACATTACAATTTTTTTATGGGTGGTATCGTGAAATCATTACTTAAATATGAATTTGTAGTTAACGTAGGTATTTACAGATCTAATAGACTAAAATTTTTTTAAAAATTTAAAGAAACTATTTTAATGATATTTAGAATACATCTTTTAGGTACTTCTTTTTAAGTAAGGTGGGTATTTAGTATTAGTAAAGAAATAATATAGGTACTGAACAAAAATAATCATAGGTATTAAAAGTACTGGAAATGAATTTTTTTTTAATTAATCTTTACCCTTTTCAATCTAAATTGTACACAAGTTTTAATTTTTTTACATCTACTACCTATGTTTAAAAAGTTTTATGCGGGTGTTCCCATTCAAAAAGGTTTGTTATTAAGAATAAGAAGGATTTAAAATTAAGTCAATAATTTTTTTGTTCTTTTTTAGAAAGAATCATCTTATAAATAGGTTAACGCCCTAAAATAAAATTGAGTAACATTAATAGAAGCAATAAGAATGTATAGATGTTAGATATAATGAAAAGAAATGTTTGTATATAAAAATGTAAACATTAAACAAATTATCAGTCAAAATATGATCTTCTAGATTAGATCGCCGTTTTGTTTGAAACCGAGAAACATTTAAATTAAAAGTAAATCGCTCTCTTAATACCTTTTAATTTAAAAACATGAAAAATTAATGGAAAATATTGTTATAAACTTATAAATAGGCAATGATGTCTATGAGTATTTGATAAAGTACAAAAAAGTTTATCTCAAATAAAAGCAGGTACGATAATTATCTATGTATTTAATAATCTGATGGCATTTGACTTATAAATTCAAATAAAACATTGACGGGTAAATATTTTATAATAGGTAGGTACCTACCTACCTATTGTTAGGTTACTAGAATAAAAAATTACAAAATAATGAATTTATTAACCGTGTTCCCGTCTTTATAAAAGTAGAGAAATTATCTTAGGTACCTTATACCTATGAAAGGCGTAAGAAAGTGAAAACTCACCTTTATTGTTATAAAAAAAGGAAAACGCTTTAACAGTGTTAAAAACGAAGAGAAGATATTGTTGGCACAATGAAAAGTCAATATATATCACTCCATCTATTTGTTCACTTAGTCAAACACAATGCCGAGTTAAGCCTTAGTACTTAGTGTAGATAAAACCCGAGTTTAAGCGCAAATCGGTTTACAGTGGATTCCTAACTATATACACGCTCCTAATACGAAAGCTGTATTAAATAAGTAGAATTGATCCTCACTTTTCGTGGCTCGGGACACAAGCCACGCCCCGCCTACCGCTGGCGGCGCAAATATCGGGGAAGTTCGGCCCTAAATGCTGGAGGCACAGCGATGAAACGGGACAAGCGTCGCTGCCGCCTCTCGACGAATCGACGCTCCATGGAATACGATGCTATTGTAGCGTCGGAAGATGTATCTTAAATCTAAATCAAATATTGGATTTCCTTAAAATTTGCATTTGTAAATTTCGTATGTAGTAATTTGCAAATTATATATATTTAAAACGCTCTATAGATTTTTCACCAAATACAGATAAAATAATAATTAATCAGAAAACACTAATTAAAGTATTATATTAATTAAAAAGAATATAAATTTTGTTTTAAAAATTAATAATAATTTACCTATAGATAGGTACCCCTAAACGCATAAGATTGGTAGTTTCTGGATAGGTATGTCTCCCAAAATAAAGATATTTTAAAAAAAAAATTGTAATTAATTTAGCGTAAAGTAAAAGAAACTATAAAAATAATTTTGTGATTAAACTTATTTCGCATCTGCTCACAAAAATTAGAGAAATAATTTTAAGCCAAAAACTTTTTCATGTATTGCAATTTTATTTACTTTCGGTTGAATTAATTTCATGTAAAAAACAGATAAATTTTAAAATTGTATCTACAGGATTTATAAACACTATCTAGTTGGGTAGTAGTTTTAAAATATAAAAATTTTATACAAAGTAAAAAGATTCACCATACCTATTTCCAATACTAAAAGTCACTTAGATAATTGAGTGACTGGTGTTCGAAGTGGTTGCGAGAGGGGTACACATCCCACTCTGTACAGTGAGTTTTCGTATGGCAATAAGATACAGCAAAAATGTAGATAAAATACAAATACAGAGTATATATTAGTAATGTAGGATTCATGTTGCTACTGTATCATTTGCTTGCTGGGATATCCTTCCAGTGTTTCAGCAGCCGATGTGTTAGTTCTTTAGCGTTACTCAGGGTGCACGTGCAGTGTTATCAAGTACGTACGCGAACTAGCTTTGCATCCCCTTTTTTGATATGACAGTGGGACAGAAAAAATTGACACAAATGTCGCAAGTTTCTTGCTAATGTGCACCTACCTTATATATCTTACAAATGTCCAGAATTTATAAATCTACGGCACTTTTGGAGTATTCTTTCAATTAATATTTATTTAAACAATTTTTTAATTTTAGTTGCTTTAGGGTAAATTTACAAATTAAACGCAATTTGATTAATTTAACAATTGGGCTGGCATTTGCGATGGCACTTTTGAATATTATATATGTTTAATTAAATTAATTAGCGACAATATTAGTATTTTCTCTGGAGCGAACTTTAACACAACCAATTTGTTTGACGTTTCATGACATTTCGTTTCTCAAATATTGATGAGAATGTACACGCATGTGGTGCAAAAAATTCACGTAGATAAGTATCACTTATTTTTAGTTTTAAAAGTTGTTTTTGTAATATTTAGAAGTGAAACTTATCTTAATATAGGTATGCTTTGTGATATATCAAGTTTCACTGAGCACTTTTGTTTTTTTTTTTCATGTATCGCTAATTTGTTTTGTAAAACCTCAAACTTAATTTAACCTACCATAGGAGTTAAAAGGTCCACATGCTGGTCGGCCCTTTTTACCCCAAATAGTCAATGAATTGATTTTTTTTTCATTATTTTCAGAATGCGAAATTACAAAAGAAAAACTGATTGAGGTACGAAATTAGTGAAATTGATGCAGCGTGCGGCAGATCTATAGTATTAAACGAAAATAGGTCACTAAGACAAGTTTGTCGCGACTAGCAAATAAACAGAACATCCATCAGCAAACCGAATGCTACTAGTTTAAGTAGAGCAACCTATTTCATTTGAACAAATATAAGTGAACATTTTGATAAATTGGTGCAGGTCATAAATCGTCATAAATTCGGAGATTCATCTATATGGAATGCCGATAAAACAGGGGTTTCAACCGTCACCATACCTTCAAAAATAATTGCGGTTGAAGGTAAACGAAACATAGGTTCGGTCACATCGGCTGAAAAAGGAACCAATGTCATTGCTTGTGGCTGTTTTGGCAACTGGAGCTTTTGTAATTCCAACAAATAAATACCAATACCATTTAGTGCGAGATAGGCCATCGGAATGTATCGGTTCAGGAAATGCAAGCAGCTGAATGACTAATATGGAATTCTAACTTTTTATTTACTGCAGCCGTAGAGGTAATGCTGAGCCTTCCACCATTGTACTTATGTGAAATGAGAGAAGCAGCAATCAGTGCCTTCAGACTGAGCCAGACAATAAATCTTAGAGCAAGAAATCTAAATGGTCATTTGAAGATTTTGGAAACTATTTTTCTAGAATCCATGTCTAAGCCGACAGATATTATGCCAGTTAGGTACGACTTTGAAATGCAGTTTGAAGTGGTTATAAACAACCACCAAGTTTGCACAGAGAACGGACCTCAACTAGGAAGGGATGCTGTAGTGTGGTACACTGATGAATCCAAGATGGATGTAAGGGTTGAAGTGGGCGTTATAGGGCCAAATTTTAGGCTCTCAAAACCCCTTAATAACACCCCCACCAACTTTCAAGCAGAATTACATGCCATAGAGATATGTGCCTAGGTGTGCATCGAAAGAAACACCCGAAGGGCAGAAATCTATATTTTATCAGATAGCCATGCAGCACTAAAAGCTCTGAAGTCATACACTTGTGAGTCTAAGCTGACTTGGGACTGTAAACAGTCCCTGAGACAACTGGCAGCAAACAATCAGGTTACTCTGATGTGGGTTCCAGGTCACAAGGGAGTTAAAGGCAACGAAAAAGCAGATTGCCTTGCCAAATAAAAGGCAAATAAACAATTTTCTGGCTCAGAACCCTTCTGTGGACTTTCCAAAGTCCACTTGAAAGAAGAGGTTTGACGCTGGGCAATAGATTAAATGAAATCTCACTGGCATAAAGTGCCAGGATAAAGACAAGCGAAAAGGCTAGTAAGTCTTTCGCCAAGGAAAGCTAAAGAGCTTCTCGAGTTGGACAAGAAAGACTTGAAACTGGTGACGGGGCTCCTCACTGGACACTGCCCTCTGAGGATCACCTTAAAAAGATGGGCAAAACGGACAGTGATAGTTGCCGCTACTGCGAGAACTTCGCTGAAACTGCAGATTATTTGCTCGAAGTCTCGGAATCCCGGGCCTCGAATAGATTAAGGGTTATGCACAAAAGATCTGATAGGTCGAGGTACTTGAGAGGCTTCGTAGCCTTCACGACCCTTGCCATTTAATCATTATGGTTTCTTTTTACCCCACCTGTGGGGCATAAAGGACCTTTCGACCGGAAGTTCTATATCGTCATTTCTTGTGATATAGATTAAATTTGATAATTTTTATTAGTCACTATTTGTAGATGAAGGAATACGTAACTTATTACTAATAAAATGTTTGTCTGGAACCTTTTACGTAAATACCTAGTTATGAGGCAATATACGTAAAATGGACCTTTAACCCCGCCCTAACTTATCTATTATAATTATTTAAGTTAATAATATTTTTTATACATTTTTTGATTTATTTGTAATGCCTATCTAATTTAAATTTAGTTAACAGCAATAAATTTCTAGAAAGAACTTATTGTTTTAATAGTTTTTTTTATCCAAACAATTGTTATTTCGATTTGTTGGTAATAAATCAAAAAAACTTATACCTTTTTTAATTTTCAATTTTAACATTTCCTAATAAAAAAGTTTTACTGTTTTTAGCAGGTAGGTACCTACCTAGATATCTAAAATGAAATAATTGTAATTCACAGCATATTAACTGCAGAATTGTAATATATTATTATAATACCTCAATTTTCAATAAACCTCCATTAATGTTCCATTGGTACAAAAAGTTTATTATCATCTAATAGAGCTTGAGGCGTCCAAATTTTTCACCAGTGGTTACATTTATTGTTTGGAAATATTAATGATTAAAAATATATTTACAGATGCATTGAAATATAAGTATTATTTTAATACTTTATTTTAATATTCCTAACTTTTTATAAAACATAAATTTATGTTTTTAATCAAATCAAATCATTATTGCTTCTAAATGTTACACTAATAACAATAATACAAGTTAAGAGCACTATATTTTGTATCCAGGAATATTTAGGAGCATTTATCAAAGTTTTCCTTCTTATCTATTAGTACTCGTAGATATGTATGCAATTATATAAGCATTTGTGCAATTAGTTCGAGATATCTTTTGAACATTTTTGACATTGATGTTTTTATCTTTTTACACACGAACAAATCTTATATTTTGCCCTTGTAGTCTTATAAGTTGGTAGATAAAGAACTGCAAATACTTTTGAGATTACAAAAGTTGTGTAAAAGGATAAAAATTTTCAAATTTAAAATCTACTAATCTCGGTAAATAAAAACTGTTATTTTTAATAGTTCATTAACAAATATCGGCATTTTATTGAGACACCTTTTGAAAATTTAAAAATATGGGCACATTTCTTCACAAAATTTGAGCTGTTGGTAAGTTTCCGTAAAAGATAAATTTTTTGCTACTTTAAATAGATATCATTTTTAATCTAAAAATACAGCGAGGTATGCTTAATAGCCTATTCGATAAAATTGGTAATAGAAACTTACTGCAACCAATTTTTATACCTATATCTGGACAAATAAACATAAGTGACATCTTATCAATGGTTTTTAGTAGTGCTATAAGGAAAAAAATAAAAACTTAATTGTGTCACTTTATTTTTTGGTACCTAGGTACATTAAACCACCTTTTCTTATTTCCAGTTTTACTAAAAAAACACCCTTTTAAAGTTTTGTTGCAGGATCGTTAGTTACCTAAATAAAAATACCAGTAGATAAGTACATGTTAATAAAGTATTTGATACCTACCACAGTTATCATAATTCTGCATGACAAATATTTGAAATTAAAAAGTTTTTATACTAAAGATCTAAACCAGACAAAAAGGAAAAACATATCTATAGGGCACAATAATGTAATCCTACTCCAAAAGTATTATTCGCCTCCCTACAGCTAAATGGTCGGTCCCTAAGTAACATTTTTAATGTTTAAAAATTTAAAATTTTCACTTTTTTTTTTTTTTTTTTTTTTTTTTTTTTTTTTTTTTTTTTATGAAAATAGTCGCAAAAAGGGTAAACCTATCGGACGGCCCGCACTGCGACTATTAGAGGGGGAAGGGATTATAGAAAGGAAATGATTGTGTACACGCTTTTTAAAATAAAAAGTTGCAGGTCATAGTTCTCTGGAAAAACTGATTTTGGAAGCTTATTCCATTCCGTAGCAGCCCTGTAAAAGAAGGATTCTTGATGAAGATTGGTCCTTGTAGTGTCAATCTTGAGAGTAAATGGGTAAGACTGATCAGCGTGCCGAGTTCTTCGGCCGAATGTGGCAAATGGTAGTACAAGAGTTTTTATTTCTCTGGAGCATCTGCCATGGAAATATCTGTAGAGCAATGACTGGTCTGCAACTCTTCTTCTATGTTCTAGAGGGTGAAGGGTATCTGTGAGAGTTGGGCTGTTTATCAAGCGAATGGCTTGTTTTCTAATAGGTACGTTATTATTTATAGTTAGACAAAAGATAATATCTAGTGGTTTTTTGGTTATTTATGACTAGTTTAAATTTTAATTCTTTAACTAACCATGTAGAAATATTTTTCTTTTTATTGATGTTCTGGATTACGTCTTAGCTAATCTGTGTGTGTTTTGTTTAAATCATTTTACTTTTTTAAAGCATCGCAATGATCTATTGCTTAGATATCCTTGGGTCCATTTTTGATTGTCCACCAGAAATAAAATTTCACCAACGATAAATTTTATAATCTAAAATATTTATAGCGGTACCTAACTAAAATGAGATAAAATTGCACAACAAATGTAATTCATAATTTACATACACATTTTAAAATGTATTTGGTAGATATTCGTCCCAAAAAAATTGTTGGTGGTATGGTGCTTCATATATATGTGGACCATTTTAGTCAGATGCTGAAAACGATTCACTGCAATATCATCTTTTTGTCACGCCCTCTTTTGTCTCAACCTCCCATAGGATGTGGCGCTTGCGTGGTCACGTGGCCTTTTTACATCCAATACGAAGTCATACTTGTAAATCAATTTGAGAAAAGACTAACGGTGCAAGTTCGGATAAAAGACGGTATGTTAGATGTTCCGAAATTGAAACGAGAAAGAAATAATAAAAAAATCGAGCTGATCTGTAGGTATTTATAAGACTGAAGTAATTTTTGTTCATTTAGCCTGCCATTTTCCTACTGTCTCTTTTGAAATTATTTACAGATATTTAATGGCATATTTTCTACACATTTATTCTATTAAAAAGTTAATATCAATGTTTGTCGAAACAAAATATCGACAGATTATTTTACGGTAATATAAGTTGACATTTACATTATTTACAAATTTATAGAACGTTACAACAAAAAGCTACATGTACCTATATTTAGGTATAGGAGGATACAAAAATTAGGTAGGTAAATGGTAGGTACCTATACCAAAGAATAATTATTCTTCTGTAGAAAAATATCATTATTTAATATTTGATTATGTGAGTACCTACCTAAGTTTGTAGTTTAAACAAGAACTTTTGAGATTTTTACATTTTAATTTTTTATTACCACCAGGTTATAATATTTTTATATAATACCTACCTATTAATTTTCTATGATTAACATTTGTAGTAAACTTTTACTTATCAAGGAAGTATCCTTTTTTAAATAATTAAATTAAATAAAATTTTTAGATTTATTTATTTGTGTAATTATTCAGAAACTCTAAGTTAAGCATATCAAACATTTTTGAAATTTTCATAACTTATTACTACATTTTTCTGTAGAGATAAATTATTTCTAATAGGGATTTCCGGTTAAATTAGTCGGAATAGAATAAAATGTCAATAAAAACACCAAAGAAGTACGCGAGTAAATTCTTAAGCAGGAATATGTAACCATGTTGAAGAAGTAAAGGTGTGGTTGGGTGGTAATCAATTCGGTTTAAATCGGCATTCGACATCCACTTCGTTGCGAATAAAGGGGGGACATATGACAGGTCTCTTTCCTAAATAAATCATCTCTACCTACAATTGTTTACTTACAATTACGCACTTAGATACAAGGTTCTGCGAATTAGTAGATATCTTTTTCTTTATATATTCCTTTTTAGGATTTTTAAAGCTATTTAAATGACAATTTAAAAATTTTATTGTAAATTTATTTATTTATTTTGAATTTTCATATATATTTAAAAATTACTTATTCTGAAAATGTTATTTCCGAACATTAAAGATGCAAGGATTGATTTCCGGATTGGTATACCTAATTATAGTAGGAGAAGAGTGGCATAAAGGATACAGTTTAAAAAAAAATGTGACAACAGAAGAAAACAAGTAAATAATAAAATTAGTATCATAAGTAGTGGTTTATTACTTTAAGTACATAATGTCACGAAACATTTTCGAAAATCAACAATATGCTTGGACTTTTAATCATTTATAAATAGAATTAAATTTGGTTCTTTGCATTCAAAGAGCCAATTAAAGTTTTGTAAAAGCAAAGTTCTAATTAGAGGTCTTGCATCGTAAATTAACGAAAATATCCACTATTAGGTTTTTAAAAGCCACACATCACTGTTTAACATCGAAAAAGGTGTGAGACAGGGATGTGTGGCTTCACCATGGCTGTTTAACTTATACATAGACGATTATTTAAAAGATTTGAAAGACAGTGCGCATGGATTGAAAATGAATGATTTGATCGACAAATGCCTTCTTTACGCTGATGATCAAGTCATGTTAGCGTCATCTGAAGAGGAGTTGCAGGCGATGGTTAATGTTATGCATGATGCCTTGAAAATCAAAGGGATGAAAATAAAGTACCTAATGGTTTTTGAAAAAAAAAGAAAGTATGACAAACTGCTAAGTTCTGATTAAGGGAGAAAGAGTGGAACAAGTAAATTAGTTTGTATACTTGGGTTCAAAGTTTACGAGAGATGAAAAGTTTGACAGTGACATTAAGCGGTGTTGGCAGGAAAACAAATGAATGGAGCACTGCATAGCTTTATGAACAGCCAGAAAGTGACAAAAAAGCACGTATGGCTGTGCATGTATGGTAGTGAATGTTGGGTTTGGCAGAAGAAGCATGAAAATAGGATTAATGCTGTGAAGATGAGTAGTTTGAGAAGTACAGCCGGAGTGACTCGGTTGAATAAAGTAAAGAATAGTGAGATAAGAGAACGCTGTGGTGTAAAAGAAGATGTGGTTACAAAGATAGATAAAGGAATGCTTAGATGGTTTGGACACTTAAAAGGATGGATAAAAAAGATTGACGAAAAAAATTTGTAAGGAAAGTATGAACGGACAAGTCGGTAGAGGTCGACCTCGGCGAACATATCTCGATCAGATCAACATTGTTTTGAAGAAAGGCCAGGTCAAGAGTACCAACAACCGACGAGCATGTATGAGAGCACTGATGAAAGTAGAGGAAGCAAAAGATGTGTATAAGAACCGTAGCAAGTGGAACAAAGTGGTCTCTGCCTACCCCTATGGGAAAAAGGCGTGACTATATGTATGTAAAATGTTTTAAAAAATACAAAATTAGCTATTTGAGATCAGTTATTGCTAACTAACTTGCTACGTTTTTTTTTTGGGAACTAATATAATGTTAATTAAAAATATTTATAAAAAATTCTAAATTGAAAACAAAAATAAATAATTCAAGAAATTTTAAAATATTTTTGGCAAAAATAACGCAACCTATCTTTTATACCACAGGATTTTTGTGCCAAACCGTTACAAATTTGCACTGGTAAAATTATTGATCGCTGTTACTATAATGCTCATTGCACACTACTTACACAATTATTATCCCATTTCCCTCCGAGAAGTTGTGAGACCTTGTCGTGGTGGAGTGGTTTAGTAGCTGCAATTATTCTAAGAGCAATGCTGGCAGGAGCTCCTGGCAGGGTTACCAATGCCAGTAGGGTCAAAAATAAGCAGTAAAGCCAAGGACAGCTCCAAAGGAGAAAACCTCTAAAAATCCGTAACCCAAGATGTCAGTCGTACCGTATCGATGAGTGGATGACTCTATGATAGTGAGTCCTCCGAGTCCTCCGAGTATCATGTGACCTTCCTTTGTACCAAGCCCCTCTGCGGTATGGGTGCACTGCCGCAGTTGAGTCAACTCATCCCAACTCGTGGGAACTATATGAAAAGTTCAACCTTAAATTAAATTGATGCAAAAGGCAATGGAAAAAGGAGTATTGCCATAAATTCAACTGCTACTAAGAGTGTAGATGAAACACTTAAAACATCATCAACAAGATAGGGGACGACGGAAAACCTACCTCGGTTCCTGCTTGTTAAAAGAATATCTCAAGATGAGAGTGACAATTGCGATTTTAAAAAAGTTAACGTCAGGAGACTCAAAACTAAATAAGATGAAATACTTATAGATTCCCTAAATCATGTACTAACCTTTAACACTTCCAATCTATCCAAAGAGATTAATGTAACTTTTGACAAATTAAAGATAAGAACCTACATACCCCCAACTCAGAGATGTTTTAAATGCCAAGCCTTCGGTCATGTCGCAAACAATTGCACCATGAGCAAATATGCGCGTGTGGAAAGTCTTCATAAGAAGTAACACCCTGTGAAGATCCAAAAAAATATGTGAACTGCAATGGACCTCATTCAGCTGGATACAAAAATTGTCCCACATATAAAAAAGAACAACTCATAAAGTTGAAGAGAAAATAACATATTATGAGGCGAAAAGAAAAGTTTTAAATAGTGATACTACAACTCTTACACCGAATGTTTTATATGCAGATGCAACGAAAGCCCAAAATAAAACGGTAACTGATACCTTTTTTCAAATTTTACCACGAATAGAAAAAATGATATATCTTCGCAAACAAAACGAACTATTCAGGTCACCCCAAACCCCAATAAAAAACTCAAGAGGCCCCGAACAGATTCAATGTCCACTAATCTCTCCACTACATCAAAACAAAAAGAAAGATAGAAGCCAACTAGAATCAAGTTCGAAAGAAGAAAACAATACAAATGATATTACCAAAAGCAAACTGTCAAAAAATAACCGTGGACGTGGTTGCGGTCGTCATAACAGAACTACTAGGAACTGTGATAAATTAATTTAAAATGTGAACTGTAATATATTTATGTACCCTACTCAACTTACAACTAATTATTTATTGTGCTTCATCAGCAAACTCAACCTAATCGTTAGATCTACTCAAAATATTATAAATAACTATAATAATGAATAAATACGAAAACCTCATACAATGGAATTGTAATGGTATCAACCATCATTATATTGACATTAATGAATTTGTACTGAACGTCCATTTGGTTTATGCTTCCAGGAAACTCATTTAAAACCTGGTAAAAAATCTACTCACAAGGGCTACATCTTCAGGCCTGATGTCATACTGGAAAAAAAAGCCCATGGAGAAGTTGCTACGCTAGTCAAAGAATTCATAATGACTGAAATCAAGTAATCTATAAGCTGTGGAAATATCAGTTAAATCACCTTCCACGGTGACAATTTGAAACATTTATGTTCCGAATAATTAGTGAACTAAAGAAGAACTAAAAAATATTTCTTAACAACTTCCAAACCCATTTTTGATAATGGGTAACTTTAATCACATAACATCATGTGGGAATCCAGAGAAACTGATCATAGTGGACGAATAATTAAGGAAATAATAGAAGAGTTAGATCTCATACTCCTAAACACAGGTGAGGGTACCTTCATCAACTCTCGATCCAACTGCTTATTATCGATAGATCTTACTATTTTCTCGGCTGAAATAGCACTCTACCTTTAATGTAATTTGTAACTTGTGCCAACAGGTCCATATCACGATATAAATCTGAAAGATGGAGTCTGCATCTTGCTAACTAGAAAATATTTAACGGGGTAATTAAAAATTTCACACCAAATGAAGATGTCGATTAACAGGTAGAAAATATTACAAGTGCGATCTTAAAAGCAGCATATGAATCGATACCGATATCCAAGAATAGAACATTTAGCAGAGAGGTGGTTCCTTAGTGGAATAGAGAAATTGAGTCAGCGGTTAAAAAAAAGCATGCCTTCAATGTATTTAAAAAAAGACCCACACAAAATAATATGATTAACTTCAAACGATTGCGTGCGAAGGTAAGGAAACTAAAACTAAACAGCTAAAGAGAGAGCTGGAAAAATTTCATCGAATCCATGACTGTAGACATATCAATAGCTGAGGTGTGGAAAAAAATCAGAACCATTTCAGGAAAAAACTTTGCTTCACCGCCTATCCATATCATCAAGGCAATCAAGATATAACAACTATAACTATATAACTACCTCCTAACTCTGTAGCTTACAAAGAATCGAATAGTCCAAGTACTGTTCTCCCAGATTCGGGACCCGAAAAACGTAAGAGGGATGAGTCTAAAGAACCGTCTTCGTCCGAAGATGATTTGTTAAATCGTGTATCTCAAATGAGAGATAAAAAGAAAACCAAAGGTTGGCCAAAAGGCAAGCACCGAAAGGGCTCTATCCGATGGCCCACAATTATTTACTGTGATATTCTGTGATATATAATTACACATACACAACTATCCTAAGATTTTTTATTTATTTATATTTATATTTTTTTTAAATGATCAACTCTATGTCTGATCCAACTGTTATGAATTCCATAATTCAATAGAATTGCCATGGTTGTATTCTTTATTATTGCGATCTCAAGTTACTTATAGCTGAAATAGATCCAATTTGTCTATGTCTACAGGAGACACATCTTAAGCCAAATCAACCGTACACGGTGGATATGCTGATAGACCAATTATTACAAGGCCAGTACGAATCAGAGCATGTGAAACTCTGCCACCACTGGAATTGCATAACCTGACTATTCTCTCATTAAATGATTTTGAAGTTCCACCATGGCAGCTGCCAAAAATTTCTATCTGCTTAGATCTGACTGCGTTTCTTCAGAATTGCACGCCCCATTAGTCTACCGTCAGCGCTTTTTGGAAATCTTACACGAGTTTCCTAACTCAACAATTTTATATACAGACGGATCTAAAACATGAACCGGTACAGGCAGTGCTCTATCCATTGGTAATAAAACGTTTTCTTGGTCCCTGGCACCTTACGCATCCATATTTACAACTGAACTTTATGTTATTTGGAAGGCACTTCAGTTTTGTAGTATGGCAAGACTTAATTAAGAAACCATAATCGTCTGTGACTCTCTCAGCGTCCTTGAATCAATTTCAGACCCATTTTCAGATGTTCCAGTAGTCAAGACAATACTATTTTCTATATATCACCTCCATAATATTGGTAAATATGTTATGTCGTAAAGTGAATTCAGCGCTCGTATCAAACTACCGCTTACCCTACGTAAGCACATTAGACCTTTTGACTTTTAACCAAAAAAATTTCAACTATGTCTCTTAATAAAATCCTGCTTAAAAATTTCACATCTTCTCATTAGTTTCATTGATCATTTTTTGTAATTAATATCGTTGCATACAGTTTGCCAATAGTAGTTCTTACAGTCGTGCTGCAAACCTTTTCCCTTGTAAAGCGGAACGATAATGGCCTTGCGCCATACTTCTGGTACGCTACCGCTCTTCCAGCAAAGGTTAAAAAAACGGTACAGCAGTCTAGCTACCACGCCCTGTCCAGCCTTCAGCATTTCATCCGTAATCCTGACGTACCCTGCAGCCTGACCTATTTTGTGTATCCTCTTTCTTAAATAAACTTTCGAAGTATTCCTTCCATCTCTTTAAAACGAATTCCTCTCCTTTTACCTTATTACTATCTTGGTTTCTGATTTTTTCCAGTTGTGATGTACTATTTTTACCTCTGGCTGTTCTTATGGACTTTTAGAAATATTAAATGTTGTTCTAAAAATCGTCAGAATACTTATTATTAAATTCATGTTTATCATTCTCCTTCTTTCTTGCCACACCTTTTAACCTTTTATACCCATTATTTGCTTTGTTTACATCTTCAGCCGTTGCCTTTTGCGTTTTTTGATTGGCTTTTGTAGCCAGCCAATCCAGCAAGCTCATATTTTTTTCTCAATACACTAGCATATTTTTTTTCTTTGTAAATTTGTCACAGCAGATTTTGGTGTAACAAAAGAAAGTGAATAATTCAATAAGGACTTTTTTCAAATACCCAATTAAAATACTATTGAAGAATTTTTATTTACCATTTATTTTGGAGGAAATGCAATTCAAATTTTCTTATCTCATAATAACATATTTTACTTATACCTTACTAATTCAGAAATAGGTATGCGTAATAATTTAAGTTACTTAATTGAATAATTGTTAATTTGTATTAAACAATTAATATAAATTCGAAAACTAAACTATTTGATCAATGTCAAACTTTTGATGATCACTAACTAATAATTGTTATGCCATTTCTTGTAAGGCCTTACAAGAAATGAAGAACAACAAAACCCCGGGAGAAGATGGCATTGTTTTTACCGTCCAATCAGTCTCCTCTCCCACATGTACAAGTTATTTATAAAAATAATAGCAAGACGATTAACTTCCAATTTAGATTTCTACCAACCTAGAGAACAAGCAGGTTTCAGATCTGGTTATGGTACAAACGACCACTTACTAGTTATAAAAACGCTCATAGAAAAAACAATGGAGTACAACAAACCATTGGTTTTAATATTTGTGGACTATGAGAAAGAGTTCAATTCAGTAGACCAAAACAAAATATTTGCAGCACTAGCTGATTGTAGAGTCGACCACAGATATGCTGCTTTAATTAAGAACATATATAATAGCGCAACAGCAAGTGTTAAAGTCCATTCCAAAATAACACCTGCATTTAGAATGGAACGTGGAGTACGAAAAGGTGATAACATATCACCAAAACTGTTCACAATGCTGCTAGAATACATGTGTAAGAAAATAGGTTGGGAGAACATGGGAATAAATATAGATGGTAAACGACTAAATCACTTACGCTTTGCTGACGATATTGTGTTGATTTCGGACCACCTTAAAGAGGTAGGTCTAAAAATTAACCGTACAAAAACTCAATATATGACAAACTTGGTTCCAAGTAGCAACATATCCCTAAACGAATCTAAAATCAAGTATGTTACATCTTATAAATATTTAGGCCATAAACTGAGAATAAACCGAGATAACCAAACCTGCGAAATTCAAAGACGCGTAACTCTAGCATGGGTGGCATGTGGCGAGAATGGAAGACGCTAGGTGGACTAAACGCATTATAGAGTGGCGTCCTAGGTTGCAGGCATTTAGAAGTAGGGGCAGACCTCCAACACTATGGACTGATGATATCAAGAGAACTGCAACAAACAGGATTCAATCAGCACAAGATCGGGAACATTGGAAATGATTAAGGGAGGCCTATGTTTAGCAGTGGACACTACAGGCTGTGTGATGATGATGATAAACTAATAATTGGCTCACAGGTAGAAATGTTTTATATTATAAAAATGATAACTATTTATTTTTATAAGTAGTTATTCAAAAGAAGTAATCTTTGAAATATGCCCAATTATAATATATACACCCTGTCCGGAAAATACGTAAACAACAGGTTATGGCAGATACCTGGGCGAAAAATAAATCGATTTAGCCTAAGTTACTTATATCCGAAAATGCTTCGTTTAGTCGTCAGAGGGTTTGGAAGATTGACGAAAATTATTATTTTTGTTTTATTACTTTAAAGCGTGCTGATAGATTGCCATCATTTTTTGTGTGCGGTTTTGTACTACAAAATTACGTTTTTCAGTGCGAATTAAGTTCAATTCAAAAGTAAGAATTGTTAAATAATGACGTGATATGAAAACAATTGTTCATAAATTCAACACTATCAGGGTAATCACAACTCAAAAAATTTAGTCGGGTTGTTGAACTAATTGGGAAACTTTGTTGTCTCCGGAAAAAGTTTCGTAATACCAAAGGTTTTTTCAGAAAATAAAATAATTGGTTGAGATTACCCTGATGGTGGTGAATTTATGAACAATTGTTTTCATATGACGTCATTATTTGACAATTCTTACTTTTGAATTAAGCTCAATTAGCACTGAAAACGTAATTTTGTAGTACAAAACCGCACACAAAAAATGGTGGCAATATATTAGCAAGTTTTCGAGTAATAAAAAAAAATTATAATTTTTCGGATATAAGTACTTTAGGCTAAATCGATCTATTTTTCGTCCAGGTGTCTGCCATTACCTGTTGTCCATGTATTTTCCAGACACCTTGTATAATTGTGCTAAAATTTAAAAATATGCTTCTAATATTTTTTGTAAAATTAATTTAAAATTTATTAATAAAATATAATCAATGACAATAATAACAATAAATTATATAGTAAAGTTTGAATAATGTTGAAACCGACATTATTAGTAGTTGTCTAAATATAGTTAGGTACTGAAGTAAAATAATTTGAAATTACCACCCTGTATTTACGTTTTAAAGTAGGAACAAGGAATATGGCCATCATCGTCAGAGTAATAAGCCTCGGAAACAAATCCCTATTCCCCAGTCGTACTTCAAGGCCATCAACATCCTGTGAGCGTAGCGTTTGCCAGTCAAACATGAAGAGCAGGAGAAAGAGGACCACTATGAATGCATCAGAATCCTAAATCGATAAGGATTACGTACATTAAATGGGAACGAGTATCCTATTTGAGTGATCTTGACTCGAAAATCTTTGAAATATTTTCAATGACTTAATTCATTGCGTGTTCTGAAGGACTATTATACTATTTTCGAAATACTTGGATACCTTTTGTTTAAAATTTTTAGAAAATCTTTATCTTGTTTATCTTATCTTACCAGGTTCAACCTAGTAATATTTGTGATTTAAAAGCTTCCGTAGAGTATTTTTTAATTGAAATACTAAAAGTGGAATATCAGGAAGTGCGGTTAGGTTTAATTTACAAATTTAATAAATGTTAAACTGGTAATAACATAAATATTTATTTATGTCTTTTATATAAATACAATTGGATGTGTATAAAGCAAATATTAAAATAAGACAGCTAATATTAAAAAAATTTGTTATCAAACCAACTTTAATTTTTAAAATAAATAAATAATTTATTTCTTAAAAACTTCTTATTTAAAAAATAACTGACAACACCATTTAAACCCTTCAAACGTAATATAGCCTGTTTGTTTTCATGACTCCAATTTTCATCAACTCGATTTTAGTGATCGGATATTTTATTACACTATTTATGAATAATTTTTTTTATTTACATTGATAAAAAATCTAGACGAATCTGAAAAAAACAGCTTATTTTAAATAATAGGACATCACCAATCATTGGAAAAAAAATTTACTTTTTCTTTACATAACCTGACATACATCCGAGATATATTTTTCATTTAAAAAATGAAACAAAACATTTATTTAAAAAGCTATTCGAGTGACAAAATCTGTATTATAACTATTAAGTCATTCGGCCCTTAATTACTAATGAAATTTCTATAACCATTGTATTTTATTCATTGTGCCTAATGAAACCAATTCAATGAAAATTAATGCGTAAAATTGAACTTATGAAGTGATTGAAGCTGTGAAATTATCGAGCCAAATTTAAAGAGGGATCAAAAGATTTGTCGCTGGGATTTTAAACAAAGCATGTGATCGCTTCCATTCGATTTGGGATTCTTTTAACTTCTAGTCTTTATCAATTACGTTTCCGACAAAGGCAAATGGGAAATCAGTACATTTAAATAGGATTGGGATTGATTTAATTTTCAAAATTTCCGATATAGGTACCTACCTATTATTTTTCTAGATTTTTTTTGTAAGGACTGTTTGAATTGGAGAAAGTTGTTACTAAATTAACACTTATAAATAAAACCATTTTAATATTATACTGCTACTCGTATACCCAATAGTATATTGTAACATGCATAATCAGGCCTTTAAAGGCATTAATTCATACCGTACGATATTTTTTAAAATAAATTCCATAGAAATCTTATTATATATATATATATATATATATATATATATATATATATATTTATATATATATATATATATGTTTGAATTAAATTCTTGACTGTATGATATCTAATCAATTTATTTATTTAATTGGGCTGGAGTCAGTAATGACCAATTTAAATGAAATTCTTCGTCATTTTGTCAAGCTTTCCAAAATTTTTATTCTCTTTCACAAGACAATGTATAAAGTAGCATGTTAATTAAACCATTATATTATATTAATACACACAATACTTACTAACATGAAATTTATAAATAAATGGGCATAGAAAGGAACATGAAATATTTTTTTGTTGCAATAGTGAATTATTTTTGACAATGTCAATTCGTTTATACAGGATATTAAAAATACTTAAATAAATAAAAATATATATTTTTTCTCCTCATAAAAGACCTTTAATATGCTAATGTATTCATTTTTAAAAAGAATATAAATTTATATTGAACTCAGATCATTAATATCAGTTTTTTTATTTATGGCAATGAATGGCATTGGCATTGAAAAATGGCAATGAAACATTTCTACATACTACAAAAATAGGTCACCATAATTGATTTTGATTTGATGTGGTTATTTCATAGACCCCATAATAATACTGAAATACAGGCAGGTATAGATCTATACGAGGCCCTTGTCTTTGTGAAGTAATAGTTTTAATGATGATGCTTGAAGAGAAATGCGAAGTAATTAATAAATAAGTAAATTTAAAGTTTTAAAATATATTTATTGGAAATCAACAAAAATTAATGAACACAAAGATAACAAATCATCTATTAATCATTATAAACTAAGGTGCATTAATGTCTTAAAAAAATCAGGGATACAGAAATGATGTTTACGGCTTTTTTTAAGACTAAAATCATTAATTAAATTATAATAATCTTAAGAATGAGCTACGGCATTTTCAATTAAAATAATAGCAAGAGCTGAAAGCCGATCTTGTGTCATAGTATTCGGCAGATGTTTTAATCATGTTTTAACTACGAAATACTAGTAGAGGTTACACTTCACTTTGTTGAATGATAATGTTAATTAAAGATGGAAAATTCTATCATTTAATTTGCTACCTACCTTTCTTTTTTGAGTACCCTAACAGAAAATGTGGTTGCACATATTTCAGGATTTGTAGTTACATCCCTTAAATCAATTAATCTTCTGTAGGTGCATAACATTTTAAGTTATTAAATATAAAAGATAGGGGTTATCTGATAAGCCTATCACAAACTGTTGAAGATATTTTTATTTTCTTTGAGAAATAAATTCGACAGGTTCTTGAAATTTCTTATAATTGAATTGAAACAAATTTTTTGGATACCTTTATTTAACAATATTAGGTGAATATAAATTGACAAAATCACAATTACCTAAGCAAACCTACAAAACAGTCAAAACACACCGAATATTAAATTTTTTTAAACACAACGAATGATCCAAAACAGAAAAGCAAGAATAAATATGTATTATATAATATTATAAGAAACTTAAAAGAAACTTTCAAAGATCCATTCAAAGCAATAAACCAAACAAAACCTCAAACAAAGAAATATTGACCAAAACCGTCTCTGGTGCTTTCAAATATGACAATACAGACTTAAAGCACTGTTGCACAGTTTACGAAATGTAACACGATTTCGAATACATTCCACAATAATGTTAGCCCTAATCTTTTGCATAACCTCAACCGCATCGATGAAAAGTTTTGATATTTGTCAACATTGCGCTAGACAAGACCATGCACATTCCGAAAATAAATTGCAATTGTACAACAGTTTCTCGTCGAGAATGTAGAGGGGATTGGCAATCTAGTGTAAGTATATATAATACATATCTGTGATAAATCCGTCATAAATTGAGATTCATTGAAATAATTTTGGTGCATTTTATCGAATCGTTTAATTCATGTCATTTGACACTTCAATTATTAAGCGTCATTGTTTCTACGTAGGTATAATAATAATTATAATAATGATAATAATAATGATAATAATAATAATAATAATAATAATAATAATAATAATAATAATAATAATAATAATAATAATAATAATAATAATAATGATAATAATAATAATAATAATAATAATAATAATAATACCCCTCCGAGGAGCTGTGGGACCTTGTCGTGGTGGAGGGGCTCAGTAGCTACGATGATTCTGCGAGCGATGCCGGCGGGAGTTATATACTCCTGGTAGGGCCACCCATGCCGGTAAGGTCGATGATGAGTAGCGAAGCTAAGGACAGCTCAACAGGAGTAAACCTGAAAAAAAATCCGGAACCTAAGGTGGAAGACATCGTGCCGAGAGGTGAATGGCTACTCGTAGATAGTCGCTTACGATTCCTTGTGAGACCAGACGAATCTCACACGTATTTCAGTCCCTCTGTGGTAAGGGAGCACTGCCACAGTTGACTTACATTTCTGCCCTACTCGTGGGAATTTTATGGAAAAACCATTTAATCAAAAGGAGGTGCCTCCCTCCCAAAACAGAGGTAACCCTATCTACACGAGCCAGGAGACGACGATACAACCTCGGTTCCTGGTCGTTAAGAGAATAGAAGGTGACTTTAGTTCAACTAATCCCTTCTTGATACAGAAGTATCTGTATGGACAAGTAGGACATGTTAAAAATCTAAAGAAAATTAGAGAAGGTTTACTGATAGAAACCTCATCTGCTGCGCAATCAAGACAGATAATGAAATTAAAGAAATTTTTAGAATACGACGTCGAAGTTACAGCCCATGCTAGACTGAATTACTCGAAAGGTGTAATCAATTGCAGAGACCTCTTGAACTGTACTGAACAAGAAATATTGGAAGAACTCAAAGATCAACATATAATAGAAGTCAGAAGAATCAAAAGTAAAAAAGATGGTACCCTTTTTGATACCCCTAACCACATTTTGACTTTCAATTCGCCCAAAATTCCGAAAGAAGTGAAAGTAGCTTTTTACGTTTTGAAGATCCGTCCTTTTATCCCATCCCCGATGCGATGCTTCCGCTGCCAACGTTTTGGCCATACCGCCATCAGATGCTCTGAAGACCAGAAGTGCGTATGTGGCAAAACTTTACATGAAGGAACCCCATGTCAACCCCCATTCAAATGCGTGAACTGTGGAGGACCTCACTCTGTCAGGTCGAAAGACTGTCCAGTTTACAAGCAAGAAATAGCCATCCAGGAAAGAAAAGTAAATGAAAACATCTCCTATAACGAAGCAAAAAGAAAAGTTATTGTTACCACCCCGAAACCTAATATTTCATACGCCCAAGCTAGTTCATCACCAGCAGCTCCTAACACCCAAGATATCATCAAAGAATTACTCCCCCTCCTGATCGATGCAATAAAATTCCACCTCCCTCCCCTGGCCTTCACACCCCCTTACCCAATCCGTCCCTCCCGTCCCACTGACGGCCAATCGGAGGGATCTCTTTCACGCCCTACATCCCAAATGTCTAAACGTGGCAGATCTGACAGCTCTGATTTAGAATCAATGACGAGCGAAACCTACCCCAACTCTCAAAGTAGTACCAAAAAAAAAAAAAAGAAAGGATGGCCTAAGGGCAAGTCACGAAAAGGCCTTCCTACGCCACAAACTGACACGGAAATTCTAGACCCAACCCCAACTGACGGACCCCAGCAGTCAAGTCAACAACCAAGAGATATATCTTAGCTCAAAAATTCTTTGTTTTTTCAGTTTTTTTTTTCTCTCTTTTTATAAACTCACATACTTTGTGTATTTCAATAAATACAAAATTTCAATGGCAAACACAATGATACAATGGAACTGCAACGGAATCATTAACAAACTCAGTGAAATTCAAATTATGAAAAATGAGAACTCTCCCTTTGTCTTAGCTATCCAAGAAACACACCTCAAACCTAATGAATCCTTCCGGCTGAGAGGTTATCAATGTTTTCGGAAAGACGTCAATCCTACTTATAGAGCAAGGGGAGGTGTCGCTATTTTTGTTCGAAATAATATTCCAACAAAAGATGTAAGATTAGTTACCAACCTTCAAGCAACTGCTGTCCAGATTGAGGTCCCTTTGAGAACTACCATCTGCAACATTTACTTGCCTGACGGTAACTGGCACCCTGACCATATCCAGAATATTATCGACCAACTACCCCGCCCATTCTTGATTCTTGGCGACTTCAATTCTCACTCCCCCCGATGGGGAAACTCCAAACACGACAACAGAGGAAAAAAGGTGGAATCGTTGATAGAAACAAATAATTTATGCATTTTAAATAATGGTAATCCTACGCATTTTGAAGCACGATCCGGCAAGACATCGGCAATTGATCTCAGTTTATGTTCCCCTCATCTGGCGACTAGGCTTGCATGGGATACCGATGAAGACCTTCACTCCAGTGATCACTTTCCGATTACCATTCATGTCGATGTCCCCACAAAGAGTTTTGCGTCAAGGGAACGATGGCTCACAAAGAATGCGGACTGGGAGAAATTTTCTGATCACGTAAATATCTCGAACCTTTCGAACGATATCGAAAAAGCAGTGGACTCCATCTCTTCCGCTATTCTCAACGCAGCTAAAATTAGCATCCCAATATCGAAACCATCAAAAACCCATCGTCCAGTTCCCTGGTGGAATGACGAGATCAAAATGGCGATCACCAAAAGAAAACAAGCATATAATAAATTTAAAAGGTATCCCACTCTTGAAAACTTGATAGCCTTCAAAATGACTAGAGCGACAGCGAGGAGACTCATCTTGAATGCAAAGAAAACTTCCTGGGAAGAATACATCTCGTCGATTAATCCCGAGGTGGGGCTCGGCGAAATATGGAGAAAAATCAGAGTCATTGCTGGTAAAAACACTATGGATAGTCCTGTCTCTCTCAACTATGATAATCGGGTGATCTCGGACCCCGTGGAGATCTGCGAGGCGTTTGCGAACCATTTTGCACAGAACAGTTGCTCAGACATCTATGATGAAGATTTCATGAACGTGAAAACATATGAAGAAAGAAATATCCTCAATTTTAATACCCCACATATCCTGCACTATAACCTCCCTTTCTCCGTCAATGAATTAGATTTCGCCCTCGAGAACTGCTCGGAATCTGCAGCTGGCCATGATAATATCTCATATAGTATGATTATACACTTGCCCATCAATGAGAAACTGAAACTCCTTGAGCTGTATAATAAAATATGGGTTTCTGGTACTTACCCAAAAGTATGGAGAATCGCCATAATCATTCCTATTCGGAAACCAACTAAATGTCCTACGGATCCTAACAACTACCGCCCAATTTCCCTAACAAGTTGCCTAGGTAAAGTTTTTGAAAAAATGATTAATTTGAGATTCTCATGGTGGATTGAATCGAACAACTTAATTTCCCAGCTCCAAGTCGGCTGCCGCAGCAGACGCTCAACAACGGATGCCCTGATTTTCCTCGAGAACGAGATACAGGATACTTTTTGCAACAGAGAACACTTAGTTGCAGTGAGTTTCGACTTACAAAAAGCCTACGATAGAACATGGCGTTTCTCCATTATGCAGCAATTGCACACTTGGGGACTGAGAGGCAACATGGCCATTTGTATACAAAGTTTCCTACAAGATCGAACCTTCCAGGTTCGGATAGGAGCCATTGATTCCTCATATAGAACACTCGATAACGGAATTCCTCAAGGCTCAGTGCTAAGTGTTTCCCTTTTTGCAGTGGCCATTAATATCCTTCTCGAAAAAAGTCAAAATCATGTCAAAAAAGTATTATACGTTGACGATTTAATCCTACTCTACAGACACAAGTCCATGGAAAACATTAACGAACATTTAAATAATGAAATACTTACCCTTGATAAATTAGCCAGATCAAGAGGTTTCCTGTTTTCGAAAGAAAAAACAAACTGCATACACTTCTGCAAATTAAGATTAGCCCACCCAGATCCAGAACTGTTTATCCAAGGTCATCCAATTAGCATTCAAAACTCTATTAAATTCCTAGGCATAATTTTTGATAAAAAACTGAACTGGGAAGAACAACTCCATCAACTAATTTCAAAGTGTCAAAAAGCTATGAACATCATGAGATGTATGTCAAACATTAAATGGGGTGCAGATAGAGAAATCCTTCTAAATTTATACAAGTCGGTAATCCAAGGCCGAATGGATTATGGTGCCATTGCTTACAATTCTTGCAGACCCTCAAGGCTGAAACAATTGGATAACCTCCAACTGACAGCCCTAAGATTGGCCACTGGTGCTTTCAGAACCAGCCCTGCAGTTGCAGTGCAATGCGACTCAACGATACTTCCTCTTGACCTGAGAAGAGACCTCCAAACGATAACCTACGCAACCAAAGTTCTATCTCAGCCACTCCATATTAACCACTCCAGCTTTACATCCCCCGATGAGTATGCTTTCAGACCAACGGCAACTAGACCAACTCGAATTCGTTTTCATGAAGCCTGCAGAAAATACTCTACAGAGAGTTTCTCCATTTTAACCAACAACGTTCCTTCTATCCCGCCATGGCAATTTACCCTACCAACCTTAAATTACGGATTATCATCATGGAAGAAAAGCGAGACATCTAGCTCAACTTACAAAGCTCTTTTCATGAATGAAATATTTTTGTACACAAATAGTCTCATCATTTACACCGATGGATCGAAAACAAGTGATGGTGTTGGCGCTGCAATTGTAATAGGAGAAAACGAGCACTTCTGGTCTTTGAATCCTAGTTGCTCAATTTTCACTGCGGAACTATACGCCGTATGGCAAGCCCTCCTTTTCTTTTCGTTTTCAACCCACCAAAGCTGCGTAGTTTGTTCTGACTCATTGAGTGCAATTCAGTCACTAAATAACAGGTTCACAAGAAATAATTATTGCCAAAATATCTTAGAACTAGTTACTTATCTAGCGCCGGAAAAAAAATGCACCATTCTTTGGACTCCTAGCCACTGTGGCATCACTGGTAACGAGAGGGCAGATCTTGCGGCGAAACAAGCAACACTCACTCCAGAAGATGAAGGAATCCCTATTCCTTATACTGATATGAACATCCAAATCAACTCAAAAATTTTTAGTACATGGCAAGAAAGATGGACCTCCCAAAATACTCAATTAAACAATATTAAGCCAAATACTAATAAATGGAGATACCCAATTACCCTGAACAGACGTGAACAAGTAATTACTTGCCGCCTCAGAATCGGACATACCCATCTCACGCACTCGTATCTCTTAGTGGGAGGGCCCAGACCCCGATGCGACCATTGCAATACAAGAATGTCAGTTGCGCATATCTTCTCATGTCCGATGTACACGTATCTCAGGCACAATATGGGAATAAACCCTGAATTTGAAAATAATTTGAATAATTCCGAAAATATTAGAAAAGCTCTTACCTATATTGATCATCTTCGTTTAACAAATAGAATTTAAATACTATACTGGCAGCTAAATGATCATGGCAATCGAACGCTGCCTAATCCAAAAAAAAAAAAAAAAAAAAAAATAATAATAATAATAATACTTATAATAATAATCTGTCCTATATGTTATTTTTTGATGTAAGTAAGACAGCTTTCTTGTAAGTACTATTTTATGATAGAGACACGCCGAATGTAATATCCTTCTATTATTCATGTTTAACCAACCAATTTCTTTAAGTTTATTTGAGACGCTACGGCGTCTTCGAATACCAAATATCAATCTAAGACAACAGTTCTGCATTTTCTGAATTTTCTTTTTATATTCAACAGTTAAACATGGATCATATAGAGCGTCAGCATAATTAAACACCGATAAAATCAAAGTCTCATTCAGACATTTATATTACAAAGAATATAAAAAACTGTTATTATGAATGGAGCAGAAACAAACTTAAAATATTGTTACATCTTAAGGGCCGAATCTGTCTAAAAAATCATCCGTTCGACGAACGATTGAAATTGGCGAATGCACCAGAATTGTCTCGAAACTTCGATTAGTCTGTTTTCTGGAAATTTGGGGAATGCTTCATGACAATATACAAATAAGAACGCGTATCGGCCCGCAGAGTTAGTTGACTGATGAATAGGTAGTCAGTTGAAAATAAAGAGAGATAGTTAGTTGAAAATAAAGATAGATAGTTAGTTGAAAATAGATAGTTAGTTTGAAAGAAAGTGCTCCAATCAGATTTCGCAGATAAGGTTATTGTGAAGGTAGATACCTACTATCGGTAAAAAAACATGTTTTGCTACATTAATTGTTAATCTCATGGAGTCAAAAATTTCCTAATGTATGTTTATATTATTGAGCAATTGGCGGTGGTCAAATTTCTAAATTGAGACACCAAATGTATTGGGTGGGTTAAAGGTGAACCATTGGGTGGTATTTAGTTACATCGTGATTCTCATGCTGTTTTTTCAACGCAAGTCATGACAACATCGTTAGTAACCTAATGATACTTCATACCTACCAAAAAAGACGTGAAATGGGACAGACATTTTAAAGTGTTAAAAATATTTGTTAGACTATATTTACAGACATACTGTTAAAAGTGACAATTTACTTTATTTAAGTGCGATTAATAAAAAATAAAAATATCATTATAAATGAATATTCAGGTGTTTAAAAATGCATTGTATTAAATAAGTGTTAAAAGTAACATTCTTGTCAACAATTTTATACTGTTATTCTTTTTATTATATATATATATATATATCATATTAGCATTATCTGAAGAGGAGTTGCAGGCGATGGTTAATGTTATGCATGATGCCCTGAAAATCTAAGGGATGAAAAATAAATGTGAGCAAAACGAAAGTAATGGTTTTTGAAAGAGAAGAAAGCAAAACAAGCTGTGGAGTTTCGATTGTGGGAGAAAAAGTTGAACAAGTAAATGAATTTGTGTACTTGGGTTCAAAGTTTACTAGAAATGGAAAGTATGACAGTGACATTGAGCGAAGGGTGTTGGAATGAATGGGGCACTGCATAGCTTTATGAACAGCCAGAAAGGTCGACCTCGGAGAATATATCTCGATCAGATCAACATTGTTTTTAAAAAGGCCAGGTCAAGAGTATCAACAACCGACGAGCATGTATGAGAGCACTGATGAAAGTAGAGGAAGCAAAAGATGTGTTTAAGAACCGTAGCAAGTGGAAGGAAGTGGTCTCTGCCTACCCCTATGGGAAAAAGGCGTGACTTTATGTATGTGTGTATGTATTCTTTTTATAATATATAATTTTTAAATATATATGTGAAATTTGTAAATGGTTTGCAAGCATTAAGTACCTATTAAAATAAATTAAGGGTGTCACATTAAAATATTTATGCAACAAGAACTATTATTTTTAATTTGATAAATAAAACAATTTGTGTATCAAATAAGTATGTTTAATTAAATTAATAACTACATGGTCCTCACTAGTTGTAATAATATATAACAAGATCTCTTTTACGTATAGATACAAATAAACACTTAACTGATTACAAGACAGGTAGTTTTAATAACTGGCAAAATATATACTAGAAGTTGTGATTTCTCTTTCGTTAAAACATACTCTTGGTTTTAATAGTTAAATCTGGTTTCATAAAAGCAGTAAATAATCAAAAACTGTTTGTTAAGCATGCGACTATCTCCATTTGGAACTTGAAATGATTATAAATATATTTACATACCTTCATCAAAGCGTTTGATATGAAAATAGACAAGATAAAATCAAGTAAATAACGTGCGTCATTAATGCATTGTATATCATTATTTGATTCTTATTCAGCCCAAGTTGTAGTTCAGTCAATATGACAACCTTATTTCCAATAGAAATATTTTCAAGTCATTCTGGTTCGCATTTTTCATAACTTGTGTCATAACAAATTTCGAGCTTATTCATTGAAAGAATATTGATCATAGACAGATTAACCAGCAGACAGAATCTTTTTCTTTCTTGATGTCTATGATGACTTGATTTTTGAAGGTATAAAAATACTTATCAATGGATTTGTTAAGTGGTTTGGGAATCGTGTAAATTCTTTACATTATATGCGATGTAAAATTGGCTAATTTACGCTAATTAATTTATTGTCTCTGAATTGACAATACAATTAAATTTGAAAACTGCACAATCTCGATATTCATTTATTCATAACGATTTTCATTAAGAATGTTACTTAAATAGTTAACTTATTAATTGTAGATAAATGTAAGTTGAATTCAATGGGTACCTAAAGTTAATTATTGTGTACATTTTTATGTCGATGGAAGTTCACACAATTTTTCAAATTATTACCGAATAATCACTCACACTTATTAAAAGTATTATTAATTTGGTATAGTTTCTTGAAAGATATAGAATTTAAAATGTAGGTAGGTACACAAATTATTACTAAATAATCATTCACATTTATTAAAAGTATTAATTTGGTATAGTTTTTTGAAAGTTATAAAATTTTAAATGTAAGTACACAATCTTAAGATTAATAGCTTTTAAATTTTAGTTAAATTTCTGCAGTTTTTTAAATCTTATTTATCTTATCTATCTTATTTCTATGTCATACACCAAAGCGTACAATTGTAATTATATAATTACAATAAAAAAATTTGTTATTTTGATTGTAATTGATTACAGTTTACGTAAAAAATATTTAAATGTAATTAATTACGAATTGTGAAGTAGTTTTAACATCACTGGGAGTTTTAGAAGATCTTCATTCCGAATATAGCAAGGAGCGTGGAAAATCTTTTCTAGGTCTTAATTCTGTAATTGTTTTCTTTTATACAGCCCTATAGATGAAGGCCTTATGTCCATATCCTGTTAAACACTTGTTGGTGGAGTAGTAAGTAAGAACTTTGTTTTTGCTAGAAAGCTGAGAGTTTTTTTTTAACAGCTAATACATGCCTTTTAAGTTATTCCATATTTTTACTGTTTTTTGCGTGGAATTTATTTTTCTGATAAAATAAACATGAACAGTTTTTCTTTCGTTTATTTTGATGCTCCATTTCTGCTCCATAAGTTTGTCATTTATTGCGACTTAGAGATTGTCATTTATTACTTTTATGGGGTATCTTGTATAGTGCTTGCAACAAAATTTCCTAAGCACGAAAGCGATGGCAATTTTTTTTATGCATTCGTATAGATAAATCATACTTTTTATTCACATCACTTTTTACACGTTTTACAAGAGGCACTTGTACGACTGGACTGTTTCAGGGATGTTGCCATATCAATATTAAAAATATGAGGTTTTAATTTTTGACATACATGTTTGGCATGAAGTTTGACTGTCAAAACTAGTGTGTGTTTTTTTTATTTCGTGTACGTATTGCGATCTTTTAAACGATTGTTCTAAAGTACTTGTGCAGTCTCTAAATCTGTATTTTGAAGCTTAACGAGATAGCGGTGGGCTGAATGCAGTCAAAGAACGTGTTGCAGCAGCAATAAATCTGAGTATTTCCACAGTCAGCGCAATTTCGCAAACAGTAGAGAAAAACCAATTATTAAGGTCACACCCAAAAAGACGACCACATCCCAAACGTCTCACTGGAAATAAATGTGATCATATCCGAAACATCTCTGAAAACGAAGCATTTGCGGACATACGTTTATATAGCAAACTGTCATTTATTTTATCATGCAGAATCACCCCCTGAAGTTTGTCGCACTTATTTACTAACGCCCTGTATAAATATATATATATGTGTGTGTTCGGATAGGTTTCCGTAGTCATGAATATTTGTAATACTTAAAGTTCGGGTTAAACTGCGTTTGGAAATTTGTTTATTTCGACGTTTTGGACATTTTCAAGAAGTAAAAAGTAAATTGGGGATGGGAAGTGATTTTCACACAGAGGTCTCAATCTGCTTACTCCTCAGGTGTAGTCACGAAGAAAGAATGATTTCCACACTGAGGCCTCAATCTGTCTACTCCCCAAGTCTTGTCACTGGTTCTCTCTAAGGTCTCATCAGCCTACTCCTACGAAGGAGTAGGCAGATTGAGACCTTAGTGTGAAAATCACTTTCCATCCCCAATTTACTTTCTACTTCTTGAAAGGGGCTTCAAAATCGAAGCCGAAACGTCGAAATAAACAAATTTCTAGACGCGGCTCAACAAGAACTTAAAGTATTACATATATATTATACGCCGATGATCAAGTCATATTAGCGTCATCTGAAGAGAAGTTATAGGCGAAGTTCTGATTAAGGGAGAACAAGTAAATGAGTTTGTATACTTGGGTTCAAAATTTACGAGAGTTGGAAAGTATGACAGTGACATTAAGCGAAAGG
This sequence comes from Agelastica alni, assembly GCA_950111635.1. Classification (NCBI taxonomy): domain Eukaryota; kingdom Metazoa; phylum Arthropoda; class Insecta; order Coleoptera; family Chrysomelidae; genus Agelastica; species Agelastica alni. The sequence goes on along the minus strand of OX467708.1, from coordinate 47,249,618 downwards.
TGTTGGCAGGAAAACAAATGAATGGGGCACTGCATAACTTTATGAACAGCCAGAAAACGTCGAAAAAGGCATGTCTGGCTGTGCATAGTGTTGGTTTCCACACTTATGTATGGTAGTGAATGTTGGGTTTAGCAGAAAAGGCATAAAAATAGTATTAATACTGCGGAGATAAGTAGTCTGAGAAGTATAGCCGGAGTGACTCGGTTGGATAAAGTAAAAAATAGTGAGATAAGAGAACGCTGTGGTGTAAAAGAAGATGTGGTTACAAATATAGATAAAGGAATGCTTAGATGGTTTGTACACGTAGAAAAGAAGAAAGATTGACGAAACAAATTTATAAAGCGATGTGAATGGACAAGTCGGTAAAGGTCGGAAGAGGTCGACCTCGGCGAACATATCTAGATCAGATCGACATTGTTTTGAAGAAAGGCCAGGTCAAGAGTACCAACAACCGACGAGCATGTATGAGAGCACTGATGAAAGTAGAGGAAGCAAAAGATGTGTGTAAGAACCGTAGCAAGTGGAAGGAAGTGGTCTCTGCCTACCCCTATGGGAAAATGGCGTGACTTTATGTATGTATGTATGTGATTAAAAATAATAGACAATATTGAAATATTTAAAATTAATATATCTTTGTGAAAGAGGGTTATAAAGCATGTTGAAGTAAATGGTGGGCATTTTAAGATTTTTTATTTTTGTTTCCTAATTTGTTATTGTTACACATTTAGAGAATAAATTTTTTTATAAAGTTAAAATTCATTGAAACAAATGAACTCGATAACCGATGAATCAAACAAGAGTAATTTTTGTTGTAGAATTTACCGCATTTTATTATTTTACTCATAGTTCAGCCGAAAAAAATGTGCTTTGATTTCCTAAACACAACCAAGTGTATCTAGCGCCCTCTATTAGCAATGCTTATTTAGAATTAAAATTGACAATCCTCATGCCAAAAAACGTAAAATTGCCAATTTTTAAATAGAAATTGTAAAAACATAAAAAAATATTGTGACAATCAAAATACATATTTAAACTTCAAACACCCAGTATCTCGGGAAATAGCAATATTTGTATAAGGCATAATGGACAAAATATAATAAATATTTGCGATAAATAATCAAGTAATTAACTACAACACTCTAATTTGAATTGTCTCCACTTTGTTGACATGCGTTTGCGAAAAAAGTTACGTAAAAAGCAACCTAACAAATTATAAGAAAAGTGGATAATTATTTAAAAATAAATAAATTCAAAACATAATGTCTCAGTTCCGTACATAAGTTTGCTAAATCGTTATATTTTTAGTGTGTTCTATAGAATTTTATTTACAGCCAATGGAAACCCAAAGTAAAGTAAAAATCACTATATTTTAATGCAGTGGTGGCCAATAGCGCATAAACAAGCGTGACAAAGAATTATTTTTGGTTTTCGATGTTTTTAATGCCAGATTCGGATATTTCTTTTTAAAGAGTTTGTTTTATGTAAACAATGTATTCGCATCGTAATTTTTACTGATTAAAAGAATTTCCTAACTGACCGAACATGTGTTCTATCGCCCTTGAATCACTCAACTTTAGTGCCAGTCATGGCATGTCGTGAAATCTCTCAGGACCAGCCAGAACACCCCGATCATCGGCTTGCTATCGTTAATCCGGCACAGCACGCTACTGGTCCGCTAATTGTAATTCTAGCTCGAAAACTTATCTTTTGTAACCATGCCTATATGTAAAATGGAACTCTCTGCCAAGTCCAACAGTCTAGTAAAATTTGTGCTACATCATCCCGTAGAGATTTTCGATGAATATTTCCAGTTAAATTAGACACGCCCAAAATATTTTTTGATAGATTGAATTCGAGTGACATAATAATAAGGATTAAACAGATAGTTAAACAGTAGTTAAAAATATTATCATCATCGAGGTGCACACATATTTTTATAATAAATTTAATATTATCATTTGTAATTTTTAAGGAACATTGTAGAATCATTAAAAGTGTTATTGAACAATTATAATTATTATAAACAGAATTTTCTACAAACATGTGTTAAAAATATATTTACCAATTTTCAAATCCAAGAGGATTACTATCGGTACATACAATGTTTTGTTTTTAATAAAATAAATAAATAATTGTCGGTGATTTGAACGTCATTTGAAGTTAATGCTAAAATGTCGGTATCGATAAGGGGAGATTCGATTGTTTATAAGAATGTTGTGCCAGAAACAAATTCTATTCTGAATCTCGCAGGTTTAAAAAATGCTAGAAATATAGTATATTACATCAAAAAATATACCTAACTAATATAAATACCTAGGTAAAGATCTTAATTAATAAAATAATAAACATAAAAAAAAGCAATAAGTTCCTAAAGATGATCGGGAAGCCAATTGTACCTTATAAAATGGACAATAAAATATCAACATTAGCTAGTATTACTTAGTAAATGGATCAACAAAATTAGATAGCTTAAATATTTTATTTATAAGCCAGACGAATTAACAGACATCGTAACTAACCATGTAACAGTCTCCATAACATCATAACATACCCGTAAACACGAAAACCTGTATACAAAATACGAATATTGGTCAAAAAGTAATTTAAATTAAAAACACTTTTTTCCACCTGCCACGGTTCTTACACACATCTTTCGGTTCTTTTACTATCATCAGTGCTTTCATACATGCTCGTCGGTTGTTAGTACTCTTGACCTGGCCTTTCTTCAAAGCAATTTAGATCTGATCGAGATACGTTCGCTGAGGTCGACCTCTACGGACTTGCCCATTTACACTCGTCTTATAAATCTGTTTCGTCAATCTTCTTTTATCCATCCTCTCTACCTGTCCAAACCACCTAATTATTCCTTTATCTATCTTCGTTACCACATCTTCTTCTAAACCACACTAATCACACTATTCCTCACTTTATCCATCAGAGTCACTCCAGCTAGACTTCACAGCATTGATCTTACTTTCATGCTTTTTCTGTCAAACCCAACTACTACTATACTCTCAAAACCACTTGGTAAAACTCCAACCATCTTTCAAGCATAATTACATGCCATAGAGATATGTGCTCAGAAGTGCAACGAAAGGGACACCTGATGGGCAAAAATCTATGTTTTATCAGATAGCCAAGCAGCACTAAAAGCTCTGAAGTCATAAACTTGTGAGTCTAAGCTGACTTGGGACTGTAAACAATCCCTGAGACAACTGGCAGCAAACATTCAGGTCACTCTATTGTGGGTTCCAGGTTACAAGAAAGTTAGAGGTAACGAGAAAGCAGACTGCCTTGCCAAGGAAGGGGCAAATACACAATTATCCGGCCCAGAACCCTTCTGTGGACTCTCCAATGCCCACTTAAAAGATACAATAAAATCTCACTTGAATAAAGTGCCAGGACAAAGACAAGCAAAAAGGCTAGTAAACTGCAGAACATTTGCTTTGCGAATGCCCAGCGCTTTTCTGCAAGAGGTAAAGTTTTTGGAAGGTGTCTTTTTAAAGCCCTCCGATATCAGGAACTTAGCTCCTAGGAAATTGATAAGCTTGTGCGAAGTCTCGGAATCCCGGGCCTCGAATAGATTAAGGTTTATGCACAAAAGAACTGATAGGTCGTGGTGCTTGAGAGGCTGCATAGCCTTTACGGTGCCCCCTACATAGATTTGCAATCTATAATCTATGACCTGATCATCGGCGTAAAGAAAGAATTTGATAATCAAATTATTCATTCTCAAACCATAAGCATTCTCTTGAAGATTAAAAAAAACGGTCTATAAATAAGTTAAACAGCCATGGCGTTTACACACATTCCTGCCTAACACCTTTTTGATGTTAAACCAGTTTGTGTAAGCTTTGTTTATCCTGACACAAGCACTAAAATCCTCGTAAAGTGATTTCAGCGCTAGTATCAAGCTACCACGTACCCCATACATACACGATGACAAACACAATTTATTCCTCACCATCCTATCATAGGCCTTTTTCAAGCCTACAAAAGCGCAGTAGACCTTATGACTTTTAGCAAAGAATATTTCGGCTAAGCCTTTTAAAAAAACGACCTATCCATGCATTCCCTTCCTTTCCTAAATCCCACTTGCAGATCCCATATCTCATTAGTTTCTTTTAATCAATACCTTTGCATACAGTTTGCCGACTATGCAGAGTAAGTTAATGCTTAGCGTAAGTTTTTTCGATCGTGCTGCGAACCATTTTCTTTGTAAAGCGTAAAGCAATAACGGCATTGCACCAGCCTCCTGGTACGCTGCCGCTTCTGCAGCAAAGTTTAAAAAGGTGGTACAGCAAACTAACTATCACGTCCTGTCCAGCCTTCAGAATTTCATCCATAATCCTGTCACATCCTGCAGCCTTATCCAATTCCATATTGTTTAACACTTTCACAATCTATTTTATACTAATTTCACTTTCATTGCAACTTTCACTCAGATCCCCCGCGCTGTTTTTTTTAAATAACCTTTTGTAGTATTTGTTTCATCTCTTTAGAATGTATTTCGCTCATCTTACTATACCACCATCTTGGTTTTTGATTTTTTTTAGTTGTGAGATCATATTTTTACCTCTGGCTGTTCTTATGGACTTCCAGAAAAATTTAATATTGTTCCAAAAGTCGTCAAATAACCTAACAAAATCATATTTATCATTTTCTTTTTTTTTTACTACACCTTTCAACCTTTTATGAATCCGCTTTTATCAAAAACAGACTTGTACAGGTACACTGTGTTCTTTTGAAAAGGACCCACACTTAATATTTTAGAAATGCGACAGAAAAAAATTCCGAAACACGTCAACTTTTAACCTGAAGGAGACACTTTAAAGCGCTAATGTCATTAACGTTAGATTCACCCCCTCCCTACTGGAGATACCCCTTAAATTTTTTCAAATAGAGTAAAGTATTAAGTCATACCTCATTTAAAAAGTCTGGTAAATCTCTATTCAATCATATTGTTTTCCCTTCGATACCAGCCTTCCATTGTTATTTAATCGTTGTTTAAAATTGGCTCTCTTTAAACTTTTCACATGCCCTCGTATTATGTTATGACAGAAATACTCTATAGAATATTTTAAAAAATTTACAAATAAAGTCAAAACACAAGTGGTAACAAGAAATAACTTAAAACGGGGGCACACAAAAAGTTTAAAGAGAGCCAATTTTAAACAACGATTAAATAAAAATGGAAGGATGGTATCAAAGGCAAAAAAATATAATTAAATAGAGATTCACCAGACCTTTTAAATAAGGTATGACTTGATACCTAGCGCCATTTGAAAAAATTTAAGTGGCATCTCCAGTAGGGAGGGGGTGAATCTGACGTTTATAACATTAGCGCTAAAAAGTGTCCCCCTCAAGTTAAAAGTTGACGTGTTTCGGCATTTTATTCTAATATGTCGCATTTCAGGAATATTAAGGGTGGGTCCTTTTCAATTGAACACAGGTATGTATGTATTGTTTGAATGTATGTAATATTTGTTCTACATACATACATATAGTCATGTCTTTTTCCCGTAGAGGTACGCAGAGACCACTTTCTTTCACTTCCGCTACAGTTTTAACACACATCTTTCGCTTTTTCTACTTTCATCAGTGCTCTCATTTATGCTCGTCGGTTGTTTTTAAATATCAATGGTGATTAGGTATTATTTTTACTATATAAAACTCCAAAAAAAGGTCAAAAAATGTGTCAAAAGTGTCAAACGTTTTTCCAATATTTCCAAATAAAGTGTTGAATAATCATCAAAACGCCAAATAAATTTGTCAAATCAAAGATCATTTTATCAGTATTTCTGCATTTACGTAGGAATATTTTTACTTTGGAATTTTAAGAATTATATTTACTGATTAAATTATTTTCTTTAAAATAAATAAACAATATTCAAAATAAATTGGGTATTTTTAAATAAATGAAGAATCGCTAAACAATTATGACAACTCCCAATAAATAACTGCACTTTTTTGTTCTTTTATTTGCTCTTTTGTCTTTTAATCCTGCTTGTTGTATCGCTACCGCAAAGATAAGAAAACACTTCTCAAGGAGCAAATATTTATTCAACGGTTGATTCGATTATACAGTTCAAAACTTATTAAAATTATTTTGAAGAAAGATTATGCATAGAATCGATTAATTTTTGTTTTTGTTAAAATTAGTTAATTTTTAGATAAAATATTTGCCAACACCTTAATCAAAGTTTTGTTATATAGATATTTGATAAGTTAGGTATTTTATTTTTTGTTACAATTTGTTAAAAAAAGATCTATAAACAATAAGTATACCAAAATGGTAGGTCATAAATTAAACCACATATTCTGGGGTCAAAAATAACTCGATTGAACATAACTTTATGCAATTGTGCATTGTGATTTTTTTCCATATTTTTTGAACTGTTTAACATTTTGTAATGAAAAAGGATACATGGCTTTCTTATTGTAAGAGCATCTTTTTCATATTAAACCACGAAATCTGTATAGTCCATAAAAATTTTAGGGGGGTTTTAAATCCCTAAAACCCACCAAACTGTTCTATAAGTTACAATAAAATTAGTATTGTGACACCATTGGTTTAATACATCATTTTTGAAATTTGTTAGGCATTTGGCGCTTTTTCAAAAAGCCATTTTTTATCGAGATACTCGAGATACTCTTTTTCATTATTCTTCAAAAATTTTGAGTTACAAAAAGTAAGTATTTATGTTATTTACCAGAATATAAAATATATACAAATATTTAGTATTGACTATAATACATGTACAAAATGGCCTCCATTTTCCTAAATACACATTTATACCGTTTTAAAAAGAAAAACCGAATTTTTTGGAAAATTATTGGCTTCTGATAAAATCGATTTGCACTTTCAATGATTCGACGCCTCAGCTGTTGTTCGTCGATTATTTCAACACAATAAATACATGTTCTCTTTTATAAAACACCTGAAGCAAAAGTTAATAGGTTTTAGGACTTCTGGAGTTCTGGCTGGCCAAGAAATAGATGCATCAGGGCCTCTTCCAATCCAACGTCCAGGGTACAGACCGAAAAGGTATTCCATTTCTTCGTTATTGAAACGCGCTGGAGCTCCATCTTGTAAATACCATCTATTTTGCATTATTTCTAAATTTACCTCTTCCAAGTACTCTGGTAAAGCATTTTGTAAGAACTGCAAGTAATTTGCATCATTTAAATTATTTTGTCCTTTTAAAATATTATTAATATTGCCTGCCCAAATATTGACTTTAAAAGTCACTTGGTGATGAGTCGCTTTTTATGCGTGAGGATTTTCTTCGGCCCACAAGTGTGCGTTATGGTGATTCGTAATTCGATTTCTATTGAAGGTAGCTTCATCGGTAAACAAAATATGATTAATGAAATTGATATTTTGATTGTTTTCCGTTAAGAACCAGTTGCAAAATCCCATTTTTTAGGATAATTTTAATCTAGTAGTTTTTGAACGGTTGTTAAGTGATAAAGATGAAGCTGCTGTTCCTTCAATCTTCTCTAAACCATCATGTGACCAACATCTAATTGAGCAGCTATTACCCTTGTACTGCTTTCAGGGTTTTCTTTGACAAAGTCTAAAATTTCCTCATCTTTTGTATCCATTTTTGGACGACTACTATTACCAGCAAGTTGCGGTCGCAAAGTTCCCGTCTCTCGTAAACGACGATCAATGAAAAGAAAAAATCGTATGTCTGGTGTATTCCGATTGGAATATTTTTTCTCATAACGCCTTGCAGCTGCTGCACCAAACTTAGCTAAAATTAAATGCATATCTGTCATTTTTGCAAACGTGTAAACCATTCTAACAAAAAGTTTCAATTTTTTTTGTCACTCTTAAAATGCACAATAATCGAAAGATTTAATTGATAGTATGTAACTGTTAAAGCAACTGTTTATTATTTATCCGTAGAAACTACAGGTGTTGAACAGCCAACTAAAGAATTTTTAAAGAATAATGAAAAGGAGGCGGCATCTTGATAAAAACTGGCTTTTCGAAAAAGTGCTAGGAGCCGAAAAAATTTCAAAAATGATTTATTAAACCAATGGTGTTAGAATAGTAATTTAATTGTAACGCATAGAAAAGTTTGGGGGTTTTAGGAATTCAAAACATCCCTAAAATTTTTATTACAAATATAGTACAACTACAAATATACTATTCATTACAAAATGTTAAATAGTTCATGAAATATGGAAAAAAAATCGATTTTCATTTTGTACTTTTCAAGGGCTGTAACTTTTTTTGTGTGCACATTTGCATTGGGGTAAGTTATGTTCAAACGAGTTAGTTTTGACCCCAGAATATGTGGTTCAATTTATGACCTACCTTTTTGTAAGACCCTGAATAACTATTTAGGAAAAATGAATGCTAGAAATTTTTTTATACTAACATCGTTAATTTTATCGCCATTACGCCAATAATTCCTTACTTTATAAAAATTGGTGTACTACCTTACTTTATAAATACATACATGTTCGGAATCGCCCTTCATAGAAAAATTCTGTCTAATCTAGAGCTTATTTTATGTCGATTTGACATAAATCACGTTATCCAAAAAGCTTGCTAAGAGAGCTAGAGCTCTTTAAAGATGGCGCACTAACATCGGTTTAATTCAAATCACTTCAAAACGGATTCCTGTTAGTTAATATCACAATAATATCATTTGGTAGAAACATTAGTTTCTTGGAATATGCCCAACTAAATTGCGTGATTACGTTTTTTTAATTGTGGTCAGAAGCGGCTTGTTTGGATAGGGTAGTGGATATTTTTATTTATAATTTTTTTGTGTCATTATAACATGATATATAACAAATTTCGCCTTTTTTTACAAAAAATGTTGATCTGATCGGAAGTCCATAAATGAAGAACCGTTTTCGAGAAAAACCGATTTAAACTTTTGATGTATCTTATGCATAAGTTTTCATTGACTAACAAATACATTCCTAAATTATAATTCCTGTAAAAAACAAACAAATTTACAATTGTATGAATGTTAAACGGTTCTTACGTCGCAAACTATTACTCAAAAGTTAAGAAGAAAATATATTCTAATAACAAATATGTTTTATTACCAGAAATAAAACACAAATTTATTTGCTTATGCGAAGATTGTCGAATTCTTTTAAAATCCTCATATTATTTGTCGCAAGCATCCTTTTTATTGGTTGCAAATAAACCATTGATCAGAGGTATCCCCATGCACAAAAATAACATGGATTTAAATCTGGAGACCTTGCTGGGCACGTAACTGGACCGCCTTTTTCAAACCATCACTCTCGGTAGTTATTGTCTAAAAATTCACTTCAAATCCTATTAAAGTGAGCTAGAAAATGTAAAAACTATAAGTTCTATTGATTATTTAAATTAATAGATATCATTCAATAAATTTGGTAAAATATTTCATCCACAGCATTTAAATGATTGGCCAATTCTACAGGTCCAGCAGATTTTCTCCAGGAACACCTATCTATATATTTTGGCCAAACTTTTCCTGGAGTTTATTACCAACATATAAATGGTAAAGAGCATTAAATATATTATTAATTCCATTCGTCACAAAAACAAACTAGAAAAGAAGTATCTATTGGTTTTGATTTTCTTTTATTTGTAGCCTAAACTTTTCTAAAATGAAATACCAGTTTTCCTTATGGATAATGCTCCAAACAAAAGATTTAAATATTGTATTAGGATACCTTTCTCTTCTTACGTTGGTTTATCGTAGAGATAAGAGTATAATTTTATTGTACAAAGATCGAAATTCGTTAAATATTATGTCAAAATAGTGACATTTTAAGAAACAAAAATATTATGAATTAAAATTTCCAATACCCCACTCAAATGACCCGCTTAGGACTACAATCCAAAAATCATAATCATACAATTTGATTGGGCATATTCCAAAAAATAGATGTACAAAATTAGATCAGAAATCTGCTTTAAAGTTATTTAAATTAAAGTAATGTAAGGGCGGCATATTAAAGAGTTTTAGTCTCTTAGCTTTTTGGAAAGGGTGTTTTACGTAAAATCAACATAAAATGAGCTTTAAATTTTGAAGTTTTTCTTTAAAATATGCTACAAAAATTATTCAATAATTTCAGACAAATCTGAGCTGTCTACTGTTAAAATTATAGGTACTACCACTATACAATATTCAAAGTTTTGTTTTCAGATTTGGGGTGCGGCATCCCTTTAAGCAGCTAAATGACATCCTAATTATGTTGTGCAGCTTTTGTCACCTAGAACTTACCAATTTGATCAATCATGTCTGAACGGAGCCTCTGGATTTTAGAACATACTAAAGTTTTTTATTCTTGTTCCTACCATTAACTCTTAGACTAGTAGGTATTAACAAACTTATTCTAACATCCATCTAAGGGCTATCGCACACCAAAAGAGCAAAACTGTGTCATTTTTTATTAAGTCAACTAAAAGTAATTACGCGCATATCAGTTTAGACAACATTAGACAAACAATGTGTAATTGCCAAAATGTCTTCTGACAAAGAGGTTGCAATTTGTATGTAATGCACTTAACACAATTTAGAAGAACGGAAAAAAGTTTTGGGTACATCCATTAAACAAAAAACGTATCAATCACAACATAATTATCGTATCATTTATATGGGACTTGGGATCAGATACAAAAAGTATAAAAACTATACTTGGGTACTAACATTTCACCATTACTAGCCATTGTAATACAATCATTCATACATTTAGTCACGTCATTTTCCCGTAGAGATAGGCAGAGACCACTTCTGTCCACTTGCTAAGGTTCTTACACACGTCTTTTGCTTCTTCTACTTTCATCAGCGCTTTTATACATGCTCGTCGATTGTTGGTACTCTTGTCCTGGCCTTTCTTCAAAACAATTTCGATCTGATCAAGATACGTTCGACTATGTCGACCACTACCGATTTTCTAATTCACACTCGCCTTATAAATTTGTTTCGTCAATCTTTTTTCATCTAGCCTCTCTACGTGTCGAAACCATCTAAGAATTCCTTTATCTATCTTTGTTACCGCATATTCTTTCACACCACAGCGTTTACTTATCACATTATCCTCACTTTATTTCTCAGAGTCACTTCAGCTATACTTCTCAGACTACTCATCTCCACAGTATGCTTCTTTTGCCAAACTTAACATTCACTAAAATACATAAGTGTGGGGACTAGCAATTCTTTATGCACAGTTAGCTGTTTCTTTTTTAAAACGTTCTGGTTGCTTATAAAGTTATGAAAGAACCATTTATTGATTTTCCTGCCAACACCCTCCACTCACTTACTTTCCGTCTTTCGTAAACTTTGAACCCAAGTATACAAACCCATTAACTTGTTCCAATTTTTCTCATTTAATCAGCACTTTTTTCTCTTTCAAAAACCAAATATCGAAAATTTTTATGAGGGAAACGAACTGTCAACGTTATGTTTGACATTTATAATATAATGATTAATAATACTTAATACAATTACTACATAATTATATACTACAATATTAGTATCTGTTCGCGCCACCCTCTTCAATTTCTAAAATAAATCGGTGCGGTTCTCATGAATTGGATTTGGTTTAAAATTAATATCTACAGTTTACAGAAGCAAACAAAAGCTGCAAAAATATGCCAACTATTTTCAATGTTATCGCAAACGACCAATCGCGATGAAAGGTTTGAAAGTTTAAAGGTTGGCGCGTATAATCGAACTATTACAATCGAATGATTTCATGAATAATACAATAATGAGTGCTGTCAGCTATTTAAAACATTTGTTGTTAGCTTGCCGGTGTGTTTCTGGTTTTATAAGTTATTAATTATTATTATTTGCTTTTTAAGACATTTTGGTACAGTTACATTTATCCTATTAATGGTTTTTTTTAATACTTACTTTTATAGATTTGTACTAAATAACGTGAGTTACTTATAAAATGACATTTCAGTATTAGACATATGTAATCAAGAGTTTTGTTTTTAAAATTAAAATGTAAATCTTGTATATTAATATATATATATATATATATATATATATATATATATATATATATATATATATATATATATAATCTGTTATATTAATGTTAAACCTAAAACCAATTTTTCTATTTAGTTTCCCTACTCCTTTCGTCAGACCAACAGTCTTACATAACTCTCTTAGAATTCAAACATACATGCTCCTAGAAGGAGGTATTTTTTGAAATAATAAGTATGTTTGAAAAATACCTCAAATTTTAATCGGAAAATTTAGATTCACCAAACCACAGTCTATCTTTAATAAGTATCGCAAATATAATATTGTGTTAAAATCATAAATAGAAGTCATTAGTTTTTCACAATAAGCCACTTAGGCATAGTTTTAAACAAATTTAATAATATTAAAAGTTGTTATAAAGGCAGTACAAACCTTTTCTTAAATAATGGTGATCAGATTTACAATCAACTTCCAAGCAAGAAAAAAAAACTCTTTCAAATATCAATTTATTTGACTTTCCTAAAAGTACATCAATACAATTGAACTAGATCTAATTTTCCTTGTAAATTATTGGATGATAAAATGGTGATGTCAGTACTAATACTCTGTAATGCAACTAGCTGATAACGAGTTTTACTCCTATTTTAATTGGAACCTTGTTTGCTTTTCTTTTTAAATGTGCTTCTCTCTACCCATATCTAAATATAATGTCATGATGTAAAGAACATTAGGTGTGCCACCGCGCACTACCAATCACAAACGCTTCCAAAACGAATCTATATTAAAAAACCAGCCAATAACAATAATAATAGCAAAACTTAAATAAAAGCACCAATATGGTGGTGGTTTAGAATAGCAGAACCTTGGAAAAATAAGTTGGTAGCACACCTTATCTTATTTCATTATGACTAATGTTATTAAAATGAACATAAAGGCTCTCCTGCTTTAGATTATAAACATAATGATCAAATTTACTTTTTTGGTGCTAAAAATCGTAAATATTATCTGGAATGCTACAAGTTTGTGGGTTTTACACATATGTAATTATTTTTTAAATAAAAAAATTTGCAAAATTTACTTAATGACAAAGATATTTTTAATGTGTTTGTAACAAATTGAATTTTAACTGTTTACTTAATTTTTTGATTTTTTCTTTTCTCTTGGCATGTATAGCACGTTACCAAGAAAATTTATTTTTAGCCATTTAAAATAAATGTATAACTTGCGTATACCCACTTATATAGTTTTATTTTATTTTCGTTTGACCACCCCACCATAAGTCTGTCCCTTTTTGGGTGCATTAACAATACAACCATAAAATATAAATGAGGATAAAACATTTAAATCCATTATTAGTGGTGGAGAATGAACTAATTTAATATTGTAAATGATGTTAAAAAATTTAAATATTTCAAACAAATTACCCAATATATTGAAATTTAAAATTATTCAGTCTAGATGATCTTCACTTAATTCGTCATATATGAATAGATTCAAGAGAGATAATTACTGATTTTTAACTTTCCACGTTTTTTGTTGCTCTTTAATTACGTTTTCTATAGCTTTTTGCCAATTTTCTTTTATACATACATATATAAAGTCACGCCTCTTTTCCATAGGGGTAGGCTGAGACCAGTTCCTTTCACTTCCGCTACGGTTCTTACACACATCTTTTGCTTCCTCTACTTTCATCAGTGCTCTCATACATGCTCGTCGGTTGTTTGTACTCTTGACCTGGCCTTTCTTCAAAATAATGTTGATCTGATCGAGATATGTTCTCCGATGTCTACCTCTACGGACTTGTCCATTCACACTCGCCATATAAATTTGTTTCGTCAATCTTCCTTCAACTATCCTTTTTACGTGTCCAAACCATCTTAGCATTCCTTAATCTATCTTTGTAACCACATATTCTTTTACACCATAGCGTTCTTTTATATCACTATTCTTTACTTTATCCAACCGAGTCACTCCAGCTATACTTCTCAGACTACTCATCTCCGCAGCATTAATCCTATTTTCATGCTTCTTCTGCCAAACCCAACATTCACTACCATACATAAGTGTAGGAACCAACACACCTCTATGCACCGCCAGACGTGCCTTTTTTGACACTTTATGGCTATTCATAAAGCTATGCAGTGCCCCATTCATTTGTTTTTCTGCCAACACCCTTCGCTCAATGTCGCTGCCATACTTTCCATCTCTAGTAAACTTTGAACCCAAGTACACAAATTCATTTACTTGTTCCACTCTTTCTCCCTCAATCGAAACTCCACAGCTTGTTATGCTTTCTTCTCTACCAAAAACCATTACTTTCGTTTTGCTCACATTTATTTTCATCTCTTTGAGAAATATTCTTTAAAAACATCAGAATTCATTTCTTCGAGGTAATCTTTGTTAGACTTTGATACACTCCTAATATGGGCTATTATTAAACGACGACCTTTTCAAATTGGAATCCATAAATCCATTGACAAACCTTCTAAAATGCTTGCATAAGATTTTCAATCGATTTGTCTTGCCTTACAGTGTGATGATCTTTACTAAATCAGGTTTCATCTAAATAGAAAATTTATTTTTCATCTGATCTACGATCCTGTTTTTTTCCAAGAGAAATTTAGTTCGTGCAAAATTTCCCGTAATTTTTTTTTATTGGTAAATATTCATTTTTGTTAAGTGTTTTATTACTCTGTTAAAGTATTGACAAAATTTTCGTAAACAAATGTTATTATGACTCTTTTGGTTGCATCTTTTGAACAAGATCTTTAGATCACTCCTCATATTTTCAATAAATTTATTTTTGTAAACATTATATCACTTTTCTTACACAAATTAAAAAGTCAAAGGTTTACTTGTTCTTTCTGCACACAGTTCACTACTAAATTAAATTATTTGTTAAAAAAGTCATTTACAATACTGCTACGAAGTGTAGTCAGCGAGTACGTCTCTGCAGCCATTATTTGGCTCGGGGCGACGGTGAATTATTTACAAAAAGAAACCTTATGATTTACCTATGGCTTTTTGGTAGTATTAAACGCCTGACAAATTGGCAGATGATTTATAGTCGCGGACGGCAATTTGAGACGCGCTATGTATTTAGACCGTGTTTTTGTTCGAGAATGAGGAAGTTATTTCGAGGAATTTTGTTTGGACCTATTTAAAAACCATTATCCGCGAGAAGATATACCTAGTTTTTAAGAAGATTGTTTCAAGAAGTTTAAGTTGAAGTGTTTTGTGAACATAGAGACTTGTAAAGTGAATATCTCAGTGATTTTCAAAAAAAAGTTGATTGTATTACCTATAGAAATATTAGAACAAATTGTTTAGTTTTTGTACTGAGTATTTTAAATTAACAAACCCAAGACTAAATATCGTAACAATACTTAGTAGATTCGAGCGTAAATTCTTATATTGTTTGAAATATTTTTATTAGTTATTCTTAAAGGGGACGGTTATGTTTTCTGGTAATTTAAATTATCTTTATTGCTATAGTTGTAGCATGCTATACACGCCAAGCAAACGGACTATAACATTGTTTGTTTCTCGATTAGTATTTTTTTGATTTCGTCTTCGAATCGTTATAGTTTCATTGAAGTAGTTTGATTTTACGATGATTTAACATTTGAAAATGAAATACAATTAAGCACAATTTAAAATTAAAAGACTATAGGGTAGGTATGTAAAATGATTACCAAAAAGGTAATTACAAATTTCATCTTATAAACAGGTTTATTCAGACACTTATTTTCGTTTCATATTTATGATTCTTCAGCTCCTAAAAATCCTTACGTAAGGTTGACTTGAAATACCCCATAAAAAAATCATAAACGTCTCTTTTAAAAACAAAGTGTTATAAAGTCTCTGCCTATGGCTATTATATATTTTTCGCTTTTCGCTGTGCTACGCCACCCCGTTACCAGGAATTAATTACCAAAGAGATTCTGCATCCAGGGGGACCACCGCGCTCCCTGGAGGGACGAAAACCTCTCTTTTGTTGGCAACCCTGTTTTGGACGGTTGCCAACAAACCTCAAACACAGTAGGAAATCATTTATGTACACAAGGAGCAATTTAATGCATTAAGCTAATGATGCATAGAGCATCGGACAGGTAGATGATTTTATTTACAACAGAAATTGTTTTTCATAATGCCAATTCGTTTACCTACACAAACTTAAAAGCACTTTTTGTATTCTAACAGATTTTAACAGTAAAACTTGAGAGCATTAATGGATTTGTTGTGAAAAAGTTTTGAAGCGAAAGTACCGTAAACTGACAATGGAGTAATATTTGATTTATGATGGACGTACGAAAGCATTTGTTAGTGTTAAAATACATTTTAAAAATACCATAGTTAGAACATCTGGAGATTCTCTTATCCTTTTAACAAGCAGTGATAAAACATCTATAAATAAATAGTTTAGCCAAATTTAAATATGTTACTGACAATAAAATGAATTTTTATTTTTTATTGTTTAACGAGTATATTTAATTTTAATGTATGAGAAATAAAAAGTATACAAAAACAAATTGGCATATTATTTTATTTAAAATATTTCATTTTAAAAGTTTTGCAAAATGAATTAATATTTATTGCCTAAGAACGTAAAATATCGTGTCTAAATAGATATAAGAAGATAGATAGAAGTAAAAAGGCTTCGGGTGTAATGAGCCTCTAACTGAAAAAAACAAGTTAAAGTTGCACTGTGTAAGGCTTCAAATACTGCAAAAAACATATTTATAAACGACAAACGAATGTCACTATGCACCGGTTGCTTTCCTTGTTAACAACATTGGGTTCTTTGGCTAGACAACAGCCAAGACAAAGGTGTGTGCTTTAGGTCTTAACACAAAAAAAGATAGTGAAAATAAATATAGCCTCCAGAATTTAGTTTACGTCTTTGAGAGTCATAAATCTACATACGGTCAGTTCCTGTTTTAGGCACTGACTAACTATATATTATACATTAAAAAAACACAATAAGTCACTGTAAAAAAGTCTGTTATTGCTTTAAGATATGCCAATAAAACAAGAAGACGCTAAACATTTTAAAATATTGTATTCATCTTACAACGAGGTTCTAAACAAAAATCCCGAGCAGCAACTGCTGTTCGACCCAATGCTGATGTCAACCGGGATCCTATGTGAAAATAACACTAACCAAACTAAAAGCTTATCGGGTTCTCTTGCGAGTAAGTTTGAATTACTGAATTTTGATGTTTTTATTGGAAAGAAAATTACTGTAAACAACGATATTAAGAAATTGGGTAAAAATAAAAGACTCTCCGATCGGGCAAAGTTATATAACTTCACATCTATGGCAATTATTGTTTCAGTTTTTAAAAAAAAATAATTCTATAGCCTATCATGATTTAAAGGAAAGGATATAAAATCAAAAAACGACAAAGTATATATTTTCCTTTTAATGATTAACATCTTATTTCTCCTCTAACCTTTCAGTCAACGTTTTGAAACGAAGGAAAAGTAGGATTAAACTACTATTGAAAATAAAAACAATAATAACACTAATCTTATTACTGAGTAGCTACCATAATTTTTCCTGAATAAAAATGTCTCTGATAAGATTATGTAGCCACAATACAAAAGACATGAAAATGCAGAAAACTCATTAAAAATTTTTTTAAAACTAATTGCTTTTTTTTCAATATTTTTTAAATCTTGGTACTTAGTTTCTTGGTGGTAAACATTTTCTGTATTTACAAATACTTATAAAATTACTTCACTAGAAAGGTTATTAAAATGTGAAATTCACTTCGATGTTAATTTTTTTTCCTTAACCTTCAATTCCAAGACCCGTCATAACTTTAAACATTTACGAGATTTTTTTTACCTTTAAATTTTGTTATTGGAATTTTTTTTTATATTATTACCTAGACATTTTTTCAGAGTGAATGTAAACAACAACAAATTTTTATCATTAATAATAAAGAAAAAAAACGCAAAAAAAATGTTTTTCAAGTCACAAATAATAGTTATTTATGTACCAAGGGTATAAATAGATATTTATGCCCTGAGGGCAACGTTTTACAAACCCGAGGACCTCTGGCCTGAGGTTTGTAAGTCGCCCGAGCTAACTCAGAAAGGCTTTTTCTGACCTATAGACAAGGTCGATATACTGTACAGCCAGTAGGAAAAAACACGTTTGGAAAAATCCCGTCCATTATAGCGGAATATCTGGATTTGAGTGATTCTGAGAAATATACAGGTCATTGTATGCGTCGAACGTCAGCAACTCTTCTTCTAGAGGCTGGAGCCAGTATGACCACGTTGAAGCGCCATGGTGGATGGAAGAGTATGTCGGTTGCTGAAGGATATTTAGAGAATAGTTTATCTTCAAAAAATGAAGTTTCAAGAATGCTAGCAGGTGTACCTTCCGGGTCTGGCGTTTTGGTACAGAAATTTGAAACTCAAACTAGGAAACATGAATCGTTTGCTGCAGGCAACTTAACTATCACCGGATCATTTCAGAACTGCCAATTTTATGTTAATTCGTCAAAATAATGTTCATCGAATATTTACATATATTACTACATTCCGTTTGTAATTTCATTAATAAAGGTTATTAAATAAGTTAAACAAAAAAGTATTTCTCTTTATGCCCGCGCGGGCCATAAAGTACGACATTAGATAGTTGGTAACTAAGTAATAAAAACACAATAATGAACTAGTATGACAAAAAATATTTTTTTAACAATACGTGTGGCTTTCTAAGCATTTCATAAATTCATGATTTTATTTCAATTATAAATGTCT
This sequence comes from Agelastica alni, assembly GCA_950111635.1. Classification (NCBI taxonomy): domain Eukaryota; kingdom Metazoa; phylum Arthropoda; class Insecta; order Coleoptera; family Chrysomelidae; genus Agelastica; species Agelastica alni. The sequence continues at coordinate 47,230,875 of OX467708.1, read as the reverse complement.
ACCAATTTATACTGGTTTACAAAAACCAAGAAATTAACCTAAAGCCAGTTTTGTTGAGATCGATACAATTTCCAACGACAGACTTACAAAAATAATGTATCCAATAAATTTTTTGATAAGAGAACAGCACTCTCTAGGGCTTTAATCCTAAAAGTGCGATATTTATGACCTTTAGCTTCCACCATTCAACAAAAGCTAAATATCATCCGGAAGCCATAATTCAGGTAGCCCGTAAAATAAATATAGCGATATTTACTTAAAATTCAAAGCAGCAACCTCTGAACCAGGTTTTAAATCATAGCCGATGGAAAGTTACATAAAAGGGATAATTATCTACTTTTTGAACAAATAAAATTGGTACATCTTAGTAAGAACAATAACAAAGATAGAAAATGTAAAATTACAAATAATTAATATTATGACAGGGGCTAAAAAAATAGAAAAAAACGTTACATGGTTTATGGAAACCCTCTAATGAAATGAAATATTACTGTCAAGACGACAACGACACTGTTTCGATTGACAAGCAAAAATAATGAGTTTGTAAATTTTTTAAAAACAGTTTAATTTTTGTTGGTAGGTATTTTGTTAAAAAAGATTTTTAACAGTGATTATTATACTTACAATTCAAATAATCATTTTTTTTAAAGATGGATATTAAAAAAGTTATGTAACAAGAAATTTATTTAAAAAGGAAATAACATAATCATTTACGCATTCATTTTTATAGTACCTAGTAGCAGTTTATGTCTCATCATTTTCTAAAATAAAACTTTTAATAACAACGAACCATTTATGGATTTAATCCGTGTATTTTTATGTTTTTAAACAATTCGCCCAGATGTCAGCGTTACATGTTTGTAATGCTTCGTTTCAAACAATATTTAACTATATTCATCTCTGCATCTCTGCTACTGTTTTGTTTTTTGTGTCATGTAATCTGTCTTAATTGGCATTAAAGTAAGGGTGATAAAATGGTAAAGTCAAAACTCATGTCCCATCTTAAATTTTAATGCAACTAATTAAATCAAATAGGCGAGTTTCACTTCTCTTTTCCTTTGAACCCTGTTTTCTTTTATTTCTGAAGTGTGCGAAATAATAATAAAATGGACATAAAGACCCTTATTTCGACTTTGGGACTATGGGGGTTCGGGGTTGCACATATCCTTACAGAAATAGATCTTTCTGGTCTCTCGCCTTGCTCATTAACCAAAACTTGATAAAAACTTTCATTTTTTCTTTAATCTAAAAATAATTCTTAAGATATATTCACATTTAAAAGCAAAACAGAAATTTTGCTACCCAATTTACAACTTACGAAACTCTATCTACCTAACACTCCTTTACTTAATATCCCAGATTCGTTTTTGCCAGGTTTAAATTTGGATACATTGGATCATTTGATAGAGCTTAGCATTCTACATTGATCAATTGTGGCCTTACATCTAGTCTAAGACCAAGACTTCCTTTCCACGAAAGTTTTTCTTTTTCCTCCTAACCAATTTTTTTAAGCATTTTAATAATAAACAAATATGTTCTTGATAAACGCTATTTAGTTGTGATTATTTTTTGGTTTTGTAAAGGTTTTTTATTATTATTAATGGTTTTGTATGTGTTATATTGCATTGTACAGCTTCTGAGATCCGGTGGTATGCTATTTCATGTTTGGATGCGTTTTTGATAAACTCATATTACGCTGCAAATCTGACGGTAATGTAACATTTTCACATAAATAAAATTGTTGAGTAAAACCTGAACTCCATATAGGTTTATTTTATTTGTTAAAAATAGATATCCAAATTTGACAAAATGTTACTTTCAAGCGGATTCCCAAACTCATCCACATTATTACAGCAGTGGGTATTATGAGCACCGGCTTGACCGGCCATAATAAAATGTTTATTCTGTATCTTTAAAGTTATATTTATTTTTTTTAGACAATTCAGAGTCTTTTAGAAAGATCATAAGAAAAGAGGCTGTACAATTATTTATCGATGTAAAGATGAACTTTCGACATATCTTCACATTTCAAGGTCTCCAGAGTCGAATACAATAGTGGACGTCAGTGTGTGTATGTACGTATGTGCGTATGTTCGTATGTACGTTTGGAATTATTTTTCGTCTCTATTATATCGAGAACAAAAAATGTTATTGACGTGGGACCAATTGCACTCGATGCATAATTACGCAACTTAAACCTGATTATATTTTCAGCGAAATCGGTCAAGCTGTTTTTTATGGAAAATAAAAAAACTAAAAAAAAATGGTGAACTTTCGGAATTATTTTTCGTCTCGATTATCTCGAGAACAAAAAATGATCGACGTGGGACCAATTGCATTCGACGCATAATTACGCATTTTAGAACTGATTGGATTTTCATTAAAATCGGTAGAGCTGTTTTTTATGTAGAATAAAAAAACTGAAAAAAATGGTAGGAATATTTGTATAAAAACTATGATGACAATATTTTTAATAATAATAACAACAAAACATATAGTTAGTCATGTGGACCGGCCATAATAAATTGTTTATTCTGTGTCTTTAAAGTTATATTTAATTTTTTTAGACAATTCAGAGTCTTATAGGAGGATCATAAGAAAAGAGGCTGTACAATTATTTATCAATGTAAAGATGAACTTTTCGTCTATTGAAATCATCCCGATTATTGGTTTTTGTACCAATGGTAAAAGCTTAAACACAAGTTTTTCACTTTCTTGCTATTTTATTTACAAATTTAAGTATGTTGGTGTCCTTTAACACTGATTAAATTAAAAAAGTAGCTTAAGAATTGCTTCTTTATAAAATTGCATTATGTTGAATATGAGTAGGTATCTACCCATAAGTTCTAGAGCGATTGTTGTGGCATTCGTTTTTCAAACCACAGTATTTATAGAAATGTATACAGTTTATCACTTTCATAACAAGAAAATCTATCTATACCTACCAGTTAAAGTAAAAAATGTATCACAAACATGCCTTTTACTCTATATACAGGGTTATTCTTTGGTAGTTCCAATTAGACGTTTTAGAGAAACATAATTACATGACATAATTAGAATCTGAAAATTTGAAGTGAGCGGTTTTCGGATATGCCGAATTGATCTAAAATATTTAGAGCCTCCAACTACTTCCGGTTATACCGAAAGTTGACTAAAACTTGCTTATTTTAAATTAAACACCCTGTATATTATTACGTATTTCGATAAAGCTACACTTGGGGATTCTCCCAATAAAAGGTTTTGCTACCTTATACTGAGTGTTTTACGAGATATGACCATTTTTATCACGAAAAAGTGTCCGATTTGACACCACGTATCATTACAATTAATGTAAATTTAAACATTTTTTTGTGCATTATGTTTTTCTAGTATTGTGTATTTTTTCTAAACTTGGGTCATTTTGTTGATAAAATGTTTATTATTGTTCAGGGTGATTCAAAACGCATATTTAAGGATTTCTCAACTTTCTTAAATAGATCACCCTGTATTTTATAACGTTGTTAGACAGAACTTTTACTGCTCTTTAAGTTTCTTTAACAACTCCCTATAAATAAATCAAACCGTTATTGAGATATTTAGCTCAAAAACGTCTCTCTGTTGATGCAACTAAAATTACAGCAATATTTTTGTTTTTCATGGCACTGTACAATAAACAATACAAGCTCGTAAACCATGGGTTTAAAGTTGAATATCTCAATAACGGTTTAATTTAGGTATAGAAAATTGTTAACAAAACTTAAAGAGCGGTAAAAGTTCTGTCTAACAACGTTATAAAATACAGGGTGATCCATTTAAGAAAGTTGAGAAATCTTTAAATATGCGTTTTGAATCACCCTGTTCAAAAATAATCATTTTAATAAAAAAATTACCAAGTTTAGTAAGAATACACAATACTAGAAAAACAAAATGCAAAAAAAAATGTTTAAATTTACATTAATTATAATGATAATGATATTGGGAGAATCCCCAAGAGTAGCTTTATCGAAATACGCGATAATATACAGGGCATTCTATTTAAGATAAGAAAGTTATAGTCAACTTCCGGTATAACCGGAAGTAGTTGGAGGCTCTAAACATTTTAGATCAATTTGGCATATCCGAAAACCTTATACCTCAAATTTTCAGATTTTAATTATGTCAAGTTTCTCTAAAACGTCTTATTAGAACTCCCAAAGAATCACCCTGTATAATCTTTCGAAAAGAGTTCACACGGATTCATAACCAAATGATTCTTTTTATTTTCTTTTCGCGACAGAAACTCGGGCATTCTACGGCTTGTCCGCAAATTGTCAGTTTTTGCCGTTCTTTGTATTTTTTAGTACCTATTAGGAACTCCCACATATTTTACGTGGCTAGGAAGACGTCAAATAATTTCACGGATCTTTATATTATGCTTTAGTCCATCCGGGTAGTAGTTTGGGATATAAATGATGATTCTTAGAGTCTTTTCAGATATTCTGATATATTTTGAATGGGTATTGTTAACCATTTTATTATAAGTCCAACAGACCATTCTTAATTTTTTAAATTAAACCAAAACTTTCTAAAAAATTCAGCAATATTTCATAATAAATCATTGCTATGCAATGGCTCCATGCAAACATTTCTAAAACAAACAATCTAATTAAATCACTTACAGTTTGAAAATACAACATTTTTACGATTTTATCATTTTACAAAACATTTCTGAAAATTAAAGGGATGAAGTGCAAAAAGATGTTTGCCTAAATACAAAAGGTTGTTTGATAAATCTTCTTTAGCCTATGATCAAGTCATGTTAGCGTTATCTGAAGAGGAGTTGCAGGCGATGGTTAATATTATGCATGATGCCCTGAAAATCAAAGGGATGAAAATAAATGTGAGCAAAACGAAAGTAATGGTTTTTGAAAGAGAAGAAAGCATGACAAACTGTGGAGTTTCGATTGAGGGAGAAAGAGTGGAACAAGTGAATGAATTTGTGTACTTGGGTTCAAAGTTTACTAGAGATGGAAAGTATGACAGTGACATTGAGCGAAGGGTGTTGGCAGAAAAACAAATAAATGGGGCACTGCATAGCTTTATACATAGCCAGAAAGTGTCAAAAAAAGGCACGTCTGGCGGTGCATAGAGGTGTGTTGGTTCCTACACTTATGTATGGTAGTGAATGTTGGGTTTGGCAAAAGAAGCATGAAAATAGGATTAATGCTACGAAGATGAGTAGTCTGAGAAGTATAGCCGAAGTGACTCGGTTGGATAAAGTAAAGAATAGTGAGATAAGAGAACGCTGTGGTGTAAAAGAAAATGTGGTTACAAAGATAGATAAAGGAATGCTTAGATGGTTTGGATACGTAGAAAGGATGGATGAAGGAAGATTGACGAAACAAATTTATAAGGCGAATGAAAATGGACAAGTCAGTAGAGGTCGACCTCGGAGAACATATCTCGATCAGATCAACATTGTTTTGCAGAAAGGCCAGGTCAAGAGTACCAACAACCGACGAGCGTGTATGAGAGCACTGATGAAAGTAGAGGAAGCAAAAGATGTGTGTAAGAACCGTAGCGGAAGTGGAAGGAAGTGGTCTCTGCCTACCCCTATGGGAAAAAGGCGTGACGTTATGTAAATATGTTTGTTCTGACGACAGGTTTAGGTACTTATGTTTAAATTATGTTTGAATTGTATGTTTATTATAAAATAAAAATTGACAAACTCTTAAAACAGCAAGCTTTTTAAATACATTACTTCTTTTAAAATTTAAACTTAATTAAATTTTTACCCAAATATTTAAGGCAGCTGTAAAATAATCTGCTAAAAATGAATATATTTTCTCATTGGCTCTTGTACATAATGTTATGATTATAATGTAAATTAATATAATTTTATAATGATAATAATAATTTTTAACAATTTCTATTTCTACTTATGTGTTTGTAAAACTACATTAATTAATTTTTTATTTGAATTAACAATTATGTCATATATTTACAGTATATTAAATTTCTTGATTCTATAAAACATATTGTTATTGAAATGTGAACATTAAAAAATAAGATAATTTAACAATGTAAATTTTTATAATCTACACCCAGTAACTTGGCGGGCGAAGAACACAAAATCTGCGCACAACGAAAACATTCGAATAACGACTTGGCGGGCGACTAGCCTCTAAAATAACAAATATTCGGCTGAATATACTTCACATTCGTAAACTTCTTCCTATACAACGAGCTACAAAAATTTTGGTTTCTTCACTTTCTCAATTATTGAAAAAGTAAAGATTGCAAAGTATAAGCATTAATAAACCTCGGTTTTAATAAAACCGAAAAAGAAACAAAAATAAAAGTTCTTACATGGCGTTTTAACGCTGGCGCTGGTACGATTCGCATAACCTTCGACAGACGAACGTAAATCGGACTTAGCATCACTGTATACATTTTTTTAGTATTTATTGTTTATTTTTTACATACATACATACATAGTCACGTCTTTTTCCCGTAGGGGTAGGCAGAGTCCACTTCCTTCCACTTGCTACGGTTCTTACACAAATCTTTTGCTTCTTCTACTTTCATCAGTGCTCTCATACATGCTCGTCGGTTGTTGGTACTCTTGACCTGGCCTTTCTTCAAAACAATGTCGATCTGATCTAGATATGTTCGCCGAGGTCGACCTCTACCGACTTGTCCATTCACATTCGCCTTATAAATTTGTTTCGTCAATCTTCCTTTATCCATCTTTTCGACGTGTACAAACCATCTAAGCATTCTTTCATCTATCTCTGGAACCACATCTTCTTTTACACCATAGCGTTCTCTTATCTCACTATTCTTTACTTTATCCAACCGAGCCACTCCGGCTATACTTTTCAGACTACTCATCTCCGCAGCATGAATCCTATTTTCATGCTTCTTCTGCCAAATCCAACATTCACTTCCATACATAAGTGTAGGAACCAACACTCCTCTATGCACAGCCAGACGTGCCTTTTTTGACACTTTTTGGCTGTTCATAAAGCTATTTTAAATAATGCCTATATGGGGCTATTTTTTAATTGTATTTATTTTTACTTTTCCGTTTTGTATTAATTTTTTTCTTAAGTACCAAAATAAAATCCAAACTATCCTCACAGTCAGAAAAATAATCACATTTAAGAATTTAAGGATTTTTAATGCTTTAACATAGATCATCAGCAGGATTACAAACATTAATTTAAAAAATGTATCTAAAACGTTTATAAATAATAACACTGTAAACAATGTTTTGAAAATTTTGAATAAATAAAATGTTTTTCACAATTATTTCAATAAAATATTAATATTTTTTAACTTGTATATGACTTTGTAAATGTGACAACAGCGCAAGCATTTGAATCTAACGTTCAAATAAAACTTTTTTAAAATCTGTGTGTAGCCATAAGAACCCATGCCTAAATGAAGCTATTTTTAATTTAACATTTTTTTTAAAAAAGCATACAGTAAAAATAAAAAATTCATGGAGTTTTTTTATATCTGTTTATAATCATTGAACATCCTTAAAACGTGTGACTAAAAATAACAGGTAGTAACTACTATTATCACATCTATCGTCTTTGACACAGAAAAACGAGTTTCCGGTCAACCACAATGACCTTTCAGTGGTATTCACTAATTCTTTTATTCTCACATCACCAGCTAGGGTGAAGAAGCAAAAATTTATTACTTTTTCCTTTATTATAAAATTATATTTCCTGTTAGACATACCTAATCATTCACAATATAAGTATTATATTCCTAAGTACATAGATTTTTTATTTTAATTTTATTCAGAATACTAAAAAAACAACTTTTAAAATAAAGTCCATACATATTTAGTTTTAATTTATTTGAAGGAAATGGGCAGATTTTGTTGGGGTTTAGAATTTATTGCAATATAATAACATAAATTATTAATTATTTCGGAATAGCCGCCAAAAACAAATATTAGATAGTCACTGAAAATAGTAACTCTTCTAACAAATTATTGATTTTAAAGCCAGCAGCACACTGACAACTTTTTGGTCTCGGTGTTAAAATAATCTAGTCGCTTGAAAGTTGCTCGCCGCTGTTCCAAGCACCCATAGCAACTGAATAGTTGCTTATCATAAATTTCAAAATGAATTTCGTCGAAACTGCATGCGTTTGTGCTTTTGATTTAGGGGAAAGAAAAAAGGCTATTTTTAGGTCTATTCTTTGATTAGTACCTACAAGGTTTATAGATGGACAATTTCATAAACATTTTGACAGTTTAAAAAAATACTGAATTACATTTTTTAAAAATAGTATTTTTTCATTATCTTCGAGTCCATCCCATTTTTCAACAATTTGGGCCACGACTTTTTTTTATGATTTTTATCTGCATATTCTTTAATTTTTATGTCATATAACGTGCGTGACTTAATTATAATTATTTACGAGAATCCGCATATATGCGATTATTTATTTGCGCCATTTGTATAGGTTGCTCTCATTGGTGTAATGCAGTGTTACGTGTTATTCCCTACACTTCCATCGACCTTGAGCTGACCAATCGTAGGTACTTGTTTATTATAGTAAATCCATGCATATTCGTGGTCCTGAGGTTCCGTGTCTGACAGACAGAGACAGATAATGTTAGGGACTATTACGTCATTGCACCGCCCACCTGATTCTGGCAGTTTTTAACTATGAATTAATATACTGATTTTAAAAAGCCGAAGAATCCATTTGCTTAGATTTTGACTCATGATATTGTTTGTACACTGAACCAGCATCATTATTTATCAATTGAAAGAGGTTTGGAATGATTTTATCACTTAGTGGTCTTCCCCATTATAATGCCAGGCGATTTTAACAGTTGGGTAAGAGTAAAGCGTGATGGATATGACAGTGTTCTGGGAATGTGCGGCGATGGCATAGTGAATGAAAACGGAGAAAGTCTTCTTAAAGTATGCTTGGAGTAGAATCTTGTGGTAACAAAAACAATGTTTAACCATAAAAAGATCCACATGTACACAAGACAAGAAGGATGCCAGAGAAGTATCATTGATTTCGTGATTGTGAATGAAAGATTGAGAAAGAAAGTGACGGACACTCGGTCAGGCCGCGGTACATACATTGACACAGACCACTTCTTAGTAATGAGCCGAATAGGTTTGCAGCAGGACTGTAAGAACTACCTCGGCATTAGCTTACTTAGCATAGTCGGCAAACTGTATGCAAAGGTAATGATTGAAAGATTGACGAATGAAACTTATTAGAAGATATAGGATGTACAAGCAGTTGTGGTCGACATTGTCTATGTATGAAGTGAACGGTAGTTTGATACGAGCACTGAAATCACTTTACGAGGATTCCATGGCTTGTGTCCGGAAAAACGGAACTTAAACGGACTGCTTTAACATAAAAAAAGGTGTTATACAGGGATGCGTGGCTTCGTCATATCCGTTTAATTTATACATAAACAATTGTTTAAAATATTTAAGAGTACATACGAATAAAGAATGAATGATTTAATCGTCAATGCCTGCTTTACGTCGATGATCAAGTCATATTAGCATCATCTGAAGAGGAGTTGCAGGCGATGGTTAATATTATGCATGATGCTCTAAAAATCAAAGGGATGAAAGTAAATGTAAGCAAGACAAAACTAATGGCTTTGAAATAGAAGAAAAAAAGACAATCTGCAAGGTGCTGATTGAAGTAGAAAGAGTGGAAGAAGTAAATAAGTTTGTATGCTTGGGCTCAAAGTTTACGAAAGTCAGAAAGTATGACTGTGACATTAAGTGGAGAGTGTCGGCAGGAAAACAAATGAATTGGGCTGAATTAGCAGCCAGAACGTGTCAAAAAGGCACGACTGGCTGTGCATACAGATAATGATCCCAAAAAATGGTACGCCACTGAGATATTTCAAATTAAAAATCATGTTTAAATTCCTCGGTAAATTTGTGACAAAAAATCTCACTTGCCTTTTTTTGGTATAGGGCGCCGTTTTTATGTAAAAAAATAAAACATCTTAACGCGTATTTTTCATTTCTTTAATATATTATCAAGAACTATTTAAATAAATAACATTAAACCGGAACCCGTATCTGAAAACGAAGCATTTGCGGACATACGTTTATATAATAAACTGTCATTATTTTTTCATGCAGATCACCCCCTGAAGTTTGACGGACTTATTTACTAATACCCTATATATTGAGACTATATGAAAAGGTTTTTTATTAGGTGTTATTTTTATTGATATGCTGGTACATTCCACTCCGTCTGGGTTCTGCATTGTAATTTCCTAAAATAGTATATTTGATTTTATAAGTATGGCTACACCGCCATAGCCATCATACCTATTGGTTCAAATTGTATTGTATGTTTTATAACAATAATATTTATCTGGCTTAAACCAGGTCTCCGATAAAAGTGCTAGAGTAATCTTGTGATCATAAAGTAGTTTCTCGAGATTTTCCTTATTGAAAAATGCCGACTGGCAGTTCCATTAAAGGATTCTGAGACACCTTTTTATGTCTGCGAATGTGTTAAAATAAGTCAATCATTAATATTTAATTATGTACTAATTAGTTTTTTTAGATAAAATTCAGTTACGTTAAAATTATTGGTATCCCTAAGTGTTCTTATGATATCAGTAACAACTTCCAAAAATTTCTTCGTAATAAAATTTTGCTACTCATTTTGAGCACTGTGTGATTGTAAATGATTTTTGAAGTTACTAAATTTTGTGCATTCAGTGGGTTTTTTAGTATCCCCGTACTGGGGCCTACATTACTAAATTTTTGGATTATCTCACGATGTGCAATCATCGTGGGATCAGGACTACTTGATTACTGGCGTTTGGTACCTTGTTTAGTGTTATTTGTAGAGCTGTGATGTATAAAGATTGCATTATTTTGTGATAGATTAAATTTAGCCGTATTTGTTCTAGATGCTGTTGTATTAATTAATGGTTTGTGTATATCTATGTTTTCTCTTTGTGGATTGATTGGCATTCATTACTGCAGTTGCATATGAATTTCTGGTAATTTGATTATTTGCATCGTGAAAACCTGTACTTTGCTTGCTAATAACTTCTTTCATTACTTTTTGTCGCTCAAATTCTAGATAAGTGTTTAAATCGGTTGTATAGTGATCGCCCATGCAATTGTAACATTTTGGAATGTATTCAGTTGTTTTACAATCAATTGTGTTGTGTGGTTCTCTACACCTATTGCCCACACCTTGGCCTTGATTTGCATTGATTTCCTAAATATCCATATCGTGAGAAATTAAAACAGAGTAAGACCTTCTGTATGCAGGGTTCAACTTCTTTTCGTACTTTGTTTATAGCTAAATAATTAGGTAGAACTTGTGATTTAAAATAAATTATGCAAGATTTTGATGGGACATAGACTGCTTTTTCTTCAGTAGTAACTTTTCTCAATGCAAAAGGTATTAATCTTGTATGAAAAATATGTAACAATATATGGCCAAACAGGTCAATGGCCAAATGACTGAAGCACATCTACTTTCATCCCATTGCATAAGAAAGGGTCCAGTCAAAAACGTAATATCTATAGAACCATTGCACTTATCTCATATCCCAGCAAGGTCATGCTAAGAATTTTACTTCAACGTCTTAGATATTTTCTGGAATGGCAGAACCCACAAGAACAGGCTGGCTTCGTCAGTGGCAAAAAGACCAGAGAACAAATCTGAAATGTGAGACAAATCATTGAAAAAGCAAGAGAATTTGGGAAGCCAACATATATAAGTTTTCTGGATTACAGCAAGGCTTTTGACTGCGTTAATTGACAAAAACTCTAGAAAAATCTTTTGAACATGGGAACACTTGGTCCTGTTACTCAAACACCTTTATAAAAATAGTACTGCAGTGTTCAGACTGGACAACAAAATCTCCCATCCCTTCAACATACAGCGAGGCGTAAGACAAGGTTGTATTCTGTCACCCTTATTATTTAACATTTATTATGATTACATTATTAGGAAAGCCTTGGTGGGGTGGAAAGCAGGTATAAGTATAGGCGGTAGAAGATACGCTACGCCGATGGCACCACACTCATAGCAATGGACGAACAGAAAATGTCTGAACTCTTTGAAAAAGTAGAAAGAGAAAGTGCGAACTTTGGCTTAAAACTAAATCGCCAACAAACAAAGTTGATGCTAATAGACCGCACCAGTAAGGTAGAAGGAGTGCCTGACATACGCGATGTAGAAATTGTGGATGAAATGATTTATCTGGGAGCCCATATAAATAAAGATGGAAACGCATCCATAGAAATAAACAGAAGAATAGCTCTTGCCCAAAACCACCATGACCAAGTCGAATAAAATTTGGAGAGACAAGCATATAACCCGAATGTGTCAATATTGAAAGAGCTAAAAGTTAAAGATAGACTGTCAACCATAGTAAGGCGAAGAATTCTCAAATATTTTGAACATGCGAGCAGAAAAAGTGATGACAATCTTGAAAAACTTGTAATCCAAGGAAAATTCGAAGGAGTGAGACCTCGGGAACGCTTGCACAAACGCTGGTTGGACCAAGTGAAGCACTTCACAGGGAAACCACTACAAGAAAACATAAGATGCGTTCCAGATAGAGACAAATGGAAATGAATTACAAACACCATAACGTGAACGACAAACATAAAGTCACAACACTTCAGGATATGAAGTAAACGACTAGAGAAGAGAGAGTAACTTTTCTATTAATTATTTTAACGCTGTTTATTTTAAAATTGCAATGCATGTCGATTTTTTTTATTTTGGTTTTAAAACAATCTTCTTTAAATTCAATAAATTTGGGAATGTAAATTTCTAATTTGTTTTCAACAAATACTTTAACATTATTATAAACGATAGAGTAATTTAGTCTTTCAGTTTGATTCTAATTCGATTTTTGCCTATTGTATCAATACTAGAAATTTTATTGACTAGTTCCGGGAAGTCTGTGAGAATTATATCTTCGATTTCGAGTGCATTTATTTTACCTTTAAAACCTACTTCGTTTTTCTCGATATAAATATGAAATGGTCAAAGGTCGTTTTGCTGATAGATGTTTTTGTTGGTGGTCCTTTTTTGCTGTTGTAGATTCCACTGTTTTAAGTTGAGTTTTGAGCAAGAGAGGATACTAACAAGACCAAAAGGATGCTACGAGTCGCCGAAGTGTCAGTACACTGAACAATAGCTGGGAAAACAAAAAGAGATCACGTAAGAAACACTGACATTAGAACACAATGCGACGTACAGGATGTGGTGAGATAGGGAAGGCAAAGGAGAAGAGAATGGTAAAACCACGTGAAGAGAATGACCGACGATAGACTACCACGCATTGTACTAGAGGGAAAACCAGCAAGGAACCGTCCATCCGGAAGACCACCAAAGAGATGGAGAGACAGCAGGCAGTCCACATTTTAGGAAATAATACAGAGACAAGTCCGGAATCAACAGATCATCTAGATGTCTAACAAGTAGAAGAAGAGAAAAAGAAGATTCCACTGTTTTGAGTAAAGTATCTCCATGTTCTTTTCTTGATTAGTACTTACAATTTTTTTTTCTTAGGTTTATATTGAAGTTAAAATCCATACTTTCCTGTTGATGTGGTGGAGATTTGCCTCGGTCAGTGGGTTTACCCCCGTTATGTTAATCCAGTGTCGGCACGACCGGAATAGCCGCCTGAGGCGAGTGTCTCTAATGCCACCTCGCCATGTAAATTAAACTGCGGGAATTCAAACTGCCACAGACAGATTTTTTCATTAGAGATATCAGGTTTTTTAGATCCTTTGTAGTGGCGATGGAGATGAAACTTTATAAAAAACTCAGAAGAAAGAAAAATGCTTGCCTGAGTTTTGGTTCATAAACTTTATAATAAAAATGAAAAAAAAAATTAACATGGCGTCAGTAAGGACTTGCTGCAAATCTCGACAATTTTTTAAAATGTCATCATTTTCTTTACCAACCAATTATTGAATATCATACAAAAACTCAAACAGTCTACTATGTGCTTCTAGTTGTGTAAATTGTCCCTTTACAAAATTCACACACACACACACACATACACACACATACACACACACACACACACACACACACACACACACACACACACACACACACACACACACACACACACACACACACACACACACACACACACACACACACACACACACACACACACACACACACACACACACACACACACACACACACACACACACACACACACACACACACACACACACACACACACACACACACACACACACACACACACACACACACACACACACACACACACACACACACACACACACACACACACACACACACACACACACACACACACACACACACACACACACACACACACACACACACACACACACACACACACACACACACACACACACACACACACACACACACACACACACACACACACACACACACACACACACACACACACACACACACACACACACACACACACACACACACACACACACACACACACACACACACACACACACACACACACACACACACACACACACACACACACACACACACACACACACACACACACACACACACACACACACACACACACACACACACACACACACACACACACACACACACACACACACACACACACACACACACACACACACACACACACACACACACACACACACACACACACACACACACACACACACACACACACACACACACACACACACACACACACACACACACACACACACACACACACACACACACACACACACACACACACACACACACACACACACACACACACACACACACACACACACACACACACACACACACACACACACACACACACACACACACACACACACACACACACACACACACACACACACACACACACACACACACACACACACACACACACACACACACACACACACACACACACACACACACACACACACACACACACACACACACACACACACACACACACACACACACACACACACACACACACACACACACACACACACACACACACACACACACACACACACACACACACACACACACACACACACACACACACACACACACACACACACACACACACACACACACACACACACACACACACACACACACACACACACACACACACACACACACACACACACACACACACACACACACACACACACACACACACACACACACACACACACACACACACACACACACACACACACACACACACACACACACACACACACACACACACACACACACACACACACACACACACACACACACACACACACACACACACACACACACACACACACACACACACACACACACACACACACACACACACACACACACACACACACACACACACACACACACACACACACACACACACACACACACACACACACACACACACACACACACACACACACACACACACACACACACACACACACACACACACACACACACACACACACACACACACACACACACACACACACACACACACACACACACACACACACACACACACACACACACACACACACACACACACACACACACACACACACACACACACACACACACACACACACACACACACACACACACACACACACACACACACACACACACACACACACACACACACACACACACACACACACACACACACACACACACACACACACACACACACACACACACACACACACACACACACACACACACACACACACACACACACACACACACACACACACACACACACACACACACACACACACACACACACACACACACACACACACACACACACACACACACACACACACACACACACACACACACACACACACACACACACACACACACACACACACACACACACACACACACACACGAGCTGAATATCAAAATTTTTTAGTGTGTACTGGATCTTCTCCCTCAAATTCGAATTGTTTTCGTTTACGCCGAATTCTAACTGCAGGCAACTGTTTAAATTTTGCTGGTATTTCCACTTCCTTGGCAACTTGCTTTGCGGAACAGAGCATTTGCGAAAAATTTTTTGAACGATATTCTGCTAAAAACCCACATTTTTTAAAATATTAACGCATTCGCATAATACCATCGTTGAATTCTGGAGTAATTTTGATGCGATGTTAATTTTCGTTAGAACATCGTACCAAATAACCACTCTGCATACAAATTTGAAATTACCAATTTTATTAGCTAAGGACTGGCTTTTGTTTCATGTATCTTTTGTATTATCCTGACCGATAATGAAAGAAACATCGTTCTAATAGAGGCGGCTCTCTTTGTAATTTATTAAAAACTGATAAACAATTTGCGTCTCCCGATTCATTATTATTATTCATACCATCATATGAAGTATATTAATATATTTTACCTATTGGTGATTTTTTACTATTCTATTATTTGTTGCTTTGAGATTAAAAATGCCGACCTTAAAAAACTGCAGCCTGAGGCGACCGCCTCACCCCTAGCGCCAGCCCTGTGTTGATCCATTTGTAGGTAGTTTAAATCTACTTTGGAAACTTAAACGAGCGTTACTTGGAAGATGGCAATAACAAAAAGCTGATAGAAAAGTTTAAATATAAACAAACATAATCTGGGTGTCAAGTAAAAAAGAAGGACAATGAGGGGTGCGGGATGCAAGGTAGCCTGTCTTCGATAAGACATTACCGAGAAAAGACGCAATAATAATAGATTGTTCGTTTTGATTACGTTTACGATAAATATAGTTTTCGAATATAATAGGATATTATTATTATTTACACCAGTGGTCGCCAACCTCTTCAATGTGTTGAGCTACTTTGTTAATTTTGGAATAAACAGCGAGCTACCCACACGGAAGCCACGTAACGCAACGTAAATGAGATAATCCACAGTTAATTTATCATTATATGTATTTATTTTACTATTTAACTGGTAATACATACTACATAGGTACTAATAATAAACTAATAACAAAATAACTAATATTACTAGTACGTACTTGTTCATAGCTACATTCCTACCTACCAAACGAAGGTGTTTGAAAAATAAACACAAACTTTTATCCAGCCACAACGGCATGTCACGTAAGATTTAAAAATAGTTAATAATAACAACAAAAAAGTAACGCATTATTATGAACACAAACATTGAAAAATAAAAAAGCACGTTCATTGAGAAGGCTGACACTTAGACTAGGTTGAACTGAATAATGCTTTCACTTTCAAGGCAACACGGCATAGAACTGAATATTTGTCTTTACTTACAATAGGCCAGATACATTTGGTACTGGAGACTAACGATTTTAAGGCTAAATCATTTTGAAACTCAATTACTTCCATTTCTGTTGCAGCGATGTCTTCGCCAAAGTTCTGCATAACACAAGTTGCAAACTGTTGGATATCAATTTCCATAAAGGGTGAAACAACAAGCTGCGCTACTAAAGCCATTTCGTTGAAATCCTTAAAACGATTTTTGAAGTTATTCTTCAGGGTAGAAACTATTTCTACATGATATTTGCTGCCATAGGGTTCTAATTTTTGAGATATTTTTTCTGAAAGAATAGGAAAATGCTTGGCATCGCTGTTAATTAGGTTTTGTTCCCAAAACTCCAGCTTTTTGATAAATGCTTTTATATCAGAAATCATTTCCGCTAGTTCTTTGTCTCTCCCCTGAAGCTGCAAATTAAGTTTGTTTAATTTCTCTGTAATGTCCACGAGAAAACCAAAATCTCTAAGCCAGATTGAATTTTCTAGTTCCGGAGTCGGTTCATCGCGTTGTTTGAAAAATTGAACTATGCCAGATAGGACATCATTAAAACGTTTCAGTACCCGTTCTCTACTTAACCATCGGACTTCAGAGTGAAGGAGTAGGTCCCTGTATTGACAGTCAACTTCATCGGCCAAGGTTTTGAATAATATTTGTAACGCTTGAGATTTAATCTTGTTCACAATTTTTACCACCAGTTTCATAACGTTGTTTAGTTTCAGGAAATTTCCACATAATGCTTGCTGATGGATAATGCAGTGGTTACAGTGAAATTGCGGAAAAGTTTCATCTTTACAACATAACGCCACCAGACCCTTATCACAACCCACCATAGCTGGAGCGCCATTGGTTGTCAAGCCTACCATTTTCGATATTGGAATTTTCTCGGTAGAAATAATATTTTTTAAATGAGAAAACAACTCCTGTCCAGTAGTGTGTCCTTTTAGTGAAATAAACTTCAAAAGATCTTCTTTAATCGTAAAATCACTAAAAACCATCCCGACGAACGCGGCCATCTGGGCAGTGTCAACGACATCTGTTGATTCATCCAGTTGAAGTGAAAAATAAACACAGTTATCTAAGTCAGTTCTTAACTGTAAAAAAATATCATTGCTCATTACTTCTACACGTCTCATCACTGTATTAGCAGAAAGTTGCATAGATTTTATACCTGAAACTATTTCGTCTTTATTTCTAAAGTTGGCAAATAACGAATCAGCAACTTTTAAAAACGCCTGTTTTATCATTTCCCCGTCTTCATAAGGTTTCTTTTTTTGTGCAATTATCTGGGACACACGGTACGATGCTTCAGTTGCAGCCTTATTTTTGTCGACTGTTTTTAAAAATATTGATTGTTGTCCAATTAACTGCTTTTTTAACTGTTTCAGTTTCTCCTTTCTGGCGGCAGAATGTAGTGGGAATGATTTTTCAAAATTAGAATGTACAGTTTTATGATGTCTCTCAATATTTCCTTTTTTAGCAACGGAGACCGAAGTATTACATAACAAACACACATTTTTATCTTTAACTTCTGTAAAAAAGTATTGTTCTTCCCATTCCGAATGAAAGTGGTATGTCTTTACCTTCTTACAACTGCTTGCCATAATATAATTTTTTGTTGTTCTCTACTAACCCAACCGCTGGACGTTGGTTACGCGTTCAGTTTTAAACTAAGCGCAATGTTGCCGCGCCGTGCGTATTTCTCCCGTTCAAAGCAATCCAGATCGTTCTCGAACACTAACGCGCTGGTCCGGCTGGTCGGTTTTAGCCGATTCTAGCTTGATGGCGTCAGCGGCAGATCGCTTACCGCAACGTTGCCGCTGTTTATGTTTAATATTATGACAATTAGATTTTTTTGTGGAATTTTCGGAAGCTTCTCTGATTTTTGCAGTTTGTATTTTTTAAATTAAAATCGTTGTAAAAGCTACCAGAATTGCCTCCGACCACTGGCTACCACTGATTTACACGACAAACACGGTAACGATTAGTATCTACATACATATAGTCACCATTACTAGCCATTGTAATACAATCATTCATACATTTAGTCACGTCATTTTCCCGTAGGGTTAGGCAGAGACCACTTCCTTTCACTTGCTACGGTTCTTACACACATCTTTTGCTTCCTCTACTTTCATCAGTGCTCTCACACATGCTCGTCGGTTGTTGGTATTTTTGACCTGGCCTTTCTTCAAAACAATGTTGATCTGATCAAGATATGTTCTTCGAGGTCGACCTCTTCCGAATTGTCCATTCACACTCGCCCTATAAATTTGTTTCATCAATCTTCCTTCATCCATCCTTTCTACGTGTCCAAACCATCTAAGCATTCCTTTATCTATCTTTGTAACCACATCTTCTTTTACACCACAGCGTTCTCTTTGCTCACTAACGATTAGTAAAGACTTCCAAACCGCACGAGAGCTAATTACGATATAATTGGTTAGTGTTTGATAATTCACATAATTTAAATAATAGTTAAATTTTGGTATTTCTTTTTCATTAGAGTCCAATTTCTTCTCTGAAAAAGGTACACGATGTGTTATTTTTTTTATAGTTCAGACTTTCAATTTTGTTTTTTTTGTACAATCTAAGAGGTTTTCCATTTTAATCTTTTTAATTTAGAGTTTTTGGTGATACGTTTTTTTGGAAGATAAAAAACCTTTAGATGTAGTACTTGAGTATCTTTTTTATTTTTAATTTTTTTGTATAGCTACCAATATGTTAATAATTGCCAGTTAAATCTTACCGGTTACCAATAATTACCGATTACCCAGGTGGGGGGGTTTTGGGAGTCAAACCTTCTGGTACCAGATGATTTACGACGGCAAAAACGCAAAATAATTTTGGTATAATTTTTTTATTTTCACGGGGGGGACTTTTTTCTGTTTTAGTAGAATAAAGTGTTGTGTATCTACTGTGATTTTTTGATATTTTTTATTTATCTTTTGAAAGAATACAAATTTATTTTTATTTTTAATATATTTATGATCTGTTTTTTTTTGGTATCACATAAAAATTAAAATATGTTTTTATATTAGTGAGGTATGTTGTGCTTGTTTTAAGTTTTAAAAATATTTATGTTCTTTTTTTTTGTTTCGCTGTTACTTTTGTGAGATAATACTTTTATTTATTTAGTAAACATATTGCGTTTACTATACCTAAATATTTGTATTTTTTCTTAATTTCAAAATCCAAACCTTCCCCCCAATCATTGTACCAATTGCCACCCCAATCATATAGTGTAGGACACCACATACGTTTAGAAAATTAGTTTAGTAAGGTTTTAGATTATGGATTATGATATGGTAGACACATTTATGGTTCAGGACACCAAGGAATAACCCTGGTGTTGCTTTTATGTATTAAACTTGTTAATCGATTTTTGCAATTTTTTATTTATTTTAAAAAGGCGAAGATAACATTGGTGCCGGTTCAATACGTTTTTTTATGTAGGTATTAAAATAAACAAATACGGTTTGATTTCCTCGAGGATATTGATTCCACCTTTTTTAGGTAGGTATTTTTCTTAAAAAATATTACTTGGCGTTCAACTTCTAATTGGGTTCATTTAAGTAAGTTGGTTCAGATAAAAAACGAGTAGATTAAATCCGTCAACTGATTTATGTATTCCCTCGAGTTCAATCGAACTGTGAAATAAAGAGACTTTAAATTTAATTTTTTTTATTTTTTAAATTTTTTTACATTCGAGTACTAAAAAAGCTAGTAGTTCGTTAAACAAATTTGAACAAAATTGAAAGTCTAAACTAAAAAAAAATAACACAACGTGTACCTTTTTTAAAAAACAGAATGGACTCTAATGAAAAAGAATTGCGCTCGGAACCCTACGTGTTGAAATGTAGCACATTATTTTATTTTTATTAAATTTTCATGACTGCAGTTAAACAGTAACATGTGAATCCGATTATGAATTATATTCATATAGTGTTTTATTTCAATAAAAACGAATACACATGTAATAAATCAAGATTACCACTGCGATGACCCACACAACCCTCGGCAACTTATAGTAGGTAGAAACAACTAAATTAGCCACCTATCTATTATCGAAGTACGTCACCATCTCCATCGAGGCGTACGGTGACATCTCCAGAGAGGCGGACGGCACCAGGTCCGAGCTTCTCCACCACTCCTTACTTATACTCGCTACACTTAGCTACACGTCGTTTGGAACGACACCATCTCCGTACGACATACCCACAAGCCCACATACCTAGGGGTTACTCTAGATAGATCGCTGACATACAAACACCATTACCAATAACATTTTAAGAAAGCTCTTAAACAGCAAATTGGGTGCAAAGCCCACCGTTCTGAGGACTACTACTTCCCAAGCAATCTGCTTCTCTACCACAGATTACGCATGTCATGTATGGTTAAGATCAGCGCATGCAAAGAAAGTGGATATAAGCCTCAACGAAACGTGCAGACTGGTAACAGGCTGTATGAATCCTACGCCTGTGAAAAAGCTCTAGAGAGCACCGGGTTTTAGTAGCCCTGAAGCACACGAATTCGGTGAAAGGTTTAAGAAAACCTTCGACGATCGCCATCCCCCCTATTCGGGTTTCCAGCGGATCTCACAGACTGAAATCCAGACACCCATTCCTCGACAACGTTTTGGACGAGCTGCCCACCAGCTATCCTTTGACAGAATAAGCGCCAAATGGTACTGCATGTAAATGGAAAACGTAGAGAACGCTAAACCGTATTAGAACTAGGGTCGCCCCAGTAAAAACCAATTAAGTGGAACCTCATACCAGAAACTGACGACAAGTGCGAATGTGGTGCGGTACAAACGATGGACCATCTCTTCGCATGCACTGACTGCCCTGCAACCTGTTCCTTTTACGATCTATGGCAAGCGAGACCTTAAATATTGGACGTGGCTTAAAACTGGGCCGAAAAGCCATAAAGCACTTCGGATACGAAAAAGTAAAGTAAGTCCCGTTACAGAACGTATCTCGGTCAGATCGACATTTTTTAAAAGAAAGGCACTGATGAAAGTTGAAAAAGATGTGTGAAAGAACCGTAGCAAATGAAAGGAAGTGCCTACCCCTTCGGGAAAAAGGCGTGATTATACGTATGTATGCATCGTAGGTTTAATTGACATTCTGCTTTTTAGGTATTCATTCGAAGTTAAGTATGCACCTCACATCGAAAAAAATAATGAGGAAATACGCATTGTTGATTTGCTCAGCTTGACTTTTTTTATTCTGGATGATAATGGTAACTTTCAATATATAGATATATAGATATAGAATATGCCTCTTTGTTTCTTGATTATACCGAAATATCTTCGCACAAACCCTTTTCATGTTCAAATCATCGTGCAAAATCTTTTTAACTGTTCCCCTGTTAATGTTGACCATATCTGCTACAATTCTGATACTAAAATGTCTTTTCTAACACATGTTAGCGGTTCAATGGACAAATACCAGAAGAGCGGAATGAGTTTATTAAGTTTCATTTGATTCCTTATGCTATATTATCAGTTGTTTCTCGTGGTTTATTACTAACTCATGCCGGTTTTGCGTCCATATTATTTAAAGTTTTCTTCAAAAGAACCGTGGTCAGCCGTATGTTTTGTAATTTGCATTCCGACAGTGTAGTATGCCAAGCTACTTTTATTGGCCTGAAAAATCCAGCGTCTAGCGGCTGGCAAAGGTGTGTGAAGTTCGGGACTAAACAAATAAAATCGATATCCTTTTCGGCACACATGTTCAAAATATCAATGTCCTTTTGTAATAACAAGTTATCGCCTGTTAGCGCTTTTCTGTCTTCTTAAAAAAGAAGTTTTAAACCAGTTCTTGTGTCCAAGTTGCAACATGGCTTTTCACAACATGAAAGTCCTCGTGGACTATTCTCTTTCCATGAGTCGTAAAGATGGAGGCTCTTGAACACAACGTAAGGCTGTGAATGTGCCGTCACGTCGGCTAAACCACATATCATAACTGTTGTGTAGCTCTTCGAATGATTCATTACCTTCTCCGGGTATTTGACGTCACGTCTGTAAACTCCCCGTTTTTTTTCCAGGTTCATCGGACAAAATAGACTCGTCGTAGTTAAATATGTTGGAACTTGATAGGTGTTTTATTGTGTTTTCCAAATTAATAAAAAACGTGTGTCCAGTCAACTCCAGAAACGTTGTTCTTAAACATGTTAACTATATTACCTTTCCCGTCCAAATAATGCTTTGCCAGTATTCTTATATCCAGAAGATTAAATGGGAAACCTCAATCCGAATACTGAGCTGCTGATTAAAGGATGGCTAGATTTTGTTCATCAGTGAAAGCTGTTGGACGGGTACTTTCATGCTTTCCTTTGAATTTTTTGTAAAGTGTGCCAAAAGAAATTCCAAACCGCCTTGAAGCCTCGCGAATTGTGAATGTACATTCAACCACTACTTGCAGTGCTTTTTCTAACCTCTCCGAGGAATAATCGCGGTATGGTCGACTGCCGAGTATTCGTTTATGCTTTCGTGGCATTTCTACAAAAATCAATTGATAATTTCATTATTTTTTTATTTATTTAACGTGATATATGTAACGGGGTAACATTGATAAACTGATCAATGTTGGTGATCAGGTCTTGATCAAAGTTTTCGCTTGAACTAAAATCTCTACCAAATAATATGCTTACTAAAATTTACACGCAATATTTATAGAAAACTTTTTTAAATACATGTACAACACACATTACCGATAGAGCATAATCTAAATTTAAACACTCACTGATTAGAACATTAAGTTTCTTGGTCACAATAAATAGCACAAATCTCAAACATATCAAAACAAATTATTTACGCCAATATATGTTACTGATACTGCAAAAGGTTGTATGTAAAATCCATTTGTCAATTTTTATTTGTGCTAAAGGTGACATTTTGTATTCTGCAACTGCTACAGAAATATCGTTTGTCATCAGTTGATCTTTTATAAGTTATGGTTAAATGTGAAAAAGTCGTATGTTGTACAGGTAATTTTTGTATGCAGAACATAACCTTATGTTGATGTCGATAAAAGCGGCATACATGTTGCTGTTACACATAATATAATTTAACTATCGGACTAGCAAGAGACCTGATAGGGCGAATAAAATAAAGGGGAGGAACAAAATTAAACCTTTTTGAATGAAAACGAGAGTCTGCATGAATTTTTGTTTTTTTATTTAGACTCTGATAAGTACCATGTTTCTTTTTCAGGCTCTAGTGATGAGGAATATCACCATAATAATACCCCTTATCGACCCCTTTTTTGACTACGAGAAGGCGTTTGACAGGGTGAGGCACAAAAAGATGATTAACCTCTTACGAGAACGTCAGCTCGATGAGCAAGATGTCAGAATAATAAAGAACCTCTATTGGAATTAAGTCGCTGTTATCAGCTCTGAAGGAAAAATATCAGAAAATATCAAAATACAACGAGGGGTAAGACAGGGATGTGTCTTATCACCACTTCTGTTTTATTATTATTCAGAGGCTATATTCAAAGAAGCTCTCAGGAACAGGAACAAGGGGATAAATATAAATGGAAAATGTTGGTAGAGAGAGTAAAGCAATATCAGTATCTCGGCACGTGGATCAACGATAGACATGATCAGACTCAAGAAATCAAAGTCAGAATCGAAAAGGCTAGAAATGTTTTCTTTAAAATGAAACAACTATTTACTAACCCACACTTAAACCTTCAACTACGTCTGAGAATGGTTAAATGTTATGTAATCCCAGTGCTTTTATATGGACTTGAATCATGGATGATCAACAAAGCCACAATGAAAAAGCTCCAGGCATTTGAAATGTGGTTCTTCCGGCGTGTACTTAAAATATCGTGGATAAAAAAGATTACCAATGAAGAGGTTCTACGCCGAGTAGAAAGAGAAAGAGAATTGAAGAACTTGAATAAAGCAAGAAAACTGGAATATCTCGGTCACATTATGCGTGGAGAGAGATACAGTATACTATGACTGATAATGGAGGGCAAGATTGCAGGAAAGAGATCGGTGATAAGAAGACGTATATTCTGGCTGAAGAATCTAAGAGAGTGGTTTGGATGCACATTCCTCCAGCTTTTCAGAGTCGCAGCGTCGAAAGTAAAAATAGCCATAATGATAGCCAACCTCCGTGTAGAGACGGCACCATAAGAAGAAATACCCCTTAGCAGAGGTAAGAAGTTTAAAACCAACAGGAAACTGGTCAAAAGAAACTATCACAAAATCTAGGGCAAACAACATTGAATCAATTGAATGTTTCGGGTAAAAGTGAAAATATGAATCAGAGAGTTGATGAAGTTCGGGAACTAGCAGAAAATGGTTTAGATGAGGTAGAAGTTATAGCTGCAGAAAAAAAATATCAGACTGGAGAGAATGTTAATCTTAGCGAATGGATTAGAAATTTAAATGCAGCAAAACGAAGAAAAGGAGAAAAATATTGGGGTCTATTGAGTATAAACTTTCTGTTGGAAGGGGTAAAAGAAAATTAAAAGATCAATGTGGCTGCAAAAACGTAAGACAATTTAAATGTGACGAAGAGCCGGATACTGAGAGAATGAAACTTTTTAATAATATTTGAAAAGGTATTGACAGTTGGGAGGCTAAGCGTGTCACAATTGTGTCGTTGGTAAAAGAATCTAAACCAAGCTTTTAGCGTTGAACCTCTCTTGACGAGGAGTTCTGTAAGAATACAACTTTAAAATATTATCTAAGATGGTAAACTGTCTCAAAAAAGGTCAAGGGTATATCATCTTCTGGACTTGTTACCGAAAATAAAATCCCATTTTTGTTGAGCCAGGACATCTAAAAGTTACCTAGAACCAGTGTGGGAAAGCAAAACACAACTGTATAATGAGTATAAACGCATTTGCTAGGAAAAAAAAGGACAAACCAGCATCCAGAGTTTTGTTTACAAAAATATTTTTCTCTATGCGAAACATGTATTAAGCTTAGAAAAGTTACACATGAAAATTATAAAAGCCACCAAAAAAGAAAAGCCGAAGCAAGAAACGGGAAGGAAAATGACGAGTCCAGAGCTGAAAAAAATCAAGCGAAATCTCAGTTTACACAAGTTTGATAAACAAAAATTAATGACCTGTTCAGATATCAAAGCATCCGTGACATATTACAAAACTTAACTAAAAATCCGCAACCGGTCTGTTTTTGATTTGGAAACACATGATGGAGCATACTACATCTAGCATGAGGTGAATGGAAACTTAGATAGTGATGTGCTCGTTTCATTGCTGACAAGGTTTTTAAGCAAGGAATTAGAAAAAAACAGACATCACTAAAATTATTATTTGGAGCAATGGTTGCACTTACCAAAACAGATGTGAAACTTCGGCTAATGCTCTTCTTTATTTTTGCAACAAATAAAAGGAATAACTGTGTACAAAAAATATTTGGAAATTGGTTATACACAAATGGAAGTAGACAGTATGCATAGTCAAATCGAGAAAAAGCTTCGGAAGCGGGAACATTTCATACCCGCTGACTTTGTGAGGGATGTTAGGATACAAGAAATAACGTGGAAAGTATAAATTACAAGGACTTTTATGATTTTTCCAATGGGTACTAAAAAAGCATTCGTCCCGGATCAAGAAAAGGTGATCCTTTTGTTACCTATTTAAGGCATCTTATGTACAAACCCGATGGGCACATTTGGTACAAATTGAACTTTCCTGAAGACTGGTCTGAATTTCCTAGGCAACCAAAACGTATTCCAACAACTTAAACCACTTCACAAGGAGCCCTTTCCCTTCAAAAAAAAAGTTTAAGGACCTCCAAGACCTGAATACTTGCCTGGAAGAAGATTATCACTTTTTTATGATAATCTCCGGCACAGTTATTGCTCAGAAACAGTGTGCCCTCACATTATTACTCAATGAATCTGATCATTGTGAAGATATTTATAATTTTAATAGTTTCAAAGAATTTCTAACTTCCTCATCAGAAACATGAAAGTTTAAATCTGAAACAACTCCACTCTCACGTTTCTGATACGAAAGCTAGAAATACGTCGAAATTTTAAATAATAAATATATTTCAATATTTATTAAATCAACTGTATAATTTTTCACTTTCTTTGTCCAAAATTTTAAATAAAAGTTTTGTATAATATTTTTATATTTTTTGAATCAGTTTATTTAGATGTTTAAATGTGGCTTTAAATTCTCTTTGGTTTGATAATTACCTTACAAATGAAGTGCAAAAAGATGTGTGCCTAAATAAAAAAGGTTGTTTGATAAATTTAGGCTCCAACATTAATTGCAAAGAGTCTCACGTTGATACGTAAGTTCAATTTAAAACTGAAAAAAGTCGTAGGTTACTGTAATTATCTTATTTATCAATTTAATGTTTTAAAAGTAACGTTATACATTAGTTACTATGAAAACAGCAGAGGGAAATAAAATATGAAATCAAATTGATAAATTATACGGAAAAAATCAGTTTTTATGCTCCCCTGCAGAGTAATCAACCTTTACATACGACCTTTTGTACTAACAGTAACGAATTAACGATGTGTCACCATACTACTTGCAGCGACCCGACTATCTATAGTCCATTGAAATGTTACATTTTTTAGGCCTTACCTTGCGTTTTTTAGAGGACGCAATTTTATTTTTTTTATGTGTAGGGGGGGTCAGTGTAAAGCTAAAACCAAGTTTGTGGGGTCGCCACCCTTGTCCCACGGCCGCCATCTTGAAAATAGGGGTTGAAATTGATTTTACGATATATCTCTTAAACTATTTATTTGATAAAAAAATTTATTAACATTTTTTGTTGCAAACTAAATTCTCTACAACTTTGGTCCAGTAATTTTTTGTCGTAGAACTATAAATAAAAAAGTTATAAGCGAAAATCTTCAGAGATTCGAGAAAAAAATTTATATTTTTCGATATAACTTTTTTTTTATCATTTTACGAAAAAATGATATCCGACCATTTTTGTAGATCGTTTTTGGAGGAACAACTTTTATTTGCATTATTTTTTCATTAAGTCAATAGCTAAGGTTTTACAGCGCTCCGAAGTGAGTACTATTTTTCAATATTCTTAACTATACCTATATTATACGTGTGTATGTAATATGTCATCAGTTATTGTTTTTTTTTTTTATTTTGTTATTATAACTTTTTTAATTACAAATTTTGCAATATTAATAATTAATTATTGACTCTTTTCCCCACCAACCACGAGGTAGAGTCTAGAGGCGCGTTTTTTTTTTACGTGTTATCCCCAATAGGCATAATCCACGGTGATTTTCTAAATTAGAACTACTCCGTCCTCAGTCGTTTCGATGGACCAGGCTGCGGCTCAGCATCTGATCGGCTTTCTGAATTAAATACCAGTGGGAGAACTGGAGAAGGAAACGGTGTTAATGTCGGCGGTTCATCATCATGATTATAAAAAAAAAGTTATATCGAAAAATATAAAAAATTTTCTCGAATTTCTGAAGATTTTCGCTTATAACTTTTTTATTTATAGTTCTACGACAAAAAATTACTAAACAAAGTTGTAGAGAATTTAATTTGCAACAAAAAATGTTAATAAATTTTTTTTATCAAATAAATAGTTTAAGAGATATATCGTAAAAACCATTTCAACCCCTATTTTCAAGATGGCTGCCGTGGGACAAGGGTGGCGACCCCACAAACTTGGTTTTAGCTTTACACTGACCCCCCCTACACATCAAAAAAATAAAATTGCGTCCTCTAAAAAACGCAACCCCAAATGTAACTTTTCAATGGACTACTATGCAGCCAACTGCATAAAAATAAAGTGTTCGAAAGACAGTGGCGCCAGTGAAGCTCAGAAAAAATCGAAGATTCGATAAAAGTATCCCCATGTTACGGTACTCTAAAAATCGAACTGCCAGGAAACTTGATAACTTCTAAATCTTATAATCGAAAAACGCATTTCAATGAAAATCATTTCTGTTCTGGATACATACATCACAGATTGTAAGATAATCTGCGTAACCCCGGAATAGATATTTAATCACATTGTAATATGCCGTAAAAGAGGGTAAAAACCCTCGAAGAGAGGGTAAATATCCTGCAGGACCTTCTGGGACTAGTATATAGAATTACTTTCACCGCACAAACGCCGATTGAATGCCAGTTTCTCCTTATCTATTAACTCGAGCGATAAACAAAACTGGCAAATTATGTACCACATGTTGATGATACGTTAAAATAACCACCCGTGAGGTTGGGGATTTGAAAAAGTTAAATTAATATGTTTCCATGAAATACAAACTAATACAAAAGAAATTATTTTAGATAATAAAAAAAATATACAAAATGTAATTTCAAATTTAAAATTATAGCAATTTAAATTTTTGTGTAATAAATTATAGTTTAAAAAAACTAAAAAACACGCTTTTAAAGTTAATCAAACTAAAAAGTAAAAAATAATTTTTAACAAGAATAAAATTACTGACGAGAAAATTAATGTCACTATTCTAAAGCGTGGAGTGCTTTCATTACGAAACGCAGAGTTAGTTTTAAAATGTCATACAAAACAATTATTTATATACTTTTTGGTTTGATTAACTCTAAAAGCGTGTTTTTAGTTTTTTTAAACTATAATTTATTTTTTCGCTTTTTAGTTTAATTTGTTTTACTCGTTAAAAAAAATTATGTATTAAATGGTACAAGCACAAAAAGAATGCATCGGCCGGGAATTGAACCCTGGCGGCCCGCGTGACAGGCGAGCATTCTACCACTGAACCACCGATGCTTTAAACTGTTATAATATTTGTTCTTCGCGCATGCGTAGCTCACGCACTAGTTCTCTCTCTCTCTTACTCTCAGGCAAAGGATCCCTAAAGAAATTTATGAATCCTGGCGAAACTAATCAGGATAATCGGATATTTTAATCGAATTATTGTATTGTCGTCGGTCTTTAACAAGTGTGCAAAGTTTGAATTAAATCTGATGGCTTAAAGTAGGGCAAAATCGAGGCCAAAGAGTCAGTTACAAACATAGATACACACATACATACATACATACAAGATAAAGGTGAAATAATATAAGCGTGTTAAAAATGATAATGATAATGCAATATTTATGTGACAAAATAAATTTATTATAAAATTCGCATGCCTACTAAGAGAAATGAAATAACAAAAATTATATAAATTTAAAAAATTGTCATCTTCCTAATAACTGCAGTATTTCCAATTTCTATTTATACCCTGTTGGTCGTTACAAAAAAATAATAATTTTAGACTAATAATGAAGCAACAATATTTTTGTTAAATTTTTTGACAAAATAATAATTTTTTTCAGACAAAATACTTGAAATATAGTAAAATATATACATATATACATCGAATTACCTATTTGCGGCGTTGCCAAGTTGTCAATAAAACACAACAGCTGCTAATAAAAAATAAAAGACTAAATAGTCCCTCTTTTGAAGGATACCTTCAAAACAACTTAAATATGCACTTAAACAATAAATCAGTTATCAATTTATATAAGAGGCACAAGTGTCTTTCTGATCCAGTAACAGTTCCTTTAGGAGTCACGACTTCTGCAACTCTGGATATTCCGTCTCTGTCTGAAAGTAGCTTAGATATCCGTCCGGCAGGCCATCTACATGGTGGTTGCAGGTCATTTTTGATCAAGACCAACGTATCTACTTTAACTTGACTTGGAGCACCTTTCCATTTGTATTGTTGGTGCAATTGGAAAATGTATTGCTTGGAAAATTGACGCCAAAATTGCTGATACAATTGTTGGATGTGCTGAAGTCTTAAAAGACGATTTATGTGTGTACTTGTCCAATCACAGTCAGGTAAAAAAGTGAAGGTACGACCAATAAGAAAATGGGAAGGAGTAAAAGGGGATAGTTTGTTTGGATCATTTGACATCTCAAATAAGTGTCTCGAATTTGGAATACCTTCGATTTGCATTTCGTGCGTATTAAATTCCTCATATGTGACATTTGTATTGATTAAAACTCTTTTGAGATGATGTTTCGTGTTTTTTACTGCTGCCTCCCACAGACAACCAGGGTTTAGATACATGGAGGAATAAAATTCCATTTTATGCGGAATTGACTGGTTGACTCAATAATAGAATTGTGGTTTTGAAACAAAAAATTACCTAATTTACGTATTTTGTTAATGGCACCGATAAATGTTCTCCTGTTATCTGAATAAATAGTAGATGGTATACCACGTCTAGAGTTAACGCAAATAAATGTCGGTTGTTATGTTTGTAACTATTTAATCAGGGTGTTAGTAAATAAGTGTGACAAACTTTAGGGGGTGATTCTGCATGAAAAAATAATGACAGTTTGCTATATAAACGTATATCCGCAAATACTTCGTTTCAGAGATACGGGGTGTTAAAGTTTTTCTTAAAAACTGACGATTTATTTATTGCTCTGAAACCAGTCGAGATATGCAAATGAAGTTTGGTGGGTTTTAAGAGGTAGTTATTGCGCATTTTTTGACATGCAATTAAGAATTTTATGTTATTTTATATTACTGTTAAGAATTTTAGTTCTTTCGTGGGTTTGGTGATTTAAAAGTCTTGATACAGTAACAAAACAATGTTTATTCCAATAAATTCTACTTTTATAAATAACTTAGATATGCAATTTACAATTTTTTATAACTATTTATATTTCTTGAATCATAAACACTTTTAAACCTAATACTGTCTCTCCTCACGACCTGTAAATCATAATTCGACCTTATTCTCGAAAGTGATAGACCCCTTTTCGAAACGGTAAGAATTTACTAGACACCTCGTCGAAAAGTTGCGGGAACTTTCCTTTGGTCTCCGCGCCGACAGTCCCAGTTGTGGCCGACGCATTGTCGCGACAGAAAGGGTCAACAGAGACGGACTCAAATATCGTAACAATACATTATCAAGAACTATTTAATACAATAACATTAAACCAGAACCCGTATATCTGAAAACGAAGCATTTGCGGGCATACGTTCATATAGCAAACTGTCATTATTTTTTTAAGTAGAATCACCCCCTGAAGTTTTTCGCACTTATTTACTAACACCCTGTATAACACTTAATTAATTTCGCGCCACGTCCTTGTTTGTTAAGAATAAAAAATGCCAGCGTAATCGATACCTGTTTCTTCAAATGGAAAGCTGGGTTTTATACATGCATTTGACATTGGACTAGACAATGGGACTGGTTTAAATTTAAAACATGTCAAATAATTTTTTACTGTTTTTCTAGCTAATACGCGTCCCCCTATAGGCCAGAATTGTCTTACTGAAGCTAGTAACAACTGGGGGCCTGGATGCAACAATTATTTATGTTTGTGTGTAAATATTAATTGTGTAGAGTGATGATTCCAGGAAAGTAAAACTGGATGTTTAGTATTAAATAGTAGATACGTATTCTTTAGTTTTCCTTCAACTCTGGTAATTCCTTTATCGTCGAGGAAAGGAGACAATGACGAAAGTTTATGTTTTTGAAAGGAATTTACCTTTCTTTAACAGTTTTAATTCGTCAGAAAATAATTCGGATTGGACCTGTCGTAATAAAATAGACATAGCATTTTCAAGTGCTACAATTGTTAAGAGAGCCAATTTGTTTATTTTCTTTACTTCGTACATTACTAATAAAACGTGAACAATATGCAGTAACACGATGTAATTTATTTAAATCGGAAAATTTAATCAGTAGATCCCATTTATATAGCAAACATGCACATAACTCAAGCTTTGGGATTGTTATAGTTTTTAGCAGAGCCACTTTGGTTTTAGAACAGAGAAGTTCAACGTTATAATTGCCCAAATCATCTACACTTCGGAGGTAGATGCAAGTTGCATATGCATTTTTTGATGCATCGCAAAAACAATGTATGTCTGTTAACTTCTTAAAAGTTGCATAAAGTGGAAAAGAAATTTGATTTAACGTACTAAGGCTATTTTAAAATTGAACCCAAGTCTGTTTAATATCTGAGGGAACTGGATCATCCCAAGATATGTGGAGTGACCAGAGTTTCTGATTTAGGATTTTAAATAGAATAATTGAGGGGCATAAAAGTCCCAAAGGGTCATAAATTTGTGCAACAATTGACAAAATGTCTCTTTTTGCAATGAGGACTTGTGTTGGAAATTGTTTAATTGTATATTTTACCGAGTCTAACTGATTGATCCACTGAATTCCTAGGGTTTTACAACTATTTTTGTCACCAGTATCTAAAACTGAATTGGCAATGTTTGACTTCGTAAAATCGAATGTAACTTCAGGGTTATGGGAAATCCACTTTCTTAAAGTAACATGGGCAGATTCCAATAAATTGTTATGAGCCAGGCCCAGTCGACCTTGTCTTGAGGTGACAGCGCATCGACCACAATTAGTGGGAATGCATAATGAGCCGCAAGTAATAGAAGACACTAGATGATTCTCGAAAAAAAAAGGTCCAATAATTTCGAAAAGTGTCGATTTGTCGAGAACATTGACTTGCAGGTATATAACCGTAATCATTGATCGAGGTTTTTAAGTTAGTTTGAAGTCAAGTATTTAAAGTAATTATAAAGTCTTATACAGTTGTGAATATGGAATTGATTTGTAAAGTAAAAATTATATTTGTAGAAATATTAGAATAAAAATTGTTTAGTTTTTGTACTGAGTGTTTAGAATCACCGAACCAAAAGAGTAAATATCGTAACAATATTATAAATATCTATGCATCATGTTTTTAATTCACTTATGTCATTGGATCCAGTCAATTAAAAATCCACATATATATCTTTTAAAATTGTTTTAGAAGAAACTGATAATTGATCTAAATTTTCTTGTGCTATTTTTTTGACACATTTAATTGCTAAGTAGTATGCAGATCGAGTGCCATATGTAACTGTATTTAATTGGTAAATCGAAAACTCATCTTCAGGATTTTCACGCCATAGAATTTTTTGTAATGGTTTATGTTCTTGATGCATTAAAATTTGACGATACATCTTTAAAATATCAGCTGAGACAACGAAGCTGTAAGTTGGAAATCTGAGCAAAATATCTAAATGTCATTTTGAATTTTGAGACCGACGTACTGAAGATCGTTAAAAGACCAACCCGTAGAACTTCGACAACTAGCGTCAAATACTGTTCTAAACTTGGTTGTTATACTTGTTTTTTTTAATATCCCTGATGAGGTAAAAAATAGCTAACATTGAAATTGTCTGATATTTTACCCATATGACCGAGATTGAAATACTCATGAATAAAACCGAAATATAATTGTTTACAACGAGTATTAGAAAACCTATTTTATAAAGTCTCGAATAGTCGTTTTATTGCGGTTAATTTTGAATCTCCTAAAAGTCCAGGTGGATATTTTAATGGAAATTTTACTATAAAGCTTGGTGCAATGCAACACTCTTTAAAATTGGAATGTCAAATGAAAAAGAATATTTAAATCGGATAAGAATTCGAAATTTCAATTTTATTTTTTCTTGGATATTTGAGTGAAAAACTTACCTTATACCTTGACTGCACACTCCGCGTTTAAATTTCCTTTAGATTTGATACAAACCGAAACCCCACTATGTAATATACCAATACAAAGTAATATGGCATAAGTACTCTGCAAATTGTTTGGGATGAGAGTACTACGGCTCATAAAGGGGGTTTCAAAGATCTTTACAAGATATTAGGAATAATAATTGTCAAATGGGAGGAGTTACTGTATTGTTAGCAGGCGATTTCCGATAGACTTTACCAGTAGTGCCGAGAGGAACGCCAGCGGACGAAGTTAAAGCGTGCGTGAAGCGGTCTCATTTAACTGACAAAACTAAGCCTTACCAAAAATATGAGAGTCCATCTTAAGGGACAGTTCTCACACCTGTTGCTTAAAATAGGAAATGGTTATTTCCGGAACTGGATAATAATATAATTCTCCCTACAGAGTTAGGTACAACAAGTGTTTCCACTGTAGAAGAGCTTATAGCTAAAACTTACCCAGAAATTAATAATATTTACGATAAACCTGCAGAATGGTTATGCGAGCGTAATTTATATGTTATAACAAAATTAATAACGTAAAAAACCAAAAATCCAATTAGAAGCATTTTCGACTTTTACGCGGACGAAGTCGCGGGCATAAGCTAGTTAAGTCGGGTTTAAAACGTTCTCCGACGTCTTCCGACATCTAGTCTTCATTGTTCTCGATCATTCCAAAGTCTTCTTCCAAGCCTCTATCTCTTATTTCCTCATCTATTCCCTCTCTCCAGCTTCTCCTTGGTCTTTCTCTCCGTATTCTTCCTGCTGGAGTCCACGTCATTATCTGTTTTGGCAGTCGCTGGTACGTCATTCTCTGGACATGACCGTACCATTTTAGTTGTTTCGTCTTTATGTCATCTACAATACTGTGCTGAACTCCCATAATCTTCCGTATTCGGACATTACGGATTCTTTCAAGCTTAGACCTGCCTGCCGAACGCCTCCAAAAATCCATTTCCGTCGCTTCCAAGGTTTTCTTTGCTCTTTCTTTGAGTGGCCATATCTCGCTGCCGTAAGTGACGATGCTTTTGACAATGGTGTTGTATATACGATGTTTGTTATTTGTTGTGATTTTTTGGTCCCAAAGGATAGTGTTTAACATCGACACAGCTTTCCTTCCCTGTATATTCCTATCTTTAATGGCATCGTCCAAGGTTCCATCGTTTGTAATATTTACGCCTAGATATTTGTACTTTTGGCAGTTTTTTATTCTTTGGCTATTTTTCAAAATTAGGTCTTGCTGGCTTCCTCCCAAACTCAGGTATTCTGTTTTTGCAATGTTTACTTCGAGTCCCCACTTCTCGTATTCTTCCAAGAGTTTCCGAGTCATATACTCAATATCATCAGAATCTTGTGCTATAACGATCTGGTCGTCAGCGAAGCTGAGTGTATACAATGTGGAATGGTTAAGCGGGATACCCATATTTGAATATTTCTGTTACCATTTCATTAACACTTTTTCGAGATATATTTTAACAGCGTTGGTGAAAGGCAGCATCCCTGCTTAAGTCCTTTATTTGGAGCAAATCCAGTCGAGATGTTATTTGCGACTTTGATTTTAATTTGGCAGTTTTCGTATAGGCTTCTTACTGCGTTTATAATATTTATATTTAAGTTTATTGTTACTAGAGCTTCCCACAACTTCACCAGTGGCACGCTGTCATATGCCTTCTTCAGGTCGACAAATACTAAATGGACCTCCTTGTTGACTGCCGACATCTTATCTAATAATTGTGTTACATAGAACAGATGGTCAGTTGTTGATCTTCCCGCTTGAAATCCTGCTTGTTCTTCGGCTTCGTGGTCGGCGTAGTCTCGTTCTATTCTGCTCTTTAAAACGTTACCATAGACCCTGCTAATCGAGCCCATTACTGCAATACCCCTATAATTATCACAGTTTTTTGTACCACCCTTTTTATATATTGGTGTCAGATACGACAGTTTCCATTCTTCTGGTATTTGGCCAGTATTAATGCAGTTTTGAAACAATGCAGTCAGGTGGTCAAATAGTTAATCTGAACCATAATTGATTAGTTCAGCGGGAATGTTTCCAGGTCCTGGTGCTTTTCTGTTTTTAAGATAGGTGCAAACGTCTTTAACTTCTTTTTTGTTGATTCTGATGAACGATACAGATATTTCTATATTATTATTGTCGTGGTTCTCTCTGTGATTAGAACGGTCTTCAGTTAGGAGTTGATTAAAATATTTATCCCACTTATGAAGTGGTATGGACGATATTATATCTTTTTCATTATTTTGGCGCATTGATTTCAGTAACCTACAACTTTCGGTGCTTTTTGTCCCTCCTAAGTAGCGTGTTACATCGCTTTTCCCACGTCTCGTTCTTCTTCTGTACTATTTTCGTTCTGACTTCCGTTTGTGCTCTTTTGAAAGTCCTCTTATTATCTTCTGTTTTGTTGTTGAGATATATTTTATATTTAATTTTTTTATCCTGTAGCATATTTGCCCAGAGAGATCGACTCCTCGATCCCATCCTGACGACTATATATTCCAGCCCCCGTCCCGGCGCTTGTCTTAGAACCATCTGTGAACCAGATGTTTCCATTAAGTAGCACTGACCTTTGGGTTCCGGTCCATTTTTCTTGTTTCGGGAAGCATACCTTAAATGGTCTCTTCCAGACACGGATAGATGGTATTCTGTCCTTTCTCATGTTAAGCATGGGATCGGACAGGACATTTTGCGGGAATTTTGTGTGCCCACAGACACTACTCATTTTTTTTCACATTTAATGTGGTGCGCTGTTTAAGTGAGCTCTAAAAGTGTCCCTAGACAGAGACCTCGTATAAGGGTAGCCAAATCATCAGCATACCCTTGCGTCAAAAACCCTTTGTCGTTTAGTGTTTCGAGAAGCTTCTTCTTGCGGGCAGCCACTTCTCACCCATCCAGTGATTTTGATTACTACGTTATTGGTTAACATAAACCTAATGAAAATTATAGACTTTGATTTGCGCAATGTTATTAAGAAACACAAACTTCTACTTTTATTTCTAAGGGTATATAAATTCTAATTCCATTCACTCAACTTTGTGCGGCTATTTCAACCATCTGTCATCTAATTTAATATCTGTATAGAAAATATTCCTCCGGGAACCGACGTGAGGCTCACCGTGAAATTGTTTTAACAAATCTCGTCCTTGGTGGTGCTTTCAACGTTACATGACAGTTTATTAGGGCTTCTGTCTATCGATTGAAATTTAATATGCCTTTAGGATCAATATGTGATGACGCTTAAAATTAGTGAAAGTAAAAAGTATAGGGGAATATTTTGTTTTACTATAATTTTATTAATCGATATCTTTTCTTTTGTTACAGTGATGATGAGAAATTGAAACAATTGTAAACAGCTCAATTTTCTATCAGAATAAGATTAAGATTGTTTTTTTGGACCAACTGTTCCTTGTACCTAAACAGCATTCAAATAATTATGATTGATAATAATCAGCCTAGTAGTAATTTTTAAAAAACATGTATCGCGGTTTTCGAAGATTATTCATATTCAACTTCTTTTTCTAACTTTATAAATGTCTAAAAGAAAAAATATTTATAAAAAAGTATTGATTTCTTCAGTTTCTACTCATAACGAACACTTATTTTCCTATGAGCAGATTTCAGATTTGCAATACAGTGTGCAACAGCCAAACGGAATAAATTCGATAACGAATAAATGAGAGCGTGTTGGGAAAAACGCTTGGACACGTCGATTTGTATTTTTAAATGCGCATTTTTTTCAAAAAAAAATAATTATATAAGGTGTGTCATGTGACAGTGGCCGATACCAACTTTCTTATTTTAAATACAAGACCCTGTATATTATTTATTTTTTAGATTCTTCAAAAAATTTTGGACATAATTCATGTACAATGTCCCATACCTATATTTAACTGTTTCGGAAATATTAAGTGTTTTCAGATGTATTACAAAAATTAACATTAACAAAAGAAAATTATTTTATTTCACAAAAAACAGTTTCGCGAGCTTGGTCATGTAAGACAGACAAAAAAAGTAGTTGCCAATGAACTTAGCGATGATGCGAAATTGGATGTTATGCTTGAGTATCAAGAAAACCAACATAATTCTGGTAGAAAAGCAGCCTCACTGTGCAACATTAACCACACATAAATTTTTCGAATATTAAAGGAAAGTAAAATGCATCCCTATAAAATGATGCCAACTCAGAAGCTCATGGAAGACATTTCGACAGGAGAACGTATTTTTGTGAACAAATGATGGAAATATTAGATAACAATGTGATCCAATTAGAAGATGTTTTGTTTTCTGATGAG
The DNA here is from genome assembly GCA_950111635.1 of Agelastica alni. Classification (NCBI taxonomy): domain Eukaryota; kingdom Metazoa; phylum Arthropoda; class Insecta; order Coleoptera; family Chrysomelidae; genus Agelastica; species Agelastica alni. Next base: position 47,191,738 of record OX467708.1, on the reverse strand, counting down.
AGCACATTTACACTTCAAGGTCATTCACTATTCACTATTGGTCTAATGAGAATCCTCACTGGATAAGAGAAGAACATACGCAATATCCTGAAAAAGTTAATGTTTGGGCAGGAATTGTTGGAAATCATATCGTAGGTCCCTTTTTCATTGATGGCAACTTGAATGGAGATAAATATTTAGAACTGCTCCAAATTAATGTCATGCCAACTTTTACAAACTTATATCCTGATCCAGCAAACCCACAAGTTCCTGCCAATATACTATGGTTTCAGCAAAATGGAGCAACGCCCCATTACCAAATCAATGTCCGGCAGTACCTGAACCAAAATTTTCCAAATCGGTGAATAGGGAGGCGCGGATCGATAGAATGGCCAGCACGATCTCCTGATCTGATGCCATTAGACTTCTTTTTGTGGGGATATGCCAAAAGTATTGTATACAAAACTAAACCACTCAACTTATATGACTTAAAAAGACGAATCACGCTTGCGATTAGATCAGTCACGCCCGAGATGTTGAGTAACGTTAGAAGACATTTCTATACCAGATTAGCATGATGCCAAGACGTTCGCGGCGAACATTTTGAACATCTCTTACATTGAAATTAATGTTTTTTTTTACATTATTTGTGAAATAAAATAATTTTTCTTTTTAATGTCAATTTTTGTAATACATCTGAAAACACTTAATATTTCCGAAATAGTTGAAGATAGGTATGGGACATAGTACATGAATTATGTCTAGAATTTTCTGAAGAATCCAAAAATTATAAATATACAGGGGGTTATATTTAAAATAAGAAAGTTCGTATTGGCCACTGTCACATGACACACCCTATATAATTATTTCTTTTTGAAAAAAATGCGCATCTAAAAATACAAATTGACATGTGCAAGCGTTTTTCCCAACACGCTCTCATTTATTCGTTATCGAATTTATTCCATTTGGCTGTTCCACACTGTATAGAAGTTATTTAAATATAATATGCCTAAAAATAAATCATAAATGAGCAATTAAATAAACGGTAGCAGGAACAAGATGTGCTTTGTAGTGATTTATCTTTCGTAGTCCCTTTCTCCATTCATCTAAACATGCTCGATAATTTTCTGTGTTTACTCATCGCTTTTACGTTTAAATGAAAATGAAAAATTATTTTACTACAATAGGTATTCTAAACTATACAGTTTTTTTAGCAAACAATAGTATAAGTCTGTGATTTTATGAGTGATTACGGTGAATTTAATGATTAAAAATATTTTGTACGTTTTTGACGTGATAACGTCTTATAAATCGATGAACGCCGGCTGCACGAACGAAAAAGCATGAATCATTGTCACGTTCCGCCTGAGCCGAGTATGCAAGCGAGAGCGCGGAAAAAGCGATAGACAGGTACGATCGGCCTAAGCGTTCGGCTTGTGACTCATCTATCTCTCTTCCACTCCATCGGCCGATGCGTCCGAGTAGAAGTAAGAGAGAAAATATTTGAATTAACGAGTGCAAATAAATGTTAATTTATCAAAAAAATTGTAATTTTCAATTAACTCCTTATACAAAATAATGATAATTCAGTGATAATAATTCAATTCAATTGATAAAAGTATGCAATTTTTCATCAATGTTTTCTTATGACGTTATCACGTAAAATTATCGTCTGTAAACCGAATTTACAGACAACCAATTTTTTGTTTATAATAATGATGTGTTGATAAAATTAATTCTTCGTTAATGTCATTCAAAAAAATTACATTCAATTTATTTTTATATTTTTTTTAAAACAAAATCAGCGAGAAAAAGATATTCACGGGACAGATAATGACGAGCTGAGCACCCAGTATAAAGTTGGCCACACTTGTATTCTGGCCATACGAGAAACCATGGGAATTATTAATCAATTAGTATTAATTTACAAGTGTGCGATAGTTAAATAGCAACACCACTAAAGATTAGTGTTATCATGATCAGCTCGTTATTATTTACCAACTAACACCATTTTGTCTTAACTTAACACGCCCTAATCAAACCTAACCCAATCTAACTTACCCTAATCAACCTTACCTTGGTGAATTAACAGCGGGCAATAACACGAAGTTTTCTACTGGAAAGTCGATTAAAAAGACCAAATGCAAATAAGACAGCAAAGCCAAAACTTTTGCAGTTCATTTAAAAAAAATATTTCAATCCAAAAGAGCACAAGCATTTCCCAATTTTAGAGATATGCATACAAAAAGTATTCAAACTGAAGGCTACTACTCCCAAAGAAGTGTAATGAAAAAATAATGAACCAAAAAATAGAGGTATTAATCCAATAGCCTGTAAAATTTTAACATACATACATACATATAGACACGACTTTTTTCCATAGGGGTAGGCAGAGACCACTTCCTTCCACTACGGTTCTGACACACATATTTTGCTTCCTCTACTTTTATCAGTACTCTCATACATGCTCGTCGGTTGTTGGTACTCTTGACCTGGCCTTTCTTTAAAACAATGTTGATCTGATCGAGATATGTTCGCCGAGGTCGACCTCTACCGACTTGTCCATTCACACTCGCCTTATAAATTTGTTTCGTTAATCTTCCTTTATCTATCCTTTCTACGTGTCCAAACCATCTAAGCATTCCTTAATCTATCTTTGTGACCACATCTTCTTTTACACCACAGCGTTCTCTTATCTCACTATTCTTTACTTTATCCAACCGAGTCACTCCGGCTATACTTCTCAGACTACTCATCCCCGCAGCATTTATCCTATTTTTATGCTTCTTCTGCCAAACCCAACATTCACTACCATACATAAGTGTAGGAACCAACACACCTCTATGAACAACCAGACGTGCCTTTTTTGACACTTTCTGGCTGTTTATAAAGCTATGCAGTGTCCCATTCATCTGTTTTCCTGCCAACACCCTTCGCTCAATGTCACTGTCATACTTTTCATCTCTCGTAAACTTTGAACCCAAGTACACAAATTCATTTACTTGTTCCACTCTTTCTCCCTCAATCAAAACTTCACAGTTTGTCATGCTTTCTTCTCTTTCAGAAATCAAATCATTCATTTTCAATCCATACGCAATCTCTTTTAAATTACTTAAACAATCGTCTATGTATAAGTTAAACAGCCATGGCGAAGCCACACATCCCTGTCTCAGTTTTAAAATGAATCGACATAATTAAATTTCCGCTTCTCATAAATGCTGTAAGACTACAGTATTGTTATAAGTTGTATTGCAGATATTATAATAATCACTTAATCTCCTAAAGCTTCTTTATTTAGACTTACATAATTTTATTGTCTGTGATTTTATAACTGTTTAGAAAAATATAAAAAGGTTAGTTATTGAAAAATAATTAGGCATTATACTTTATATATAATTTAGATTTGAAGAAAAACATTCCGTAATAGCTCAAGTGCATACAAAATCAAATATTGCAGAAAAAAAGAAAGACTGCTTTACAATATTGTTAAATGTAGAACAGAAATTCGAGAAAGGATGGCACTTTGTTTTGTAATAGCGAAAAATTATCTTTACTATTATTTAAAGTATTCTAACATAACTAGACTGTTTGTCGTTAATATTGAGAAGTAAAAAACAATTGGCTAAAGTATTTTTAAAATATTAAAAGAAAACTCCGCGTATTTCTGTAAGGAGGAATATTTTATTTAAGCGTAATAAGTTAAATATTTTTCCCCCAGTTACTATATAGACAATTTATAAGAAATTTACGTGCGAAGGATTTTCCTTCATATATTTCAAAGTTCTCTTCCGAGAATAGTCTGTGATAAAGTGGATGGTCAGATTGGGAGAAGATACTGGAAATTGCTCTCTTTTATATTTCAGAGGGGTCATTTCAGATTCAGCGTAGAGTGATAGGTATGGGCTTGTCCTGGAAGCCTCTAGTGCAAGTCTAAGACAGGTGCTTGTATGAAGTCATTCGTAGTCCATTTTAGAGAGTTCAGCCGGTTGATATAGTTGAGTGAGGCTTTTTCTGTCGCTTCCACAGTTGATACTTGACATCGATCTCATTGTTGATACTTTTTTCACATTTCACTATAATTTCATTGATGTGGTCCTTCCGGTAAAGTTTACTATCGAATATGTCCTAAAAATTTAGTTGTCGGACTGACGTTGATGTTTTTTTCATGTAACGATAATTGAAGTTCGTTGTGGGGGGATCTTAATCTGCAGAAATGAACACAGTAGGTTTTTTTCCCCAAAGAATTTTAAATCTTGTGAGTCGGCAAAATTGGTTATATTATCAATGTTGTTTTGAATGGTATCTTCTATTTTTTTGCTTTGACGGACTAGAATAAAAGATAACAGAGTTGTCGACATACTGCCTTTGCCTATATTGGGACTTATAACATCTATTAATCCATTAATTGCTATAGCAGTAGGATACTACGCTTAGTGTCGATGCTTGAGTTATTCCATTTTCGAGGGGATGTTGTGACGATAATTCTCCCCCAACTTGAGCTTAAAAAGTTTTATCACTCAGAAAATTCTAGATGAATTTATGAAGGTTTTCTTCGAGACACCATTCATGTGGGGTTTTTAAAATTTTAAATCTCCATAACCTGTCATAGGCCTTTTATAAATCAAAGAAAATAGCCACAAAGTGGTGTCGTTGGATAAAGCTATTCCGGATCGAGTTTTTCAGTAAGACTAATGCATCAAGTGTAGATATATTCTTTCTAAACCCCATTTGGTATTTAAACAATAATTGTTGGTCTTCCAATGTAAACATTAATCTTTTGCTAACATTTTTTCTAAAATTTTCCCTATGGAACATGTAAAGGATATGGGTCTTTAGTTTTCTGGATGTTGGATATTTTTACCTGGTTTGGAAAAAGGAAAAGTTTCCATCTATTAGGATATATACCGTGGTTTCATATTTGGTTAATAAATTTAAAAATTTTTGTTTTTGTTTTTTGGTAATTGTGTGATCTTCTCATAGACTATTTTGTCATGCCCTGTCATGCCTTTAGATTTTTTTTTTCCTTCTTGTTTTATTATTTTGAAAGTATCTGAATAATTATTGCTGAAGATTATTAATCTGAAGTGGTGGGGTAGGTGTTCTGCGATATTCTGGGTTTCGGTTACTTCCATGTTATCTATTATTAGTATGGGGGTTATGTGAAAAAAGTGTTTCCCAATATTTTTCTCATTTTACCCTAAACTTTTGTCATAGGGGTATCTAAAGTGATTAAGGAAACAAATTTTCTCCAGGTTTGGGATTTACTCTGAAAGAGTAGCTTGTCTCGCTTGAGATCGCAATTTTTCGAATGTGATAATGTTTTCTTAAGTTGGATTTCTTCTAAATACATTAAAAGCTTGCTTTTTTTGTTTTGTAGCTCTAGAGACTTTATCATACCACCATGGGATAGTTTTTGAAGGTTTATCGTTATTTCTTATTGGAATGGCCTGTTCCGCATTTGTTTTAATGGCTGTAGTTATACTTTCAATGTTATCTTCCGAAGAAGGATCGTTATTTAGATATTCCTGCATCAATTTCCTATATAATGGCCAATTTGCCTTGTTTTTGTTTAAAATCAGAAAATAGGTACTATTTGTATGTAAAAAACTTACACTCTAAAAATTATACTAAAAGCCTTTGCTCGTCAAATAAAGAGAAACACTCTCACAGACATTTTCAAAAGTTTTTACAAACGAACCTTCAAATGACAATATGCCTGACATTATATGCCCTCGTCTTTTCGCCACTCTTGACAATATTCTGTTCACAAACGATAAAATCAGACAGAATTTACTAAACCTGCGCACTAACGCCTCACCTGGTTTAGATGGTCTTACACCCTACTTTCTAAAAAGATGTTCCGACGCACTTGCTACTCCGCTATGCTTAATAATGCAATCGTCCTTCACAAACAGCTCTCTGCCTTCTAGTTGGAAACTAGCTTCTGTCACCCCCATTTTTAAGAAGGGCAATAAGCTGGATAGCAACAATTATCGCCCAATAAGTCGTCAGTAAAGTAATGGAATCCATTATTTCCGAGACTATGATGGATTTTCTCCTTGAACAACATATTATTTCAAAACAACAACATGGATTTATTCCAGGGCGATCAACACTTACCAACTTACTTCATTGTGTTAATGACTGGACATGATTCTTGAATAATCGAGAACCTATCGATATAGTGTATTTAGATTTCTCCAAGGCGTTCGACCGTGTTCCCAAGCAAAGACTTCTGTACAAGTTAGAACATTTCGGTATTAGAGGAAACTTAAAACTATGGATTAAAAACTTTTTGACGGATCGTTTCTACAAGATTGGAGTTGGTGACTCCTTTTCACATGAAAGACCAGTTAAAAGTGGAGTTCCGCAAGGTTCAGTTTTGGGACCACTTTTGTTTACAGTGTACACTAGCGATTTACCGTTCCACGTTTTCAGCAAAATATCACAATATGCCGACGACTCAAAAATATATGACAATCCCATCACAAATCATCAATCTATCCAAAATGACCTAATGTCAATACATCAATTGTCTTCGGAATGGTTACTTCCATTAAACACTGAAAAATGTGTAGTGCTTCACGTTGGTAAAAATAACCCACATTTTGAATATTTTATTGATGGTCAAATTTTAATCACAGTGACCTCTCAAAATGATCTTGGTGTTATCGTGAAGAGTGAACTATTGTGGTCCGATCATGTGCTCTCAGTATCCAAACGTGCAAATACTAGACTTTATCTTATTAGTAAATGCTTCTCAAAAGTTTCCTTTCAGAGTGTCTGCAAATTGTATGCTACTTACGTAAGACCTATCTTTGAATTCGCCGGTCAAGTCTGGTATCCGGACTTAATTCGTGATAAAATGTTACTGGAAAGTGTACAACGAAAAGCTACCAGAGTTGCTTTAGGACGTGTAAGACCTTCATACGAAGAAAGATTATCCATGGCAAATCTCACCACGTTTGAGCTACGTCGGTTACGAGGCGATCTTATTGTAGCCTTTCGAATTCTTAAATATAATTTTGGTGATCAAAATACAGTTTTCACCCTAAATACGGACACGAGACTTAGAGGACACCAGCTCAAGTTAAAAAAAGAAAATTTTACGGTTAGATCGAGACAAAACTTTTTACCTAAGAGAATTTTCAATATTTGGAATGATTTAGACAGTGAAATTGTCTCTGCAACAAGTGTCAATATATTCAAAAATAAACTAGATGAGTGTAACTTATTTAATAACATTTAGAGCCTAATCGTAATTTCTATATATTTTTTTCTTATTTGTTTGTTTACTACTAGTAGGTATTTCTTTTGGAATGTATTTTTTTTTGGGCACAATAGGAACCAGCTCCTCTGCCCTCATCAATATGTAATAATAATAATAATAATAATAATAATAATAATAATAATAATAATAATAATAATAATAATAATAATAATAATAATAATAATAATAATAATAATAATAATAATAATAATAGTAATAATAATAATAATAATAATAATAATAATAACAAAAAAGAAACAACAGAACAACATTTTTATACTAATCAAAAAGTATTTTACAGGAAACTAGGAGCTACGCCTGATAACACCAACAAACCTATGCCATCGAAACAAACTTTAGAGAAGTATTGGTCTTCTATATGGGCAACGCCCAAAAACCATAAAAGAAGCACCAACTGGATAAGAGCCGAAGAGGAACGGTTAAACGTTAAGCCAATGGAGTTTGATGACTTTACGCTGAAGGAAATCACTGAAGTAATCCAAAATACCAGCAACTGGAAAGCACCGGGAGTTGACAACATCCAAAACTTTTGGTATAAGAAATTCCCAAGCGTGCACAAAGAATTGGCCAAACAATTTACCCACCTCTTACACCACCCAGAAGACAGCCCAGCATTTCTAACTCTGGGTTCCACCCATATGCTCCCAAAGAGCTACCAGACGGATGATCCCACTTATTACAGACCTATTACGTGCCTCCCCACTTTATATAAAATACTTACAGCTTGTATCACTAACAGAATTTACAGGCACGCCGAGGAAAATAACATCTTAGCGGAGGAACAAAAAGGCTGCAGAAGAGATTACCAAGGGTGCAAAGAATAACTTGTTGTGGACTCTGTGATACTTCGACAAGCACAAATAGATCATCGAAATATACACACTGCTTTCGTCGATTACAAGAAAGCGTTTGATAGTGTACCTCATTCCTGGCTTGTCAAAGTCTTGCAGATCTACAAAGTCCACCCAACTATTGTTAGCTTTCTTTTAACTACAATGAAAGGATGGCGAACAAACATACACCTGCAGATCGGACCAAACTCTGTTAGTACCGACGAAATACCCATCCGTAGGGGAATATACCAGGGAGACTCCTTAAGTCCGTTGTGGTTCTGCCTTGCAATGAATTCCCTCGCCACAATGCTCAATGATACAAAGTACGGCTTTAACGTTAAAGCTAACAGACACACCAACTGTAAAATCTCTCATCTTCTTTACATGGATGACATCAAGTTATACGCAGCAAATGATCGTCAAATGAATCATGTTCTCGATATAACTCACCGATTCTCCAATGATATCCATATGGAGTTCGGGTTGTTCAAGTGCAAGACCCTACATATTAAGAAATGCATTGTTATAGACGGAGACGTGCAACTACCCAATGGGGATATCATACAGGCAATGGAAAACGGGAAAGCCTACAAATACCTAGGATTTCAACAGGCTAGGTTACTGGACCACAAGCAAGCGAAAAGTAGAATCCAGGAGCAATACACTAAAAGAGTAAAATCACTTATGAAGTCTGAGTTAAATGCAGGCAACTTAGTTCAGGCAATCAACACCTATGCCACGCCTGTTTTGACGTACTCTTTTGGAATCATAAAGTGGACAAAAACAGAGCTAGAAGGAATTTAGAGGTTAACACGAACAATAATGACGAAGAACAACAACCACCACCCGAAGTCATTCACTATTAGAACAACGCTACCCCGAAAGGAAGGAGGAAGAGGATTAACCGACCTTGTCAATCTACACTCTTGACAAGTAATAAAATTACGTGAATTCTTTTACAGTAAAGCAGAAACCTCACCTCTACATAAAATTATATCCAAGGCTGATAAGGATTACTCACCTCTAAACCTCGCCTCGCTCGAAGCCGACTTCAAGTTAGTATCGGATACCGAGAAGCTGGAACAATGGTCACAAAAGCCATTGCACGGTCGACATCATCACGACCTCAACCAGCCGCACATCGACAACGCAGCTTCAAACAGATGGCTTACTAGCGGATCCCTTTTCCCAGAAACGGAAGGCTTTATGATGGCTATACAAGACCAGGTCATCAACACTAACAACTACAAGAAGTATGTGATTAGGGATCCCAACACCCAAGCCGACAAATGCAGAAAGTGTCAACAAACGTCAGAGACCATTCAACATATAACATCTGCTTGTAGTGTGTTAGCTAATACTGACTATCTTCACCGGCATAATAAAGTGTGCAACATCATTCACCATAAATTGGCCAACAAGTACGGTCTTCTCAACACCTATACACCGTACTACAAGTACCAGCCGCAGAAGGTGCTCGAAAACGACTCTAGACTCTACTACGATAGGTCCATTATCACCGATAGACAGGTGACGAATAACAGACCTGACATCGTGGTAGTTGATAAAAGAGTCAATTCAGTCCTTCTCGTCGACGTAGCCATACCGAACACCCACAACGTTCTCAACAAACACCAAGAGAAACTGGCTAGGTACGCATATCTCGCTATTGAGATTAAACAGATGTGGCACAGCGAAAATGTAGAAATAGTCTCAGTTATTATGTCATCGACCGGCGTCGTACCTAAGACCCTGCACGAAAGTATCGCCAAATTGGGACTACCGAAAAACACCTTCTCCGACATCCAGAAGGCGGTCATACTAAATACTTGTCACACAGTGCGCAAGTGTATTATGTAAACTGAGCCTAATCCTTTTGATACTTTGTATCCGGGATAGTTAAACGATACCAGCTCTAAGCTGAGTAGTGAATAAGTTTTTCCCATGAATAATAATCTTAATAATCTTTTACATTTCTTTAACATTTTAAATCATTACTGTAAAAAAGAAAAGCTTTTTTTATTTATAATGGTATATAAATAGTTGGCAAAATACAAAAAAATTTTAGAATAAAATCCTTTCCAATCAATCTAGAATAACATTCAACGTGTAACGGTTTGCTTTCGAAATAGGGAATCGTAAAATAACATCAGTTCCACTTAGTTGGTCCATTATACCCCCAATCATTTGGCTCTGGGGTTACACATTCGCCCAATCAATTATTTGTCGTGTCGTCGTAATAGAAAAGGGCAAGTAACTTAAAAGGGTGATACTTTGCTGGTCTGTATAAATGAGATAGGGCAAACACCGCTGCTTTGACAGATTATACTGCACTAAATAATAGATTTCCCGTTACTGCTCTGAAAGCACCGTGAAATACATGGGTCTCATTTATGGGCGATAATCAACTATATTTTCAATGTATTAACAATTTTTTTAAATAAATGTACTCTACAATTAAAAAATAAATTAATCCCTCTTATAGTGGCAGTGATAGAACATAGCTCCTGAGCTATTTGATATAATTTTGTTTATTTAATATTAAAATTACTGATCCTACTACTTTGCCCAAGACTATAATAGTTTTTTAGCAATGGCGTGTAGGTGACTTTTTCGTGGCAATGACATTGACAAATAGATAATGCTCTTGGCGTTTTTCCAAAAAGTAATCACTAGTATAAATTAGTTATTTTGCTAGCAAATGCGGAAAGTAATATTTTCCTGCACGCGACTGCCGTTGATCTGAACGACGCGGAGTGGAGTTTGGACAAGCGGTCTTACTAGGGCGGGAAAGACATTTACGCGTGAGTTGGGAACTTTATTTTTCATACGGCTGTATACAAATTTGAAAAGCGTTTAATAAATATATATTTTTAATTCAACACACAAAACTAAATGAAAATTAACTAAATACTGATGTTTAAAACACGATTTGGTGCATTTTAAATATTACTTAGAATAACCGGTCCAGCGGAGTTAGTAGCTAATTATAATGAATACTAATTATTTTAAATACTAATACTAAGAGCACAATTTTTGGTTTGCCAATTAGTTAGAATAGTCGGTCCAGCGAAGTTAGTTGGTGGTAAATGGCTGTTCAGAGTAATACTCGTAGATTTCAAAGTTGCAAGGTGTTAGTACATGAACGCATTTTATTTGAGATGGTTTTCTTCTGTTCTTCGGAGTCCTCCAAGTAACCTTCAGCAACAGCAGTTGACTTCCAGCCTCCAAGACGTTTTTTGGTTAACCTTCGCCTAAATCTGCTATAAATGTTGCCAAAAAACGTCTGAAACTGTGACCTATGTAACGTTCTGGGTTAGGTAGGCGTATATGGGTAGCGATATCTGCCGGCATCTTACCAAATGTGTTTACGCCTACGCACTGAACATACCATTTCCCTTTTTTATAATTGATTAGCTCCGCTCTGCGAGAAGCACCGGCTAAAGCAAAAATGGTACTCATTTTAATCGTTAGATATATCTCATCAAGGACTAGCATAAACTTGGATAAATCTTCTTTGGTAAAATTCTGCGCTTTCTGTGCTCAAAAACCAACATTTTGCTATTTAGGAACAATTTCAACTCATGAAACTTATATCCAGGTATTATTTTATTTTAACTAAACGTTTTCCCATTGAGTAAGGTGATCATAGGGTAATGGACTTTAGTACCTAACTCAGCTCGAAAAAATACGCAAAAAAGCCTCTAAACTGTGAAAAAAATATTTTCCCTAAAGCTATTCATTTCTTTTTCCTTACGCCAATTTAAATATTAGTGCTTTCCGGTGGTCTGGGTGCGACCCGAGAGGTCCACACGACTAACTTCCCAGTGGATGGAATGAAAAAATACCATATGTTTTGTTGTTATAAAAGTTTTGCAAACAATTCCTGTATGATATAAAACTTAAAAAACGATTTCAAATTGTTTATAACAAATTATAATTGTCATTAACAATATTCTGTTTATGTCAACCGTATTCTTTCAAACTTTTTTCTTATCATTTCATGAGCAGGAGCTATTTTCTATTGTTTATAACAATTGAAATTTTTTTTAATTAATATGATCAATAATCATTTGTTAGTAAGAATATTCAATTGTTATAAACAATGCTTGATTATTACTAACAATAATTTTTCATTGTTATAGCGTCTTCAATGCTATTCTCTCAATACTGACACAAGTTTAAAATTCTCTAATTCCTATTTTTGTTTTCTAAAACTATCTCTTTTTTTGAAATATTGTCATTATATTTTTCATACAAATATTCCTAACATGCAATAATCATATTATTCAAAAGATCTTAAAATTCTGTATTAAAAATAATATAATTTATAAATTGCAAAATTCAGGTAGTTTTTCCATATTTTTGATTCTCCATAAAAACAGTTTTACCGATTTTGCTGAAAATCTAATCAGTTCGAAGTTGCATAATTATGCGTCGAATGCAATTGGTCTCATGTCGATATCATTTTTTGTTCTCAAGATAATCGAGACGAAAAATAATTCCGAACGCATATACGAACATACGCACATACATACACATACGTCCACTTAAAAACTATTGTATTCGACTCTGGGGACCTTGAAATTTGGAGATATGTCAAAATTCGGGATTCGCAAAACCGGACCCATTACTATAACTTATTACTGGGAAATTAAAAATTAAATGTATTGCAGTTCGTATCTTACTCGTGATTTGCTGTCTGAATTTATCTCATCTGCAGCCTTGAAAATAGCTTCTAGAAGCTCTTCGTCCGACGAATCCATTGAAATATTGCTTATATTAAAGATAATTTAAAAAATGCAGAATCTGTCACTTCGAAGACGCTAACTTTGACATCTTAAAGATATATCTTGGTCACCATACCAAATCAACTGACATAGCTTAGTTTAATTGTTATGTGGATAGACTTTGAAAAAATGCTTAGGGTGGATAAAATAGTAAAGCCCAAGTTAGTAAGAATAGTAATAACTACAGGTAAAATCAATGAAATTTATATAATATATCATTAAAATTGACATATTTTTATTTTCGTGACACTTTTGAAACTGAAATAAGTGCGGAAAAGCGGGTGAAAACGCTCAGTCGTAGAAAAATATATTTTAAATTTTGTAACTGAACAGCTACAAAATACTTTAAAATTATGCTTTTCTCTATCATTGTATTTCATGCAAAATATTTTGAATAACTTTAAATGTAAGGTAAAGTTTTTCATTAAATTATTATTTAAATAAAGCAATTCCCAGCAATAATTTTCCTTCTTAGAATCGATTTATTTAAAAATGAAGACCATATTTCAATGCGTTTATATCTAATCCCTTGGACCTGACTGGTCTGATTAAGTACTTATGAATTTTTGTAAAATATAAATTATCTTTCGTTATATTATTATTTTATCTTATATCTTCAAAAATATCTCGCTCGACCAGTTTTAAAGTTGGTCTTCGAAGCACTGCTACTACCTACGATTTTATTCTATTAGTTGATCATGGCCCTATCGGTTTTGCATGTCAGGTTGGATATAATCGAATGTGGCTGCCACCGAACGCAGACAGGGCTTTGCTCTTTACACTGACACTAATCTTTTTCTCCTCTCTAAAGGGTTTTTACGTTGAAAAGAGAATGACGTCACAAAATAATATGTAGTATTTACAAGTATATAAAAATTTTTAAAAAACGTTTCAAGATTTTTTTGGTTACTACATTTAGTGCTTTAATAACGAAATGTATTATAAAATTTTAGCCATAACTTGAAATTTTAGCTATACCTAACTATTAATTGTTCCGGTATTCAGAAGTAGCTCCACCTATAAACGGACTCAACAATTTTTTATCGCGCATGGTGTGTGTGTGTATGTGTGTGCGCGCGCGTGTGTGTGTGTGTGTGCGTGTGTGAGTGTGCGTGTGTGAGTGTGCGTTTGTGAATGTGCGTGTTTGTGTGTGCGTGTGTGAGTTCTTTATAACAGCAAATGCTGAAAGCTCAATGTTTTTGTAATAAAAAATATTAACGGCACATTCTTTAATTGACGAAATAGATTTATAAGACGAGTCTAAATGAGCAGTTCAGTAGAGGTCGACCTTGGCGAACGTATTTCGATCAGATCAACATTGTTTTTAAAAAAGGTCAGGTCGAGAGTATCAACAACCGATGAGCATGTATGAGAGCGCTGATGAAAGTGGAAAAGCGAAGGATGTGTGAGGTGTGGAAGTGGTCTCTGCCTACCCAAACGAGAAAAAGGCGTGACTTTATGTATGTATGTTTTTTGCGTTGCACCTACTCCAAAATATACCTTTAACATCATTCTTCAATTAATATTACTGTTTTGACATGACAAAACAGACACTAGATATATAATGAACTTATTTAAACATTGCAATAAGATTAAAATTAAACATTTTTAAATAAAATTGATAGGCGTAGTAATAACTCTTTTATTATTTTATAGTTTGCCATAGCCACCTTGCATAAAAATTGAGAGCTGTCTCCACTAGGTATCGTAATGTTTAAACAGCGCCAGCGTTTACCCATTTCTCTGATCCTGGAAATTCTAGCTTTACTGGTTTAATTAATTTTATACACCGTGTCGGAAATAACAATATCACATTTGTTAAAATTTTTAAAATCTGCTATATTATTTACAAATGTATGAAGGTCAGTTAGTTGTTTTAACTAACCGAATTTACATTACCTTTATATATCAGATCGGGTATGAAATTAAATAGTAAATAAATTCCTTAGATGAACGGTGACGCTTATGGTTTACTACCTGACTAGCATCTGTCACCTTTTCGCGTGCTGTCAGACAATAAGAAACAGACTATATTATATTGTTAAAAACCCTGAATAAATTATTATGCTTAAATTAAACAACTTTAATTTTTACTTTGCTATCATTTTAGTAAAGTGTACAATTTTGTATCGATTATTTTAGAATAGATAATAAAAATTAAATTAAAGTTGCTTTAAATAAAATATCCTCTTATAAAATGATAAAACTTCTCGAAATTCACCCTCTCGCACGGTGGCAAGTACTCGTATCATTGATAAATTTGAAGAGTTAATAACCGCGAGAATGTTTGTTCAAATGAAGTGGCAATGTGTTTTTACACAGGCTCAATAAAGTGTTCTTCCGTGTAGCTGAAAATTGTTCAGCAGGAAACGAAACACTGATGTTTGGTATTCGACTCCAGTGAACGTCGAGATGCGCGCGTATGACCGGCACGTGTCCATTGTGCTGGTAAATTAATTTGGGGATTTTTCACTTAGTTTTAATATCCATCAAATAAATTGGAAAATGGATGATGGGAAAATATTTTCGACTAAAGTTAATAGATAAAATTTGGTTTATTTTATTAATTGTTTTTAAAAAGACTTTACTCGAAATTTGGAAAACATTTTTTCTGACCACGTAAAATATCTTTCTTCAAGACTATAAAATGTAAAAATTCTTACTCTTAAGTTAAAATACATATTCTAAAACACTTTTTACGTTTTTTGCATGTATTTTCATTCTACAAGGTACAGAATATTATACAAGACTTTAAATACAATAAATATAAATTTTAATACAATGCAGCTTATAGAAATGTCTTGATAAATAACTTTTTGTTCAGATTTAGTTTTAATTGTTTTCTATTCAAACTTTCTGGTCGTAGAAAAAGTATAGTCTGTTATTCGTGGTTCCTAACGCTCGCTAACGCTTGCGTTCGGAATTTTCCACTCGTATCGAATTTTTTATTTTAACCTTGTTACAGAATATGCTATTTAATGAAATAAACCTCTTTGTAGCCTCTGCGAGGAACAAAATCTATGCTGACTGTACACATATTTTGAAAAATTAATAAAATAAATAAGACTTCGTCCTTATAAATCGTAAAATTAATGTTAAACACTACATGGTGTCATGTCAAAAAATGAAATTAATGTTGAGGACTGCATCTGATAATATATGTAGGTATTGTTAATATTTTTACTGAAATGTAATTGGTATTACCAATTAAACCAAAAATTGTTTTTTTTAGTATCTTATACTACACGAACTTTTGAAGAGAAATTGTAAAACCAACCAAAAATTTCTGAAGGGTATCGAAATTATGCGTCAAGCAAAATAGTTATTTTTGTATCTAGTGCGCGAAATGCTACTTTGGTAATCGAGAACTGATTTTTTAACGAGGCGCAGCCGAGTTAAAAGAAATAGTCGAGATTACCAAAGTATTTCGCACATGAGATGCAAACAAAATTTTTTCTACAAACGTAAAAAATATTGTTCTAAAATAAGTAACATGCTTAGCTTAATATGAAAAATAGTATTGAACTGGCTTAAACTGTTTTTCCAAATCAAGTAATTACTGTAACTATGGAAATAAAATGGCATTTGTTGACAATTATTTCAAAGTGACAGTTCTTGATAATTATTTTGGAGTGACTTTTTATTCGCGTCAATTTCGTGCGTGATATTTATAACTATAAAATAATGGAAATTTCGAGCGACGATGAAGTAAGCAGTACCCCACCTAACTTGACAGATGCGGCAAATTCAGTAATTTCAAATCTTTTACCGGAGAAATTGAGACGCCAGTGTGAAAATGCATATCAACAATTTAAAGAGTGGTGTGAAGCTTATAAAGCCAGAAAAATATCCGAAAATGCGCTGTTGGCATATTTTGCAGGGAAGTCTAAGAAGCTGAAGTCTTCCACGTTATGGGCTATATATTCTATGTTGAAAGCAACACTCATGTTAAAGAAAACGTGGATTTTAAGAAATTTACCAAGTTGGTTCCATATTTGAAAAAATTCAGTCAGTTGGAAACCATCCTAAGAAATCTAAGGTATTGACTAGAGAGGAAGTTGAACAATTCATAAGAGAGGCAGGTGATGAAACCTATTTGTTGGTTAAGGTAGATTTTTCATGATTGTTTTATGTGTTTTTTAAATTACTGATTTCCTTTTAGGTTGTTTTAATACTGGGTATTTTGGGTGCTTGCCGCCGTGAGGAACTCACTAAAATGATGGTCGATGACATAGAAGATAAAAATTCCATTTTGATTGTTAAAGTACCCGATACAAAAACGAATATACAACGAATTTTTACAATTTCAAATTTAGATTATACTGACATTTACCGAAAATATGCGGCTCTTCAGTTCCAAGTTATGCTACCAGTCGCCGATTGTTTTTAAAGTATCAAAATAAGAGATGTTTTAACCAAGTTGTTGAAATAAATAGTATTGGAAAGATGCCTAGCTTAATAGCAAAACACTTAAAATTACCAAATCCTGATGGCTACACGGGCTATTGTTTTCGGAGAACATCAGCCACATTCCTTGCTAATACGGGGACCGATATATGTGTTTTGAAACGACATGGAGGATGGAAATCTTCGACTGTGGCCGAAGAATACGTGAAAATTCTATCAATAATAAATTCAAATATAAAATAAAATTTTAGACTGTGAAATTTCAGGATTAAGTGCTGTCACCTCTAAGGCAGTTGCTTGCAAATAAAAAATGGATAGTCTTCCAACTCCCAAAACTATGATATCACGAGCTGAATCTGAGTTATCTGGTTTAGGAATAAATATTGGTTCGTGCACTGGCTGCACCATTAATGTTAACATTGTAAATAATAAACAAAATTAGGTAGTGTTAAATTTTCTCACAATTTGAAAGCCTTAATTATTGTTATACATTAATAAATAAATGATTTCTTGGATTTTTGCTTGATTGAGGAACATAAAGGTTAACATATAAAAATCCCATATAGTTTACATGCAGTGTGCGAAGTAAGTATTTCGCACACTACTTCGCGCACGGTGTCATGGTAACGAAGGAAAATGAAAAAAAGGGTCACTTCGCATATTGTTGTCATTGCGCGAACCTTGTCATTTTTTGACGTTTGTAGAAAAAGTTTCTTTCTCCTACGTAAAATTATGCGTCAAGGAAAAAGTTTTTTTCTTCTACGTAATATACGACTTTTTCCACAAAGTTATTTAATTTCAAATTTTTTTTAAAAAAGTATTTTTATTTTTTCTGATAAAATTTTATAAATTTTTAATTTTAATTCTTTTAACATAACAGTACAAACACCAATTTTTTTATTTACTTACTCGTTGCAGTTGAATTACAATTTTGTTTTACTTTCAAAATTTTAATTGCATTGTTAAACTGAATAAAGTTGATAAATTGTTTTTGTTTAAAGTACGCATACAGGAAAAAAATTCAATCACATTTTCGGTTCACATAGGTTTTTCATGTTTAAGAATCTCCCAAGTTTTGATCGACAATATAACCAAGAAATACCAACAATAGTTGACAGTTCGATGGCACGTGACCGCCTAATGAACAGTTCACGTGCCGATTAATCTGCATGATCTAGTTGCCTAGTCAATGACACGTGCAGCTTTCTGTAGTACAATCGGCAGTGTAACCTTATATGTTACCGGCCCTAACAAATTCTCAGCCAGAATACTAAGGTTTGTGTGAACTTGTGGATCAGAAGAGGATGTGACACGTGAAAAAAGATGATCACTTTTTCATTAGGGGGAGTACGGCCGTTGTTGGTATTTGATTTCTATGCCAGATAGATTTTTAGTTAAAAGAGATTAGATTTAATACTGTGCATGCATTTATATGTTTGTGATTAATATTTGTGTGGGGTAATGCGTTGATATGATTGCTCCCACAAACAATTAACAATGCTTTTGTATTAAGAATTCTTTTACCTATTGAGATAATACATTTTTTTTATGATAAATATATTAATAAAAAATATTTGGCACAAAACAAAATTCGTCGGACATCATCAATAAAATATTTATTAGGTATAGGTGCACACTCTGCAACCATGTACACTGTACACCCATGAAAAAATCTAAGAATATTAATTTTTATTTAAATTTTATTATAGGTCCATTAAATATATTGTCTTTTTTTTAAATTATTTGCTACTGTATTTTCTGATTTTTCTACTTTAGCACAAAAACATTAAAAAAAAACACGTTTTTATTATTGTTCTACATTTTATCGGTTTTAAACACTGCAAAAAATGTGTTAGTATTAGTTTGAGTTAAAAGTATGCTTATAACATCAATTTTTAAATTGAACAGACACCATTTAAACCGTGAGCAAATGCTGAGCGCCACTTTGGTGCTAAAAAATGACGCTTGATAAACAGATGTAATACGAAAATCTAGCACATCCCAAAGAGTAATTTCTCGATTAAATTCCCGTTATGTAAAAAATTGGAGATGTATCTGACAGACACATAGATCGGAAGAGTCTAAAACTTATAAAGGAGAACGTTTTTTGCAATTAGCTGCAAGAAGGAATCCTACAGTAATGGCACTTGTGTTATAAATGCAGCTACTTTAAACACAAGGAATACACGTTTTTTCCAAGACCATCATAAATGGTTTACACTATAGACCTATTATCCAGAGGAGACGCAACATCCCATTCATAAAACTCTGTTTGTTTTATCGCAATGATTACACGAGAGTGGCCATGAGTATGACAAAGAATACCAATCGAATCTCTTTGTCCCGTCCTCGTGCTGGCAACGTTGTAACATTATTGTGGACTTATGGCCACGCTTGTAATCAGTGGCGTGCTATTTTTTTAAAATGAGAATATATCTATCGGGTTGTATTTAGTTTTTTATAAGAATATATTTATAAATAGGTGATACTCAGTTTTTTATCAAATTGAAGTGTTGTAGCCTACTAAAAGTATTTTATTAAACCGCAAATGTTGGGCGACAATTATTGTGTTACGTTAAAATTTCATTTTTAAAGCCAATTGTGTGTAATGTTGCTAATTGTGTAGCGAACAATTTTATTAATACCCGTTAAACTAAATTATTTGATCAAATTTAATTAATGAAACAGAATTTTAAATAATTTTACCTTCTTCAAAAACAACGAAAGAAAGATAATACCACTGAATAAGTGTAGCTAAATAACAGGGAAATAATGACCTTTTTTGAAGATATCTCGAAAATTATTGATTTCTGTATAGTTTAGTTTTCAGATTCATGTTTTACGCCTCAAAATAACACCTGTTTATTTTGATATTAAAATCGTCATCGCTACACCACTGGATGAAAATATGTCAAACAAAAAGATATTTCAACTTACTTGTGAAAAGAAACACTGGGGCTTAAATATTTCGGTTTTTTACACACTTGGCAATGACAAACCATTTCTTTCACTAAATTTCACTAAATTTTACCAATAATATGCTGAAAATCCCCGATAATGCTCCTAAATCTCGTTGCGACAACTTCGGCAACAACGCTACAAATTATATCCGAAACTATCAGATTTCGTAGTTAACACAAATCTCTGCACGTGGCACCATTCAGACAAGCCGTGCGGCGTTGTCGCTTATTGAGCAACACATTTCTATGATCTAACGGAATGAAATAGTTCAATGGTTCAACATTCCATAAAATGGGTTGTATTATACAGGTTGTTATAATTCATGAAATATTAATAAGATATAGCATTATGGTCACAATATTGTTGCAAATATAATTAACAAATACTATGGACAATTCAATAACAATCAGATATCTCTTGCCATAACTTGAGAGCGGGCAACATTACAGCACAACACATACCAGTCGGCCGTATCAAGATGATACTGTCGACCAGAAAGTGGGGATGTATGATCGCGTTTAAAAGTAAATAGTTCCGTCTCCTATGATAATAGGTCTATGGTTTACACTAATGAAACAGATAGCTATTTGGCCGGATACCGAATATATCCAGCCAACCCTAAAGCCAGATATCTGACCGAACAATGCCGATTGGCGCATTGTAGCAAGCGAGCTCGCTTAGGTGGTTCACTCGGGTGAATTCGGGTCTATTCGTTCCGGAACGAAGTTCCATTGACTTGTTAGATTGACTGCAAACACGATCATTCGAGGTTAATAAAAAACGTACTATTGTAGTTTGAGGTAAAGATTTAGTGACGAAAAATCACAAAGATTGCCTTTATGGGAATATTTGAATATAAACAGTGACATTCAAAATTTTGCTGTTTGCTTGTTATGCAATGTTAAAATTTCTCGAGGCGGAGAAGAAAAAGCAGGTATGTACCAAACAAAACAAGCTCATCTTTTTTCTTTTGTTTTTAATTATTTCATGAAATTGTTCGATAAATTTATCAATTGGATGTTAAAGATAGGTAGGTAGGTTTAGGTATCTACTTATGTCGAATTCGTCGAAAACATTTTGGTAGCTACCTATATAATATAAAAAAATATAATTTAGAAATATTTTCTTAATAATATTGATATACATTTTATATGCTTTTATATAAAAAAACTATGGTTTTTGAATAAACTTTTGACTCAACAAACAATACAAAATCATTTACACCGAGTTTTGGATTTTTATTTACTTTTCGTAAAGCACGTTTGTAGCAAAGTTTTGTTGATGGTATTCTATTTTTTCTAGGTACTTTTGCCATGAAAAATCCTATGAAAGCAAAACATACGGATGAATCGTCTTCTGTATCGGCAAAAAAGCAATTGACTGTGACAGAATCTTTCAAAAAGAAATTGCTTGAGAAAGTAAATGACGCAGAAGTCAAGAAGTATTATTATTTAATAGAAATGATTGCACTATAGTTCATTTCGAAATGGGACGAAGTAATTAATGGTACTTATAAATGGAGGTTTCAGAATACAAGTGAACCAAGTCCACTTTAGCTACTTTTAAGCTACAGAAGTTTAAAGTTAAAGCTTCATAACAAAATTACCTATTAACATTTTTTAAAAGTACATATTCAATGTAAGAAGTTCAAGGAGTAACTTGGACATTTACATAGGTTTTATTGGCCAAATTTTATGTTATAACCCCAAAAAATCCAAAATAGTGAACTTGGTTCAAATGTATTCTGAAGAATTTCAGGAAGATAATGAACCAACTCCAAGTGTTGTTAATACACTTTATTTTTACATCTGCTTAGAGATCAAATTAGAAATATTAAAAGAAAATATCACTTCTTAGTTGAAGGAGAAAGTTAATTGACATAAAAAAACTTATCATCGGTGTAATATTCTTCAATTGCTTCGTTGTCCTGGGTTTGACGAGTTGTCTGATTCCCTGGAAGGTTTCTGAAGTATCCATGATAAATAGGGGGTATGTAAGGGGATAGGGACAACATGTCCTCCTTTTTTTGAAAGTCAGTTGTCTTCTGGTTGCTCCTTTTTAAACCTCAACCGCCGTATCTTAAGTCAATTGATTTTCTTTCCTTCAGTGTCTTTTTTTCTGTTTGTAATTGAATCTTCGAGGGGTTTTGTGCTTAAAATGTCTTCTCGTTGTATTTTTAGAACTTTAAACTAAGGCTTTTTCACTTTTACAGTTTTAATGATTTTGTACCAGTCATCAGGCACATTGATGGTCTCATGTTCCTTGCTTACCGAATTCAGTATCTTTGGGAAGGAATGAGTGGCCTGGTATTATAAATTTCATATCAATTGTTTCCATATCCAATAGATGGTCTTGAACATGTTTCAGTAGAGTAAGGCTAGTTTTTATATTCCTGTCTTGCCAAGTGCATGAGTCACAAAACAGAACAACGTGTTTGAATCTCCTGGCATGTTCATACAAATGTTTCCTAATGCATAAAACTGCATCTTCAGAACCTCTTCCACCAGTAGTCTCATCCCAGACGTGCATATAGGCAGTGTTGTTATTAAAACAATGAATACGATAGTTGTAGACATAATGATTTCTCTTTTAGTAAGCTATTGAAGTTGTGAATTTGGGGAAAGGCAATGCCTTTTGAAGATTAAATGTGCAAACATATATCCTGCGAGGCTTCCGCGGCATCTTTTTTCAGTTCTGCGCGCGTTTGTTCTGCTCGCCTTAAGTGCAATTCTCTTTCTGCCTTTAAGTCGGCTGTCTTTTTCTCATCAGTTTCAGCGCTGATTTTTTGTAATAACTTACATTAACTTAAATTTTTGGCTGAAGACTTGGTAGTCAAATTTTTCTTTCACAGGATTTTTGTTCTCACTTTCACATTTCTGTTTGTATAGGTTTAGGCCTACACGTTTCAACTAATATCAAATACTTTGAGTAGCAATCCTAACATAAAATATAATAACATTTTATTTACCTGTGCCACATTCGTCTGACGACCACTCTTCACCTGATCCAGATGAAATATCCATTGCAGAATATAACTAGTCAACAAAAGTAATGTGTAATAAACTGCCAAAAGCTCTAAATAAAGGGTTTAAAGTACGTCAACATAGAACTGTAAACAGTAAACAAAGATCACCTGGACTTGGTTCAGTAGTATTCTGAAAGAAAATTAGAATCTGGCACTAAGCAACAGAACTTGCTGCTGCCTAGCGGATATTATCAGATCTAGGACTTGGTTCATTATTACACTAAAATTTTACATAGTTGGTGCATGTTATAGCGTTGCTAACTCAACAATGACAAAAAGTGAACTTGGTCTACTTGTATTATAAGCCCTGCAAATGCAAAATGCCAACAGAGTGGTCAAACAAACTTTTATGATTTCTAAATGGTTTGCAATAGCTGTTATAGTGACGTTTATTATATTTTACCTGATCACAGTAATATAACCAATAACCATTAGTATTACCACAACATTTTATTACATAAAGGTATAGAATTGCGTTTTTGTGTAAACTGGACGCAATTATGGTTAAAGTATCATTACC
Organism: Agelastica alni; assembly: GCA_950111635.1. NCBI lineage: Eukaryota > Metazoa > Arthropoda > Insecta > Coleoptera > Chrysomelidae > Agelastica > Agelastica alni. The sequence goes on along the minus strand of OX467708.1, from coordinate 47,167,932 downwards.
GCCGCCAAAAAAATCCGTCGAACTTTCCTCGTGTTCCAATGATATGACTGAAGGATCTATTAATAAGGGCAATAAAAAGTTTTGTCCAAATAATAAATATTTCTATTCTCCGAAACTGTTTTATTTGTCTTAAATTATGTCTTCTTCAGCAAATAATTTCATATTTTTCCATTAAAAACAATTTCCTATTTTGTTTTTACCAGTTAAAATTCATTTCTTTTAAAGTTTTTCACAATTTCTATCCGCAAGGCGGAGTCTTAATCGATATGCAGTTTTTCTTCCTGGGGATGGTATAGGTGGTTTCAGAGCCCCACATTTTCTTTCACTCCTGATGATTTTGAAACTCCCGTCATTTGCGAACACATTTCCACCACAGTGTTATTACTATCCAGAGAATTTTGGTGTTCAAGGGCGTCATGTACCTAAAGAATAATAATGTTTTCGTTAACGGACAATGGACATTTGCTTACTTGTTTTACTGGAACAAAACCTGAAGTAGTTTTAATTGACACACTAAGTATAAGTAACGACACAACACTCAGCACGAGGCATACCCCTGGGTACTAAACAATAAACACTGACTTAAAAAATTATCTTATTACCCTCCCACTAAAAATAAAGTTTAAAATAGAAGGTATTTATGTGGAATTTTGCGGGACGAACGAACACTAATTCGAATTACCTAACGTGTTTTATGCAACATTTTTTCTAATTTTGATCCTTTCCTTATTATTTTTTATTTTTATAAAAAATAAACTCTAAATTTGACATAAAAGTGACATTTTTTGTATCTATAGACGTTTTATTTCCTAACTACGTTAATAAAGGAATCCATTTTTTAACTAGTTAGGAAAAGACATGTCTAAAGTCAACCGTATCAGTTACGAAAAATGTCACTTTAGGTTTATGCCAAAATTAAAAAAATACATTTTCCACTTTTTAACCAATCCAATTATGTGCACCTATGTAACAGACCTCAGAAAATGATTTATTACTTACTATTATTACTAGCTTTACCCCGCTATAAATTGACAAGCCGTACGTATATTACTTAAAAAATAATTGCTGACATCTACGTCAGAATTTATGAGAAAATCAAAAGTAACATTTCAAGTAAACTCGCAATTTCGGTGACTTCTGACATGTGGACTTGCTTACAGAACAAAGCTAGCTTCCTCAGTTTCACAGCTCATTGGTTATCACCTGATTTGCAACTAGATATTGCAATGCATTAAACTATTAAAACCCTTTGAAGAAATAACTAAAATAACAAGTTCTGGTTTGTCCTGCGTATACAAAGTAATACCACACGTTGCTGCCTTAAATAAGTATTTAGAAAATATGAAACTGAACTAAAAACAACTGATTTACCACACATGAGGGCCTTGTTGAATACTAAATTAGAAAGTCATTTTAACTCCTTAAGTCAAGACTCTAACTACTTGATTGCAACTTATTTACACCGAAGACTTAAAAAAACTAGGGGTTGTTGAAGCTAAAAGATCTCACCAGAAGATTCTATTGGAATTTATAAAAATGTCTTGCGACGAGACCTCCACTAACAGTTCATCTTCTATACCGGCTAAAAAAGTAGAGGAGAGGAAACCTAGTCAGCTATATCTAGCGAAGCTCATGACACCTTCTGGGATTGCTTTAATGAGATAATGAAAATAACAGTACTCAGTCTCACGATTAAGAAAAAACTCGATTGTATGTAAGTTTGATTTTTATCTGAAGTATGTGTGAAATGATCGCGACGGTGGCCTTTATATTTGGTAGACAGCTTATAGTATACAATACCCGAACTTAACAAAGTCAGAAGCCAGAATTTATCTTTCAGCACCCTGCAGCAGTGTATACAGCGAAAGAATTTTTCTGAAACTGGCCTTGTCTATAAAGACAAGCGGAACCGTTTGTTGCTTCTGCTGAATGCAGAGAAATTGATATTCATTCACAATAATTTGTCCTTAGTGCAGAATGAATACTAATTTTTGTTGTTGAAAATATAATGATTATATTTGTTATGTTAATTAAACCCAAATTTTATATTTCGTAATTTTTTTTTATCCGGTATCTGGTCGGATACCGGATAGTTACCGAATATCCGTTTGCACTAAGCTCACTTAAAATCAAGAAGACCACTGAAGAAGCTTACTTAAGATCAAAAAGACCGCTGAGATGTCAGTCTTTAATGAGAAGCAATCGAGCTGCTCTTTAGCTTGGGTTGATAAACACATGTTATGGCAAAATGTCGAATGTAGCCCTATTTGTTTTTTAGACGAATCAAGATTTGCGATACATCCTGATTCAAGTCGTGTAATATCATATTAAATCTATTATCAACCTTTACTAATAAATAAGTAACCTGTAAGTAACATTTCACTCAGTTTTATGTATGTTCCCAACCATCACTTACACTATCGCGAAACGGAATGGATAGGAATGGAAATTTGGAAACTCCGCACATTATCGCGGAATTCCACGGAAAAATATTAGTATAGTGTGTATTGGTCTTTCGCAACGGATAGTTCAGACGAAAAATTTGTGGCGCTGTGTGTAGTCTGGAAGAAGAAGAAATTGAGAGAGAAAACAATAAAAAGCGCAAATGGATCCATGAAATTAACCTGAAAAGACAAGAATTTGGGGAATTTCATCATCTATTCCCAGATCTTTTAGAAGACGAGAAAAAAATTTTGAAGTAGTTCAAAATGTTTAGTAAAAAATTGTACGATTTGTTGAAAATTCTAGACATTCATAAACAAGATACGACATTTCGAAAAGCTATAGGTGTAGAAGAAAAATTAGCATTGACTTTGAAGTAAGTATATATTGCATACAATGCATTATTAATTACCCGGTATTTTCATTTCTTCCCAGGCATTTTTTTTAATTTGTTGATTGTAATAATTGTTATCAGACATTAGATAAAGATGTGGATAAGCACGAATTTTATTGATTAATAGATTTTCATTCATTTTTAATTAATCTAAAGGGAAACAAACACAAAACGGCGTGATAATATATTGTCAATACTACCTATACAGGAATAAACACGCTTTGTTGTACGCGTCTTCGTCGTAAACATTCAACTGAATAGTGGAGAGGGCTGCGGAACCACGGAAAAATTCGCTCGGTGAGCAATCCAATCAATTCCGCTATAGTGTGCTTTTAGTGTTTCACCTTTGTAATAAAACTTTTTTTTAAAAACATATTATTTCGAACATCTAAAGATTAACTATATAAAAACATTTTTAGTTCTCGTTTTTATCTACTAATGAGGTCAACCTATATTTTTAGTAAATTATTATTTTATTTTGTATGTATAATTTAATAATTAAAATCATAATATTGTCAAATAAATAATAAAATACAGTTTTAGTTATCTATTGTGTACCAACAGGTTTAAAGGTATCAATAAAAATGGCCAATAGGATAATATAATATATTTATTTACATTCAAAAATTATGTTTACACTTGAAATAAATACGAAACAAATGATAACATGCAAACAATTTAAATTTTACTGTGACCACATTTACATCTGTTAATAAATTTTGAATGAAATATGTAACAATTATTAATGTTTCACGAAATAAAATATAAAACGAAATACATATAAAATGGGTAATATAAATATTATTTATTTAATATTACCTAAAACCAAAAGCCACATTACACATTTAAAAAAAATAGTGAGTATCCCACTACGTTTTTAGAATTTTTAAATGCAAAAACTTATTGTATATTTTAGGTATTATTGCAGAATCTTTACTTCCAAATTTGGAGTCAAATAAACAACAACGAATAAGTTGCTGAATCTTAACTGCATTTTAACCTTACAAATGCTACCTGATATACACACGAAAAATGTACATAACATACCAATTAAAAATTATGTTTAGGGTGATTCATAAGTGCAAAAATATAAATATGTCCAGTAGGTACCTAATTGACTACCTATTGTTTTTTCTCGTATCCATTTTTTGTTTACATTATTTTAAAGAAAATATAGGAAAGATATTAGATTTCATTATACTATTGAATCACCCTTTATTTATAACTACCTGTGTATATACAAAAAAATTCGAAAATATACAAATATTTAGTAAACTAATTAAGTGTAATATATATTTAGGACGAATTAACTTACATACTTCATACAAAAGATATTTGATATTCTATTTACAAAAATAGTTTTTATTTGTAAGTCGCTGCAGAAATTATATAATTTATAAAATAATGTACCTAACAAGAATTTCTAAAATTTCCCACTTTAGTTTTTAGGTAGCTAGACCTTATGGAACGTAAAATTTTTTAACTGGTTTGTTTTAATGGCTTCATTCAAACGTTTTATTATAATAATAAAATTAAAATAATTTAACTTTAATGTCTAGGTTGTATATTTATTTAATAATAAATATTGTACTAATCAGTGGTATACAACTATACATACTACAATTGACAGGTAGATAATAACTACATATTTGTACAGGATTATTCATTTTGAAATATTTACCGCTTATCTTTAATACTAAAATATTGTACATACATACATACATAAAGTCGCACCTTTTTCCCATCGGGGTAGGCAGAGACCACTTCCTTCCACTTGCTACGGTTCGTACACACATCTTTTGCTTCCTCTACTTTCATCAGTGCTCTCATACATGCTCTTCGGTTGTTGGTACTCTTGACCTGGCCTTTCTTCAAAACAATGTTGATCTGATCGAGATATGTTCTCCGAGGTCGACCTCTACCGATTTGCCCATTCACACTCGCCTTATAAATTTGTTTCGTCAATCTTCCTTCATCCATCCTTTCTACGTGTCCAAACCATCTAAGCATTCCTTTATCTATCTTTGTAAAATATTGTATAATAACTATATGATTTTTTACGACAAAAATTGCAAGACTGTAACTAATTTTTAGTATATATAGGTACTATCAAATAATATGGAAGCCATACTGTACAAAATAAGTTATATTTTTAAATAAAAAATTGCGAATAATATGTTGGTAAAGTTAATAATTTTCTGGTTTTACTGAATTAACAAGTATAAACGTTCTTTATGGCGGTCACTACTGGTACAGTTTTTGTAATTCATTAAACCAAATAATTAACAGTGAGGAAGAAAAAATATTAAAAAGTGTGTAAAAAACTAATAAACACCTTTATTCTAAATGTAAAAAACGATTTTGTTTATAACAGAGGAAAATGCAAATAAAGTTGGGTATCCCAGTATAAATAGATAAATCTATAAAATATTCCATCCAATATCCCTAACTATATTGTCTGATAAATTTATGCCCCAGGATCTTTAGAACACATTTAGATTGAAATAAAAAATGTCAACAGCGAAAATATATTCTTTAAAAGTTTTAGGACGTTATTAATTGACTACGACAGAAATTGTGGAAGCGTTGAACAGTATGAAATTGGGTAAAGCTGCTGGGTACGACAGGATAACAGTTGAAATGCTAAAGGCTGGACAAAACGTGGTATCTAGTCTACTGGACCGCCTTTTTAACCTTTGTTGGAGAAGTGGTAGCGTACCAGACGACTGGTGCAAGGCCGTTATCGTTCCGCTTTACAAGGAAAAAGGTTCGCAGCAGGACTGTAAGAACTACCAAGGTATTAGTTTACTCGGCATAGTCGGCAAACTGTATGCAAAGATATTGATAAAAAGAGTAACGAATGAAACTGAGAAGATGATATGGGATGTGCAAGCAGGATTTAGAAGAGGAAGGAGATGTATGGATCAGATCTTTTTATTACGAGGTATGGTCAAAAAATTCTTGGCTAGAAGTCAGAAGGTCGATTGCGCTTTTATAGACTATATCCATGTACAAGCCAACAGATGCCAGTTAGATACGACTTCTTAATACAGTTAAAGTGGTCATAAACAACCACCAAGTTTGCACAGAGAACGGACCTCAACTAGGAAGGGATACTTTAGTGTGGTACACTTATTGATCCAAGATGGATGAAAAGGTTGGAGTGGGTGCTACAGGGCTCTTAAAACCCCTTGGTAACACCCCAACCATCTTTCAAGCAGAATTACATGCCATAGAGATATGTGCCCAGGAGTGCATCGAAAGGGACACCCGAAGGGTAGAAATCTATATTTTATCAGCCAAGCAGCACTAAAAGCTCTGAAGCCATACACTTGTGAGTATAAGCTGAATTGGGACTGTAAACAATCCCTGAGACAACTGGCAGCAAACAACCAGGTCACTCTGATGTGGGTTCCAGGTCAAAAGGGACTTTGAGGCAACGAGGAAGCAGACTGCTTTGTCAAGGAAAGGGCAAATACACAATTTTTCGGCTCAGAACCCCTCTGTGGACTCTCCAAGGCCCACTTGAAAGAAGAGGTTCGACGCTAGGAAACAGATGAAATGAAATCTTACTGTAATAAAGCGCCAGGACAAAGACAAGCGAAAAGGCTAGTAAGCCTTTCGGCAAGGAAAGCTGAACAGCTTCTTGAGTTGGACTTGAAAATGATGACGGGACTCCTCACTTGACACTGCCCTCTGAGGTATTACCTAAAAAATATGGGCAAAACAGAGAGTGATAGTTGCCGCTACTGCGAGAAGTTCGCTAAAACTGCAGAACATTTGCTTTGCGAATGCCCAGCGCTATTCTGCAAGAAGCTCAAGTTTCTGGAAGGGGCCTTCTTAAAGCCAGCCAGTCAGTCAGATGTCAGTATCTTAGCTCCCAGGAAATTGATAAACTTTGTACGAAGTCTCGGAATTCCGGACCTCGAATAGATTAAGGGGTTATGCACAAAAGATCTGATAGTCGAGGTGCTTGAGAGGCTGCATAGCCTTCACTATCCCTTCTACAATCCACAATCTACTCACCAACTGTTATAGGTGATATCTCGGAAGGGGGTGGGCTGATGAAATTTTGTCATAGGAAAGATCCTTTATAATTTCATAAGGGCAATAACCTTGATTTTTTCGCATGAATTTAGATACACTCTTTATTAATGATTATAAGTATCTTATACCTTATTCGAATGCTGATTTGTTTAATCACAATAATCATTTTTCTGAGACACTCATGTATATTGTATATTAAACATCAACACTGTAAGTAACCTTTATTTTGGCAGTCCCTACGTCTACCTAATACTTTCGAGTACAAAAAATTCACTATTCTATTTGTTATTTGTAGTTTCTGAATTTATAGCTTTTTTCATAAATTCACGAATTATTATGTTAAATTTTTATTTTCTCTATAACTATAAAAAAATTAAAATGTTCACATACTACGTTAAACCAAAAAATATTTACGTATTTTTTTTGAATTTTCATTCTGTTTAAATTGTTGTTGTTGTCTTTTTTTATATTTTTTTTTATTTACTATTGAAACTGCAAAAATAAAAATAATAGTCTACCACATTTATCTGAATGGTTTGTAGATTATTTTAGCAAAAAAAAATTTCGTTATTTTTCATGTCGGGTTCATTATAACTTGTTTAACTGCTTCCTTCACCCAGCAATGACTGTTTGGAGGTGAGATTTTTATAAGAATTAGACAAACCAACTATTTGTTTCTTTACAAATTTAAAAACTTGCAACATGCTTGGTAACTCCACATTATAGTATTTACAATATTACCAGTAATGAAAAGTTAAGTAAAGAATAATCCTGTACATAGATAAGTCCCAAAATATTTATGAATTGCTTAAATAAGTGCTTGCTACTTTGCTAAATAATATTGATAATCAGTTAAGTCAAATTACCTTATTTATTTATGAAATTCGATATATTAAAATATATTTATTTTTACATTAGATACTTTCCAATTGATAATTTTAACAAACAATTTTGACATTTATTTTAAATTCATTTTTATTTTATTTTTTTTTTAATTGTTTTAATTATAAATTACTATAATCATTTGCCATTAGAAAATACAGAAATTTTGGTTGAGATTATACCATAACAACAATTATTTTGATACGTCTCATAAAAGTTAAATAGTTTATATACATTAACTTTTTCTATTAATACGAGATACTAAACTTAAGAAGTCCAAGTAGTAGTTATACATAACTAATAAGATCAGGTTTTTTATTCCTAAACAAAGTCCAAAATTTTTTTATGTAGTAGTCATCAGCAGAAAATTTGTAAATTTAAAAAATAAATAGGTACCCACGCATTCCTACTTACACTATTAAGCGGGGCGCAAACCAGAGCGATAGCGCGCGGTGATGAACGCGATTGCGGTACGGCCAACCGCGACCAGCGAACAGAACACTGCAAATGCACCATTTGCCCGTGAGTTCGCGAAAGTTGCAACACGAAGAACATTCCTGTTACAGATAAAATAATTGAAAAAGTGCGTGAGCAACCCATTCTGTATGATTTGTCTTACATAGAACATAAAAATATAAATAAAAAAGACAAAACACGGAACGAAATTGCAATGTCCATTGGTAGAGTGGAAAATAAGTAAAAATACATAGTTAAAAAAAATATGTACTTTTCAATAAAAATTATTCATCACTCATCTTCGTCCACTAATAAGAAGTGGAGTAAAGTTGTTTCCTCTTCATTCATCATTGTTAAATACTAATTTTTAATAAATTTTTTTAAACGATAACTGACACTGAACGCGTTGGTGTGCGGATGTGTTTGTTCGCCCTGTCACCGCACCGCCATCGAATTCGCCACCGCGCCCGCTATAACTCTGGTTTGCGCGCCACTTTAATTGTTACTTTTTTTTCATAAATCAGCGACATTTTTTTTTACTCTCAACGCACTGTAACATTTAATAATACTTTAAATGAAAAACCATTTTAAACAGTACTTAAATCGATAATAATTTACAAGAGACAAATGTTTAATAGGTATGTCACATTCATAGCAAAAATTCCAATGAAAAAATGAAAAATAATTAAGATATACATCCAAAAATATAATTTTCAGAATTCTTAATTTTTTTTTCGATATCGTTTTAGTTAATTAAATAATAAGGAGTGGATCATGAAGAGAACAAAAAAACATGATACATTAAAAAACTCTTTGAATGTGTGTTTGTACAGAAAATTTTTTAAATTGCACGATTGACAATTATACTTATTATTATCTAGGTATATTTTTTGGGTATCAATCAAATATCAGCTATAAAGTGATACCATTATTTTTTTTGTTTTTTTCCCAATTACATATAATTAATAATTTTATAATTAATCCAGCAAATATTATTACTTTATACACTTTTACAGTAAATTGAATATTGATATCTGTTCTTACAATATAAATAAGTATTCAAGAATTTAATAAATTATTTTCAAAATTTGTATTTTTACTCTAAGATAGACTTTTTTGTCATTTTATTAAAAGCTGTAAATAATTATAAATTGAAAATATATCGCTAAAAAAATTTAGATAGTCAGGACTAAATAAAATGTTGGGATGGATGTAAAACATTACTACAATTGACAAATATCTTAACCAAATAGTATTTCAAAATCTACTGTATATACTGGTATAAAAGAGGTAGTAAATTCATTTAAAATTAAAGAAAACTAAAATATACCAGAACGACTGCAAACTTATGTAATTATTTAAAATAAAATAAAAATAGGAAATATCATAGGTAAGCATGTCTGATAAAGCGTAATTTTATTGTAGAAGTTGTGCATTGAAAAATATCAGAAATTTCCATCAGCAAAATAAATTTTTAAAAATTAGCAAAACAAACAAAAAAAAAAATTTCATCAGTCTATTATATTGAGATCTTTTATCCGCAAACCATACCAACTAATTGATTAAATTTCATTTCAATTTATGCTGCTTAAGCTAGAAACTCACCAAGTGCCACCAGTGAAGATAGAAAAAACTCTTTTACAGAAAGGCCTCATTATTTGCCTAAAATTTACAGTTTTACACTGTCTGAAAAACGTATGTTATAGTCCAATGCTCCAAAACAAAACAAAAAACATATTCGGAATAACAATCTTTTATAATTCCACCTATTCTTAGCAAATGTTTCTTATTTTTTTACGGCCCTATTGTATATATAGTAGGTATCTTATTACCCTTTGTTAGATTGAGTTTTTTATGTAGCAATTGATGAGGATATGAGCGTCAGTAAACTAATTGTATTTACCTACATATGTTGCTATGTAATTTTTATAGTATAGTTTGTCAGTTAGGAATCATTACCTCGTCTAACCAAATTTCATAGATTTAAGATTCAGTAGTGCAACTTTTAGTTTTATTATTGTATATTGTGACCTTTTTTTCATTTTTCTAAATACAATCAAGTCAATTCATGCATTTTCTTGGATTTTTAAATTTAAAATTTATTAACCTAATTTAGTCATTTTATAACAAATTAATTGCTTGTTAGAAAATATGTTATGAAATAAATGAAAATTTCATTACAAAGATATGTAAGTTTCACGAATATTTACATAATTATAAATACATAAAATTTAAGTGCTACAAATCAAATTTAAACAAAATCTTTTATCTTTCATACACGTTAAACTAATATATACAATACTTTTTTTATTTTACAGAGCAAACCTTTAGGCCTGGAATTTCATGTTTTTTATTATTTATGTACACCCTTTGATATGAGCTAACGACAAGCTATTGCCTTCAAATAAAAATCTATTTGTACTTTAACTAGACCATTTGGTTCATGTAATCCAAATTGCAGTCAGTGGGATGTCGTGGACTAAAATTTTGATGGTGCGGAGTAGACATGGACATGCTGGGGTAGTTTCCCATTTGGTAGGTTGCTCCCCCCATGTGATTTGCCATCGGCATTTGATTTTGTGAGTTCTGCTGATTGAAATAATCCATTTGACTATAGTAAGCTGGGTTATAACTTTGGCTGTAGTAATGATGCGGAGAAGAGTTATGGCCGTTTGAATGCCAGTTAAAAGAATTGTAGCTGTCATGATATACAGGGTTAACCGCAGAATTACTTCCTGGGTTACTCCCAGGTGTTATGGGAGGAGACGGTGTTGTTATAACGCTGGAAGTATTACTTCCCAAGGGAGTCAAATTCCCGTTATTTTTGTAATTTTGAACTTGTGGTGATTCTTTTTTAATATTTACCATAGGAGGCGATACCGATGTTGATGGTGTTGGGATGTTTGGTGGAGGAGCAACGGATGCTGTGGGTACAGTCGATACAGGGGGAACTTTACTAGATTTAGATTTACTTGTGGTAGTTGTTGACCTGTTCGATTCTTTTTGTTGTTGTTGCTGCAGCTGTTGCCGACATTTGGCTCTACGATTCTTAAACCAGACCTGTAACAAAGAAATTTTTATTTTTACAAAATATACACAACTTTGTTGGTTTATTGTCACTACGAAATGGGTATCATACCGGAGGGGCGTATTTCAGGGATATTCTTTGAGCCCCCTACTACTCTGCATTTTCATGCCACCTTTATCGATACAGCTTAAGAAAGGCATAGGATATAAACAGGCTGGGTAGCCAAATCGAAGAGTTTATAAAATTACCCATCTGTTCTATATGAACAATCTCAAGCGCCATCCATTAAAGGGGTAACCGAATTTACCAACGCGGTCGGTATGAATTTGGAAATGAACAAGTGTGCCGTATACTCTAACGGGAAGCTCAAGAAGCAACCACCATTAAAAAAGTGCTCATTGATGGGTATAAGTCGCATCTGGGGTGCCAACAAAATTATTGCGACCAACGTTCTTGCTGCACCAATAACATAGACACTCGTTTCGTGTTGTTTATTGGACAGTAAAAGAGGATGGATCACGAGACCAGAAAAATAATGAGTATAAATCAAAGTCTGCATCCTCGCTGCTGAGTTGAACGAATTTATTATTTTTTTTTTGTATTTCCTGAAATCAACACGCTACTGTACTTCTGTTAATGGCATTTTAAAAAAATGTAATCATATACCAAGGCCATACAAATTTTATGTAATTTTATTGGTAGGCAATAATACTGATGATACCGGTTGGGTATTTTATAGTGAATAGCCCTGTACAACGTGGTTTAGAAATTAACTTTAAAGGCAAATTTAAACATTTTTAAATAATTTCCGAATATACAGCTTTTTATTTTTTTAAGATTACATATTTATTTGCAGTTAGTAATAATCATTCTAGCGAATACAAAAGTGTACGCCATTTTAGCTTTCTCCGCATCTTTGTATGACACCGACCACCCTCTTAGTCTGGTTTTTTACAGTATTAAAAAAAATTTTACAGTTAGTTTTTCCAAGAAATTTATTAGCAACTCTTTCAATTTCAAAATCTTACAGACTCATTCTTTTAAAAACTATTGAAAGGATCTTCTCTAAAGCACTGTTACTTAGTTAATCCAACAAAAATACTTCAAAGGTCTACGCAGGACCCACTTAGCTCACAAATTCGAATAAAATTTTTATTGAAATATCTATTTTATCTTATTTCCTTCATTAAGTTTAATAATTCGGACACAATAAACCCATTTTAATATTTTTATTTAATTTACTAATTTGTATCGGTAATTTTTACACTAATGAAACTTCGGAATTAGAGGCATGGATTATTTTTAATTTATCTCAAAGTCTTTACAATAATTTTGAAAATTTAAACTGATAGTTAATCACTTTTTTATCTTTTATCCCGAAGTCATTAAGATCATTATTAATGAACTATTAAAATCTCCAATATAAACATAACCTCGAAAAATAAATCTCAACTTAACAACTCCTGTCTTGATGGGAGTTAAAACGTAACGTTACCAAAAACGCCGAAGTATGTTTCTGATTAATGCGTTAAATTAAATGTAAAACATGATCTCCTCATATCATATCTTGGGAAATTGGGACTGGATGGAAAGGATATCAGACTTATAGGTAATTTGTACTGGAACCAAAAAGCGGAGATCCGAATTCAGAATGCAGAAACAACTGAGGATTTTGAAATAAAAAAGGGCGTCCACCAAGGGTACATCTTGTCTCCGATGTTGTTTATTTTGTATGTGGAAAGAGCATTCACTGAGTCAATCTCTGACAGTTCCACATGCATAAAAGTAAACGGAATTCCCATAAACAATATTCGATATGCGGATGATACCGTGATATTGGCGGATAGCGCAATTGATCTAAAAACTCTACTAGATAAGGTCAGTGAAGAAAGTCAAAGATTGGGTCTGAAAATTAACATCCGTAAAACCAAATGTATGGCCATTAGTAGAAACGATACTCCAAATACCACAATATCCATAAATGGAGAGAGCATTGAACAAGTCACTCAATTTAAATACTTGGGACCTAACCTAACCAAAAATGGGACCCAGATCAGGAAATAAAATGCAGAATCGAGCAAGCAAGAACAACATTCTTAAGACTTAAAAAAAATTTAAAAGAAAAAAACTTAAATTTCAGTATCAGATATGGGATGGTAAAGTGCTACGTCTGGTCCGTTCTCTTGTACGGAGTCGAGGCATGGTCGTTGAAAACAGCAATTATTAACAAACTTGAGGCCTTCGAGATGTGGACCTCTTCGACGAATGCTGAGAGTATCGTGGGTTGACCATGTGACGAACGAGGACATACTGAGAAGAGCTAGTTTAGTAGACCGTGAACTTTTCGGAAACATCAAAAGAAGAAAAACTTGGACACATACTACGTGGAGAACGTTATCATTTCCAACGTCTTATTCTTCAGGGTAAAATAGAAGGAGGAAAAAGAGGAGTAGGTAGAAAAAAATGATCCTGGCTACGAAACATACGACAATGGACAGGAATACGGGACTTCCAGTCACTGCAAAATGCTGCAATTTATAGAATCATATAATAAGAGAAACGATGGACGCCTACGCGGGAATCTGCATAGCACTTAAAAAAGAAGATGTGTTGCTGTGAAAATATCTGCGGCGCAAACTTCTACTGCATCAAATGCTGTATTCGTCAGTTTTACACTAGACGGTTTTTCTCTAATCCATTTAGCTTTCCATAAGTCGAATTTAGCTTGGACTTGACTGCTTTCTAGACAATCTAGACCGAGTATCGGTGAAAATTTGTCCGTCAGTGCGCATAGTTTCGCTTGTATCGGCTCAGACTGGTGAGGTGTCCCAGGTTCTCTCACGATACTTGTTGGCATTAGCAGTTGAAGTCCGAAACGTACCATAATTAACAATTTGTACAAAACCGTAGTAAAATCGCTGCTGTCGCAGGTATTCTATATAATTACCCAAAAATGTAAACTTGAATTAGGTGTATATAAGTGAATATTATATGGAAATAAAGAAATAAGTTTTGTCTTTGCAAATCTTGTACTAAATGGCTTTTCCGATAATGGGTCATAAATAATTTTATACATAGTTTGAAATACGAAAAAAAAAAAATTCTGAGCTCTCAGGGAGGGGGGGCATGGCCACCATGACCCCTCCATCCCGGAGCCGCCACTGTATCTTACTGTATATTTTGTGGTTATTCAATAAATTCTACCTCTCTATTAATAGTAATTAATTACTACCACTATAACAACTACTATACTACTATAAAGAGGAATCTGCATGGCATTTTAAGAAGAAGAATAAATTGAATTCAAATTTCTTAAAAATTTGTATTTTTTTAATATTGCTAAAACATTACAACACCTCCCCAGTTTTTTTACTTTTTGAATTTAGCTTTTATCGTAATATATTAGTAGATACTGTTTTCATCAAGTTCGCACGTAAGGTAGTTATAGTAAATAATTTAATTTTTCTAACTCATCCCCTAGTTATATCAGTTACCTACTTAAATGCTGGAAAAGCTGAAGCCAGCTCTGCATGTATGTAGATAAACAACAGCTGCGCCGCATGAAAGAAAAAAGACCAACTGATATCACCAGGCTTGCACTGTCGGCCTCAATATTGAATCATTACCGATGGGATGACAAACAAACCGCCCCTTACATTATAGAATTGTCGTCACAATGAGCAAATAATTCCCCTAGAAATCTGGCTCATAGATGTTACAAATCACGTAACATATGCGACACATACATATCGATGTTCCCAATAAAAACAAACATACCTTTTGTTGGGTGTTGAACTATTTTAGTTTTAAATGTTATTTAAATAAATAAAGATTGTAATTACCAACTCGCATATATTTCTTATAATTAATAATATCGTTAAAGGTATATTATTCAATTAATTGTTTTGGATATATTTATAACGGTACGATAAACAATTTTTCGAGAGACGCTATAAGAAACATTTTGTATGCAGGTATTTACGTACAGCTATAGCTATCTTTCAAGTTAATACATAAGAAATTATTTAAATGCAGAAATCATGGGAATCACCTTTGGTGATGAAATAGAATTAGCAAAGAAAATAAAAACAGAAGTAGTTACGAAATTAGTAAACGTTCACAATAATGTACAGTAGTGAAACTTGGTAGGTATTATAAAAATGCAAATCAAGTACTTGCCAAGTGTCGAGTTATGTGTTAATACTTGCCTATACCCAAGTAGATACTTGTACTTCCCGTCGGCTGTCGGTAAATCGTCGCATGTCAAAGGAGGCGAGTTTTAATTCTTTCGTTGGTGGTAAAAATGGATGAAGTAGTAAAAAGGTTTTGCAATTTTTGGAAATATATCAAAAAGAGCCAGTCATTTGGGAACCAACTCATGTTTGGCATAAAAGAGAAACGAGTTCCATGTTGCCTGGAAACGTATCCAAGCAGAGTTTTCTAAAGAAATTTCTATTGCGGATTTAAAGAAAAAAAAAGGAATCGTTAATGGCAACATCCCGAATTCATACACAATTGACTACTAGGCACGTAGTGTGTACAGTTTATTTTCACTTTTCACTAATGCTACGTCGAGCATTAAGCTAAACTGAACCGTTTTAATTGATTACTCCCGGTATTGTCCACATGGACTGTCGGCGAACCTTTTGTGATTCTATGCATCTTATTGGATAGTACTTAACCCTAATTGGCCAAATTTTATCGGCAGTTTTCTCACCGCAAAAGTCGATGCCGGCAAAAAACAAATCAGTGTTTGCACAACTATTAACCAGTGCCGTGTTGTTATAAATACATACTTTTCCGTTTTATGCATACCTATTATTTTGTTTTCTGTTTAATTGGAGTATTTGTTATATAGTTAGTAACATAGAAATACCTTTTAAAAACTGCACACACAAAAAATTGTTGGAACAAGTGAAACAACAAAATTTTAAGAAAGAATACGTCATAGACAAACTTTTTGAATTTTACGGTCATACAGTTTTGCGTTTGCCTTCATATTATTGTGTATTTAACCCTATTGAACCGATCTGGGCTGCTTTAAAAAACAAATTACGAAAGTGTAATCAAGCTCCTCAATTAAGCGATTCTGTTCTAACACATATAAGAAAAGTAATTGATGAACTCGCCGAAACTGACTTATGGACAAATTGTGTTTACCACGTCAAAGAAAAAGAAGAACAATATTGTGTTTTGCCACAAATCGAACCGATAGTGATAAATACCCAAAAAGACTCAAGTACTCATGAGTGTTACGAAAGTGACTAATGTATAATAGTGTTTCGTTTAGGGTGGTCACCTTGTCACATAAGTCAAAACAATACTAACTTAAAGTTTTTGAAAAAAATTTAAAATGTGTTTAAAAATTCATGCCAATCTACGAACCCAATTAAATAAGTTTTGAATTTAAATAGGTATACTCCAAAACCCCTTATATTCATAAAAATACATTTCAAAATATATACTTTATTGAGAACATTGTTAACCCAATAATTATTTAATGCATTAAAACTACTATTAAAATATCTGTTGTGACGCCTATGCAACAACAAAGTTCGACAAGCCGCCGGATGAAATATTGTTTTTGAAAAAGTACAATAGCAATACAGAGAAAAAAAAGTGTTAAACTAGTCCATATTCCTTTAAAGATTTAAGAAAAACAATTTTCTGAATAAGTACAAATGGCTTAGTAGTAAATACTGTGGAATTTGAATTGGGCCAAAAAAATTGATTATTTTTTTTAAGTTATATCGAGAATATTATTCAGAATGACAAAAAAAAAATTTCGTGAAAGTTTGAGCACTTAATATTAATTTAGAGAGGTCTATCATCCCTATTTTTAATTTTTATTCATAATTTGAAGTTTTACGTCAGAACTGCTAAAACATTGCAGTGAAAAAAATTCATTTTCACTTATTCTTATATAAAATTAAATTCCCTACACTTCACTTCACTTCTTCAAAAGTTATTAACGATTATTCATAAAAAAATCTCTCAATATTTATCATTATTCTAACAATAATATTACGAAAACATATAAATTTCACAATAAATATAAACTTATTTTTGCTTAATTGATCATTCCTAAACATTAACATAGTTTTACTGTTTCAAAGTAAATATATAATATAAATAATTAATTTTTAACAGTAAAACTACATATTTGTTTACTCAAAAATTACTTTAAGAAAGTAAAACTGTGTTATTATTTAGAAATGATCAATTAAGCAAAAATAAATTTATATTTGAAATTTATATATTACTGTTTAAATGATGATAAATGTTGAGTGATTTTTTATGAATAATGCTTAATAAATGATCCAAATAGTTAATTTGTGAAAAAAATTGAGTTAAGAACGAAAAACTTGAGATTTTAATTTTTTCTTCGATTTTAATAGTTAATAACTTTTAAAGAGAAGTGAATTTAGGCTAAAATGTTAAGAGAAGTTTTTTGGAGAACAATAAATTCCCTTCAAAAATATGTCATGGTCTTTTTAAGATATTTATTGATTCGTTAGTTACAACATTCAAAAGTAAAAATGTTAAATCGAAAAAACATATCAATTTATTAAGCTTAATTAATCGGAAACGGCTTGTCTGACAAAAAATTTCAATCAAAAATTTTTTGCAGGGAATTTAATTTTACATAAGAATAAGTGAATATGAATTTTTTTTCACTGCAATGTTTTAGCAGTTCTCACGCAAAACATCAAATTATGAATAAAAATTAAAAATAGCGATGATGGACCTCTTAAAATTAATATTAAGGGCTCAAATTTTTTTCTTGACATTCTGAATAATATACTCGAAATAACTATATAAAGAAAATAGTCAATTTTTTTGGTCCACCCTACTGTGGATGTTTAAATGGGATTGTTAGTACCTACGGGTATAAATCTAGAGGCATTGTTCAAAAATAACTATTCCGTTTTTAAAGTAAAGAAATAATTTCTGATCGGCTTGGGTCGTTAATCAAGCCTGGATAAATTTCAGCTGCATAAAATATGTTGGAAACAGTACCTTAAATGTAAAAACAAAATATTTTGGTCTTATTTAATATTTGGCATAATAATAATTTGGCAGATGATTAGTACTTTTTGGTTCTAATGAAGAATTCCAATTTGTGAGTGGCTTATGGCACGTACAAGTTAATCTCAACATATATATATATATATATATATATATATATATATATATATATATATATATATATATATATATATATATATTAAAACTACATTAAAACCTTTATTGTTGTACCCGATCGTTCATTTTACACTAAAGTTAACAGGCCTTGGATTATATTTTTTTACTTATGCTGTTTTGGATAATTATTAAAGTTCCGTATTAACATTTAAGACTAGATCAAGAGAATTGGTGGAACTTAGTTTTTTCCGTAGTGAGTATTTCCTTAAAAATTTTGGTAAGCTGGAGCAGCAAAAGATATTTTGCACAAACACCTCCACAAAATCTAAAGGAAATAAGAAGTTTATATCTTGGCAAAAATAAATGGATATTGGAGTAAAATAATTTATGAGTAAAAACGAAAGACCAAATAAACAGCTGCACTTTGGTCCGCCGCAAAGAAGCGTTTAATAAAATTTTAAAAATTGAATTTATTTGTATTCACTGCCATGATCCCAACATATTTTTTTATTGCCAACGAACGTCCGATTGCCCCATACCTATTTATCAAGACATAATCTCTTCCGCATCTAAAAAAATGTAATGTTTATAGCTGAAAAGTCTAGCGAATCAGAGTATCCGAATTGGGGTGGTTTCCCATTCAATCGTAATAACCACCGCACTGGGATAACTGTATATATTTTAGTGAATAGAAACAGCACAATAGGTAGAACATGTAACAAGGGGACTGCCTTCCATTAGTTCTACGGATTAAACGAGGGTTGTTCCAGTAAAACACCCCGCCTTTGCCTTTAGAAAATATTCGACAGCCAACGTGTATATACCTTCCTATAAAACCTCTATTATCGACTCTAGGGGGTTAATGTAATGGAAATTGATATATAGAGAAAAAAGTTTCAACCAACTGGCCACTTTGATAGCTAGAAATATAGAATGAAATTTTAATAATATGCATAAAAGTTATTTAAAAATGTTTTGGTTAATATGAGAATTAACAATTTTACTAAATTTCTAAAAAGTTCATACCTATGATTTGACTTAAAAACTGATATAAATAAAAAATAATAATTGAAAAGGAGTTGGTCAAATCTTTAGACGTTTCAATTAGCGCGCGCTGGTTTTCAATAATTTCTCAGGAGATTTTTATTGTTTGCGTTTTATTTTTTTTTGTGATATTTGTAAAATGGCTTTTTGGAGAACGTTTGATGTAAATGATAAATCTAACAAATTGCTTAATATTGACGATATTCACATTAATAATGTAATTCAAAGTAATGATAACATCCAAATTAATAATGAAATACATCATAATGCAATTCTTATTAATAATAATGAACACACAATTTTGGGAATTTTTAAAATTGAGATTTGCATATTCAAGTTCAACAAGTAATTTTAAATAGGTATATATTTATGCTTAAAAGCTTAAAGTGTAAATCCAACTTAGGATGAAATAATTAAAAGAATATGCAAATTAACAAAAATTACTTATTCCACAATTTATTTAGTAATTAAACGAGGCGACGGATAGATAATGCATTTGAAGATGTGATTCGATAAACGGTTTGCAATACGCACAAAGAAAATCAAGTCCTAACATTAGAAAATATATTTAACAAATTGCAAGATTTTGACGATTTTAAATATAAATCATTAGAAACATAAGAAGTTAGATAATCGAATGTGTATTATGGAACCGCCTAGTATTGTGGTACTTCGTCAAAATTATTTAAGACAGATCTTAAGTTATAGAGATTGTAATAAAAATATAGTTTATTTGAATGAAACGTGGTTCGACATTTACAATGTCGTTCAATAAATAAACAAATAATTTTAAAAATATATCTGATTTAAAAATAAAATTGATAGGCCACTGGTCGGTTTCTTTTGAATGAGATGTTTTTTTTATATATTTTTAAACTGACTTTGGAAGAACTATACCTATTTAACGCTACGAGAGCCGAAGAAATAATAATAAAACCATAGTTTTCACAACCAAGTAACCAAGAACCAACTAATAAATTATGCTGATAGGTGGTGATGCATTTACATATTTTGTAGTTTAAATGTGGTGATCTGATTTTAACTCTCTGTTTGTTTCTTAGAGCATCACATAAAAATTGCAGACTGATTTTAGTAAATTTTTTTGTGTTAAAAAGCTTATGAGTAGGCTTTAAAACTATGTAGTAGTTATATATTTTATCTCGCTAAAATGAGCCGGAAATTTAACAAATAAAACCACATTTTTTCAGAAGTGCAACCAATAAAAGGTGAGCAACCATTTTAAGTACATTTATATGTAGTTGTTTGAATTTTTGTGAAACTATAATAGTGGTAGTGATTTTTTTACCATGCCGTTAGGTGACGCTGCATGTGTTGCAGATCAAACTTGATGTTCAAATATGTATATTAGATTTTATAACTATATCCATGTTGAAAATATTTTAAAAAGAGTTTAAGTTGTCAAAAATTTGTATATATGATACTTCTTTCAACAAAATTATTATTTCGTTTAGTTTCCCCAGTCTTTTTACGAATCATATACTTTAATTCGAGAAAGACATTTAACATCCAACTGGCGCAGACGCCGACGGTGACAAGGGTAAAAAAAGGTATTGATAACAGACACAGAATATCAATTTCGAGATCTATTAAAAATTAATGCATCATCCAAATACATTAACTAATAAATGGCTGTCAATAGTTTCTGATCGTTTAATAACGAATAATTATGCAAAAGCTGTACATTCAGAAATGGCAGATAACTGAGAAAACAATAGACCAAGAAATAGATTCCTTACTTTTGAACAAGACGTAGGAGTTAGTTTCATAACTAAGAAATAAAATTATTATCAATATTTGTGTACCATCTGAAAATAAAACCAGATGGGGATATCGAAAGACCTAGGCTTGGTAGTAAAATAATATTCTCAACAGTATGGAATAAACTACGAAGAGTCATTCAGTCTGAAAAGTCTGTATGGACTGAAGCAAGATCCAAGAGTATGAAATACGAAATTCACAATATTCTTTTGCTACGCCTTTGTACAAAAAAGAGCAGGATATATCTTCTTTTTGACTCTTTAAATAGATGATGGATTATTGGTCGCATCTGACAGTATTGAAATTTTTCATAAGCCATTTGAAGAAGGAATTTTTAGTCAGAAATCAGCAAAAATCGAATGGGACAATATTATAACATCAGACAAGTTATGTGAAAATATTATAGGAAAAGTTCATCGTGACGTATTCTACGGCAGTTGCATTACCTTCCATCCGTAATTTCGATCACAGTTCCAATCATGAAGCTGTTTACATACAATCAGTACCTTAAAGACAAGTAGATAATATCATTTATCTATCTGTTTATACTCGTCCATATATCACATACGCCGTTAGAAAAGTAAGCCAATTTTTAAAAAATCCCCAGAGAGTTTCCTGGAATATGGTTAAAAATATAATAAATTACTTGCAAGGAATCTATGAATCTTAATATCCAGTACATCACAAACGGAGAAATGGTATTGAAAGGATTTAGTGATACATATTATGCAGGAAACATTACTATGAGGCGTTTCATAAGTGGTTATGTCTTCCACTTGGGTAATTCTTTGATCTCCGGAAATCTTAGAAAAAGCATTCTGTATTTCTTCCACCAACGGAAGATGAATACGTAGCCGCAAGTCTAGCAGCAAAAGAAATGATATGGTTAAAATATCTTTTCGGAGAATTGAAAAATTTCACAGTATTTCCATATTATTTGTCGATAACCAATAAAAATGCCGGATTCCATAGAAGGAGTAAGCACATTGATATTTGCTACCATTTCAACAGCGAAAAATTCAAAGAAAATGTATTTTCTTTAGAGTACATTTTGACTGAATATTAAATAGGCAATATTTTTACAAAATCGATCCATAAAAGAAGATTCTAGTACCTTTAAACCCTACTAGAAGTAACCTAAACATGGATAAATTGATTTAAGTTTGAGGGGGAGTGTTTCAGATCAAACTTGATGTTCAAATATTTATTTTAGATTTTATAACTATATCCATATTGTTGATATTTGTCAAATATTTGTATATATGGCACTTCTGTCAATAAAATTATTATTCCGTTTCTTTTCTGCGTCTTTTTACACATCATATAATTCAATTGCATGTAGTTTACAACGAGTTAATGTTTGGTTTTCGTGATGTTATAGTGGTAGTAATGAATTACTATTAAGAGAGAGGGAGAATTTATTGAATAACCACAAAATGTACAGTAAGATACAGTGGCGGCTCCGGTGGCCATGCCCCCCCCCCCCCGAGAGCTCAGAATTTTTTTTTTTCGTATTTCAAACTGTATATAAAATTATTTATGGCCCAATATCGGAAAGGCCATTTCGTTACAAGATTTGCAAAGACGAAACTTATTTCTTTATTTCCATATAATATTCACTTATATACACCTAATTCAAGTTTACATTTTTGGGTAATTACATAGAATACCTGCGTCAGCAGCGATTTTACTACGGTTTTGTACAAATTGTTAATTATGGTACGTTTGGGACTTCAACTGCTAATGCCAACAAGTATCGTGAGAGAACCTGGGACACCTCACCAGTCTGAGCCGATACAAGAGAAACTATGCGCACTGACGGACAAATTTTCACCGATACTCGGTCTAGATTGTCTAGAAAGCAGTCAAGTCCAAGCTGAATTCGACTTATGGAAATGGATTAGAAAAACAACCTGGTGTCAAACTGCCGAATACAGCACTTGATGCAGTAGAAGCTTGCGCCGCAGATATTTTCCCAGCAACACATCTTCTTTTTAAAGTGCTATGCAGATTCCCGCGTAGGCGTCCATCGTTTCTCTTATTATATGATTCTATTAATTGCAGCATTTTGCAGTGACTGGAAGTCCCGTATTACTGTCCATTGTCGTATGTTTCGTAGCCAAGATAATTTTTTTCTACCTACTCCTCTTTTTCCTCCTTCTATTTTACCCTGGAGAATAAGACGTTGGAAATGATAACGTTCTCCACGTAGTATGTGTCCAAGATAGCCAGTTTTTCTTCTTTTGATGTTTCCGAAAAGTTCACGGTCTACTAAACTAGCTCTTCTCAGTATGTCCTTGTTCGTCACATGGTCAACCCACGATGCTCTCAGCATTCGTCGCAGGGTCCACTTCTCGAAGGTCTCAAGTTTGTTAATAAATGCTGTTTTCAGCGTCCATGCCTCGACTCCGTACAAGAGAACGGACCAGACGTAGCACTTTACCATCCCATATCTGATACTGAAATTTAAGTTTTTTTCTTTTAAAATTTTTTTAAGTCTTAAGAACGTTGTTCTTGCTTGCTCGATTCTGCATTTTATTTCCTGATCTGGGTCCCATTTTTGGTTAGGTTAGGTCCCAAGTATTTAAATTGAGTGACTTGTTCAATGCTCTCTTCATTTATGGATATTGTGATATTTGGAGTATCGTTTCTACTAATGGCCATACATTTGGTTTTACGGATGTTAATTTTCAGACCCAATTTTTGACTTTCTTCATTGACTTTATCTAGTAGAGTTTGTAGATCATTTGCACTATCCACCAATATCACGGTATCATCCGCACATAAAATATTGTTTATGGGAATTCCGTTTACTTTATTGCCTATGGCACTGTCGGAGATTGACTCAGTGAATGCTCTTCCCACATTTAAGTTAAACAACATCGGAGACAAGATGCACCCTTGGCGGACGCACTTTTTATTTCAAAATCCTCAGTTGTTCCTGCATTCTGAATTCGGATTTTCGCTCTTTGGTTCCAGTACAAATAACCTTTAAGTCTGATATCCTTTCCATCCAGTCCCAATACATGCTTTATTATTACTTTGCCAATAAGTGTAGCTTTTGCTGAAAGATCATTCTCCACGCTGCGTAGGCTGAAGACGTGGTTAAGGTCGACAATGGGTGAAGAAAGACTAAGTGGACTATGTTTACTTCATACACACGGAGATGTAGAGGTAGTTGTTAACAAAGTTATTGACAGGTTTGCAAAGTCTGGTAAGAGAAGGTTGGATTTTGTTATTTACTTTGAAAATCATTGCTATAAAATAACTTAAGTTATTGTGTTGTAAGAACACGTCAATTATTTAACTGAAAATATTATTTGTGACATAAATAAAACATTCAACGTTTATTCTGAAAGCGGTACTTATTTCCTGTTTGTGTGGGTTGAAATAGTTTTATAACTACCCAGACCATAGATCGTAATTGATCTGTTAAAATACTTACTGGCATTCAATACTTTGAATGATAACATATTAAGCTGAACTAAACGTACAATCATATCAAAGTTGAAGTACATTTATATGACGGTAATATTATAGCTGCGGAGTTGAGTAGTCTAAGAAGTATAGCTAGTGACTGATGGATAGGGTGAGGAATGGTGAGTCAAAGTAACGCTGTGCTGTGAAAGAAGATGTGGCAACAAAGATAGATAAAGGAATACTTCGATGGTTTGGACACAGAGAGGATGGATTAAAGAAGATTGCCGAAACAGATTTATATGGCGAGTGTATATGGCAAGCAGATCGAAATTGTTTTGAATAAAGGCCAGGTCAAGAATACCAACAACCGACGAGCATGTATGCATGTATGAAAGCGCTTATGAAAGTAGAAGATGTAAAAGACGAGTATAAGAACCGTAGCAAGTGGAAAGAAATGGTCTCTGCCTACCCTCACGGGAAAAAAGCGTGACTATATGTATATCAGTTTGTAATATCCCTACTAGCAGATACATAGAAATTTAAAAGGTAACTTACTTGAACTCTTGACTCCGGTAAATTAATTTTCAAGGCTACTTCTTCCCTCATAAAAATATCCGGGTACCTCGTTTTTGCAAACAATGATTCTAAAACATCTAACTGTGCTCTGGTGAACGTTGTTCTTTCTCTCCTTTGCTTTCTTGGATTGACACCTGCAAAATAGGAATAGACTGGAAATTATGCTATAGCCTGTATATTTTTAAGTAAAAGTATCTATTTAGTACATTAATACTTTTTCAAATTAATCGTTAAAAACTGATGCGTTATTTAATCTCAGTTTAAATACTCGTACTCTCTTATAAAGGTGTTTTGAATTAATTAATTGTAATTTTGGTAGCTTGTTAAAATATTTTGTAAGTAATTTAAAAGAGCTCGATTGCTTTTATTTCACTGGCTATAATTGGATTAAGACTAATGTTGTATAGTAAGATATGATTTTAATAAACTGTAAATAAATAAAAAAATAACACCAGAATATTTCGAAGCTGACTGATTCGTTGATAATGGACATTTTTTTTTTAGTAAATTGACCAGCTAAACATTATTGGTGACTGATTTTACTGAGATTGCCGATCTCTTGTGGAAAACTACAAAAGTCCTAACATAGAAACTAAAAGTCAATTGTAAAATACTAAGCATTTTCTTACTCGCATAGGTACAGTTTTTCAATTTTTTAAGTCTACAATGTGATGACATGACAAAGACAGACCCAAATTTAAATTAAAAATGAGAAAAAATTTATTTTATTTTGTATATTTTTATAAAGTATAATAAATAGTATTAAAAAGTAAAATATCGTTAGTATGGTTTGTTAAAATGAGTTTTAAAGAGCAAAGACCAGTGAAGAGAACTTGAATCAGGTTAAAAGCAATTTATTACACAAAGTATAAAGATAAGATTTAAAAGATTAAAAAAAGTGTAGCACCCCAAATATAAGAAAAAGTCTATGATAGATATAAATTTTTTACACTGTAAGTAGATATGAGGACGAAAATTTCTTTTTGACTCTAAATAAAAAAATTTGTGATAAAGATGTAGTGAGAGATATCTGAAAAGTGACCATAACTAACGTCATAAATTAAAAAAAAATACATTTATGTAAAATTATAGGATTAGACAATTAGAAATAAGTATATCCATAAGATTTATAATTTCAAAAAATGCCTTTGCCAATTTTATGTAGGACATAAGAATAATGTTAATGTTACAGTTTTACTAATTGATATCCTGTTAGTATTTAAAAAGAATTGTTTTCAACGTGAAAACAGTTTTTAAAATTAATTTGTACCTTCTAAATAAACACAATGTATTTTTTCTCTTGTCGACAGTTAAAATATTGAAGTTGGGGCGAGTGTAACACATCCACACTGGGTAAACAATGATTAATTGATTGCTACAGTTTGAAACTGAGTTTGCAGATGTTATTTCACATGAAGTGATTTAAGTGCACTCCTACATTTCAAATTAAAAGTGCATAAACTGTTATTTTTATCCATCTTTTTTTTAACCAATCGAGTATTTTACATCACTACTATACTATTTAATTTGTAATAACAAAGTTTAATAACAGTTTGTACATATATATATACAGGGTGTTTCCAAATTCATGCGAAACATTTAGGTGATTGCCCGTATGTAATTATGATGGATCTTTTCTGTAGCAAAATGTCCTCATCCCACCCCCGTTACATTATATAATATATAAAATTTAATTATTAAATGCACCTAACTAAATTTTCTATAAAAAAAATCGAAGAAAATAAGATATAATTGCGTGACGCTGTGCTTATAATTAAATTTTGTTTGGTATTTTTTAATATTGATTTGTTAGTTTAATCGACGTAAAAGCTTCATTGTTAAGGTAGCTGTAGTATATTTGTATTTTACCTAAATGTGTAAGTGTTTGGTTAAATGAAGTGTACCAAAAGGTTACTCTGAATTCTTTTCCATTTGAAGAGTTCGCTGAGCTTTTAAATTAATCAAAGACTGACGCTTTTCGAAATTATTATTTTAGTACATCTTATTGTAATTGTTAAAATAAAGATATATAAATTATTATTACTATAAGGCTAAAGAAACAAAGCATCAGATACTATAAACACTTTATTATTTGTCAAAAACAAGTTTTACAGACAAAAGTAGAAACTTATAGGTAAAAGAACAAAGTAACATCACTCTTCTTTAATAAAAAACTAAACGCATTAAGTAACTAAATATAAGATAAAAGGTTACAAAATACTAACGGGTTGTAGCAGGTTTATTGAGAACAATAGGTGTTATAAACCAGAGTTTTAATTCTCATCCAGTCTATATCTTTAAAAAAATCAGGGTATTTATGGATAAAACTTATAACTTTATTCCTTTTTGCATCAATTTTGTTTTTAACATTTGACTTAAAAAAAAGTACATTAAAGGTGGTAGATGGTTAACCCTCCATCGCCCGGTGAAACACCACCGCTCTTATTATAGGTGCCGTGAAATGACTAGTCATGTTTCGGCACTTGGTCAGAGTTTCCGGTCCCTCGGGTGAAATGTGTTATAGTTTATATTCGAATGGAAGCATCCAGGCATCATTCAGGCATCACTGGGGCTGAGGGTACAGCATTGAAACAGTTACGCAGGCTGGCCGCCAAGTAGTACAGTGACCCCTAACCTATTGGCAACGCTCTGGGAGGCTGCCACATCAATTGGTGTATAATCCCGATACTTCTGTACAGCCAGTTCGTGACTGGAGGGGATCCGAGCTCGTGTATTCGGGGGGCATTGCCGAGGCCACGGTCTATCGATGTCAACTGACCGTCCTGGATGCAGAAAATTCTGAAGAAGCTAGTCCGCATATTTGCTCCTTTTATTTTTTTTCTTTTTCTTTCTTTTTCTTTCTTCTTTATCTTACTCTTTTCTTTTTAAATCAAATCATTAAACCAAGTCATGAATGGTCCAATAAAAATACATGTTTCAATTCCCCAAAAAGTAAGTTTAGAATTGATATCCGCAATATTCGAGGCCTGAACTCTAACATTAATTCAGTACACCACCACCTGCAAACTAACAGGCCTCATTTACTGGCTCTGACAGAGACACAAATTAAACCCTCCTCCAACAATATGCATCTTTTGTGTCCTGGGTTCGAACTAGAAACGAGATTTAAATTTAAGACCGGCCTCTGTGTTTACACTCGCAGCGATATTTCCTGTTGTAGGCAGAATAACTTAGAACAAAAGGACGGCCTTGAGGTCATGTGGTTCAAGTTAACCTTACAAAAATCAACAAAATTTTTCTGCTGCCTGTATCTATCTCCTACCAACCCTCCTTACGTCAAGCTCTTTCAACATCTTTTCGATACGTTGGAGCTGTTGCAATCCAACCACCCTAACACAGAAGTTATATTTTTGGGTGATTTCAATGTTCACAACGAGAACTAGCTGAGATCCAACCGCACCGACAACGCCGGTCTGGAAGCTGAGAACTTTGCGATAAGTCACAACGGGACCCAGCTAGTAGAAGAATCTACCCGCATACCCGATAACCCCACTCACCAAGCCAACATTCTTGATCTCTTCCTCACAACACATTCCGACCAGTACCAAGTCTCTATAACCGCTCCACTCGGGAAATCTGAACATGAAGTCATTTCAGCCACGTCCAAACAAACAACCCCGTCCAAAATCGCGTCTAGTACCTTTATTGTCTGGTATTACAGATCAGTCAAATGGGATGAACTGAGGGACTTTTACTTATCATTTCCATGAAAAGATGTCTGCTTTCGCTCACAAGACCCATCAACATGTGCAGACTCTGTCACCGAAATCATAAGACTAAGTATGGACTCATACATTCCTCATGGTACAAGACGGATCTCCAACCCCAAACCCTGGTTCAACCAAGAATGCAACCATGCGGTGCGTGCTAAAAATAAAGCTTATCGACTCTGGTGCGAATTTCCGACAATTGCTAACCGAGAAGCCTTTGTCCACGCGGAAACACCTGCAATTGAACGATTGACCTTGCCAAAGAATCCTACGACACGAGAATATGCAATAAGCTTGTCAATGCCCCTCCTGGATCAAAGACCTTCTGGTCTTTGGCTTAGGCCATAAATAAGAATTTCACAACTTCTTCTCTACCACTCCAGAGGTCCGACGGTACGACAGCCGTATCTTCCAAGGAAAAAGCGGATCCGCTGGCCGGAATGTTCAGTTCTAACTCAACCCTCGATACCAATGGAAAACAACCCCCCAATGCCTGAGGTCGCTATCTGCCATCGCACTTTTAGGAAAATCCTACGAAATCTTGACACTAAATATTAAATTAAATTATGTTTAAATTTTGAAAATCAGTTTTTTATAAGCTTTTACAAAAATTAAAGAGTCATTTAAACATAGCAGTATCCCCACAAAATTTTTTATTGTGTATATATATATATATATATATATATATATATATATATATATATATATATATATATAGAGTTTAATACTTACATTTAGTTGCAGGTTATCAAAACGTCATTATATATTTAACTGTCTAAATTAACATGACCAATAAATTTCAAAATTTAAAGGTATGTTCAAAATTCCAAAATTGAATTCCTTTTCAATTATGTTTAGGAAAATTATTATACAAAATTTATGTTAACATAGCATGTAAAAGAAAAAAATTGAAAGAGATCTTGGATGTTCTGGGAGATGTTTGTTTGGAAGAATTGAAATTGTTAGCAATCAGATATTAAAAAGAGCAGACATGTTTTGGAGTATAATAAGAATATTTAAAGGGAGTAGACGTGTTTTTTTAAATATAAAAAAAATAAGTATTATAAAAGATGGACGTGTTTTTTTATGATAATAAAGGTATCACAAGAGCAGAGATAAGAGTTTGAAGTGCACTGAAGAGAAAACAAATTCAGGATTCTTTGAGGTGGGGGCCCAGCGACGTTCCAATGTACCCAGCAACTACGTGAGGGACTATTTAAAAGGTTGGATAATTTTTATTCCCAACTTTTTCGTGTAAATTGTAAATTTTGTATTATTTTTTTTTTGTTAAATTTTAAATATTAAAACTGAAAATTTAGGAATTTTGGGGTATTTGTATATAGGGTGATTGATTAGTGTGATAAAGCTCAGTAGCTCTGTTATCATAAGAGAACTGTATGAGAAAAATGTATATAAAAAATTGTAGGCAGCTTTAAGCTTCACATTTTAAATTTAGTTATTATAATACAAGGTGTTCCATAACGCGGTGCCAAAACAAATTTATGGTTTTTTTATTAAAAACACTGTATTTTACCTTAAAATTAAAATTCTCTACCTCCCCATTACAACAGTATATGTTTATAGTATGTACATGGTATTTAAAAAATTGTAACCAATTCTATGTGGAAATCTTAACAAGTTCAACGCCCTATATAATTAAAAAGTAGAATAAGAATAATAATCTATTGAAGCCCGAGTTTTTTAATGATTTTTCCTCTTCTCTTTTCTCTGATCGCACGAAATTTTCTAGGGGAAGAGGAACACCTATGTCGCCATTCCATGCTTTGTTTGTTGGATTCTATATCAAAGTAATGAACCCATGTTTCGTCGACCTTAAGAAATGTTTTCTTAAATTCATCGGGATTCCTGTTTATGATCTCCAAATTTGTCTCCGCTGCAACCTGGCGAACACGCTTCTGGTCTGCTGTCAGCATTCGTGAAACCCAACGTGCAGAAAATTTTTGAGACCCAATTCCTGATGTAAAATTTTTTCAACGCTTCCAGCAGAAAACCTACATGTTTCTGCTACAGCCTTGACTGCAATTCTTTTGTCATTTAATACCATGTCTTGGACTAAATTTACAATTTCTTTGGTCACCAAAGTTTTGGGGGCTCCTGTACCTGGTGCATGTTGACAGGAGTCTCTTCCCAGTTTGAAATCTCGTGACCAGTTCTTGATTACCTGGTACGAAGGGTCAGAGTCGCCCAATACTTTTACCATGTCCTTATAAATTTCTTGCGGTGATATCCCCTTTTTAACACGCTTATATTAGTTTTACCCGTATCTTGTATGTATGTTTGTAACTGACTCTTTGGCCTCGATTTTGTTCTGCTTTAAGCGATCAGATTTAATTTAAACTTTGCACACTTGTCAAAGACCGACGACAATGCAATAATTCGATCAAAATATTCGATTATCCTAATTACTTTCGCCAGGATTCATAAATTTCTTCAGGGATCCTTTGCATGAGAGTAAAAGAGATAGAACTAGTGCGTTAATTACGCATGCGCGCATAACAAATATTAAAACAGTTCATCGCATCGGTGGTTCAGTGGTAGAATGGTCGCCTTTCACACGGGTGGCCCGGGTTCAATTCCCGGCCGATGCATTTTTTTTGTGCTTTTGACATTTAATACATAACTCCAAATCGAACTAAAAAGCGAAAAATAAATTATAGTTTAAAAAAACTAAAAAACACGCTTTTAGAGTTAATCAAAGTAAAGAATAATTCTTGATATAGGAATAAAATTACTGACGAGAAAATTAATGTCACTGTTATGAAAGCGTGGGGTGCTTTGTAGGACATTTTTAAACTAACTCTGCGTTTCGGAATGAAAGCATCACACGCTTTAAGAACAGTGACATTAATTTTCTCGTCAGTAATTTAATTCCTATGTTAAGAATTATTTTTTACTTTTTAGTTTGATTAATTCTAAAAGCGTGTTTTTTAATTTTTTTAATCTATAATTTATTATAGAGGTACTTTATCGCTCCTCATATCTCAATTTTGTCATTTTTATAAAATCACGCACACCTCAATGGAAAAAAATAAATATTTATTATACACAAACTGATGCGCTGATACTAATTGAAACATACTAATGTCATGCAATAAGTTTTTGCTTGACACTTTAATTGATTTTTTCATTCAACGCCAACTATGTTAGAGACATTTATTTATAATTTATGAAATAATTTAGCCCCGTTTTGTTTGAGTAAAAATCGATGGAAACAGAGATGAAAATTACATTAAAGAGAATGTATTTTTTTTATAAAAATTATGAAAATAATTTGCTAATGCTATTTATTTTTAAGTGATATGATGTGGAATAGGAACGGTGATTAATATTTCTAGTGCAGTGTCCTCATGCCGAGTAGGATGAAACGCTGCTGAAGTCGAAGCTTGGGATTCTGAGCCGATTACCGGGGTGGTAGGTGGTCGTTACTACGGCAACCTCTTTTGGGATACAGTCCTAACTAAACGAGCTGCAACTTCTCTATGTTTGAAGTTACGTTTATAAGCGTGCAGAATTTACATTATCTTTGTCAATAACACAAAATGTGTTGCCAACGTAAAAACAATACTGCATTATTGCATTATTACAATCATTTTAAACCCAATGAGCAATTTTTGTTGTAAATTATAAGAATTTATTAATAATTCCCAAATAGTATGTTTAAAGTTAACGTAAAAAATTAGTATTAAATAAAGGAAAAAATCTTTCGGTTTAGTATCATTACTTTTGCAATTAGTTGAATGCCTTATAAAGATCTTAACCTTAACCAACACTAGCCTTTTTAAGGCATTTTTGTTCCATACATGTTTCTTTAATAAACGAATTTTTTTATCAAATTTATGTTAATTAAAATTATTTATATTATGTGTTAAAGCACGTATTCCATTGTAACCAACCGACTTATGACCTGCTCACACATTACTTGTGTCTAAAATTAAAACGATAGTAATAATTTAATTAGACCAATAAAATGAAAATCACATGGTTACAAGAATAGAAATAGGAACTTTTTTTATTCGCAAATGGATTAGAGTAGTGATGGAGTCTTCAGCACTCACACATTGGTGCAAGACGGCGCCGATAAGCCTCAAAACTCAAAAGTAAAACAACAACAACAAACAACATTTTCAAAACAAAAATTACAATAATAAAAAAAAACAGTACAGAATTGCTATTACATTGTTTATTATTTTATTTTTACTCTTTGAGACAAGGGAACCGAATTTCTCGAAAATAATATATTTTCCAAACAAGAGAACGCAATAATAGCATTTATTCGATCGAATACGTAACATGATAACATGAATTGTGTAAACTCAAACAAATCTGATTTTATTTATGTTTGAGCTTGAAATTTGGCTTGCAACGAGTCAACGAGCGGACAAGCGTTTTTTTCCTGTCTGAGCTTACAATGTACGAAACTTTATATATTAAGCGCTGCATCGGTCGCGATTTCATTTGTTGCCAGATGCCCGATCGATAAATAACTTAGTGAAGAGAAAAGGTGCATGTGGTAAAAGATATATGTTTTTGAAACTTTAGTTTTTTGTAGTTTTACAGACTTGTGTTTTGTGTTGTGAATTTAGGTGAGTTCATTTAAAATTTATTTTTTATTTTAGATTTATTAAAACATTAAAAGCCAAAAACTTGCATCTCAAAAATCATTTTATATTTGATTACATAAACATCATTGTTAATTGTAAATTCAAACAGAATAATTGATAAGCACTAATATTACTATTTATAAAAATTTATAAATTTTAAAATAAGTAATGTTGAGAAAATACTTTCGAGTTTGAGTTTGAGACGTCGAAACATTTCCATTTTTCATGAATAATTTGTCAATTTGTTTACTTACGTATTAATTTCTTTACAGTATACAGGATGTCAGAAAAAAAGAAGAAATTGTCTGTGTACCAAAATTTGCTGAATAAAAGAAAAAGAGAAATGGAATTTTGTTAAATTTAAAAATTATTTTAAATACGAACAATTAGAATTATGTCAAAAAGTTGAAAATTGATTAAATGACAAAACTCGCAATGAACGAGACATAACTGCCGTGGAGCTTGTTAAATAATTGCAAAATGTTGATGAAAAAGTTATTACGTCTCCAGAAAAAACTTTAAATTATATAAAAATTAACAACTTAGTGGATTCTTTTCCTAATACGAGCATAATACTTTTATATATTATTTATTTATTTATTATTTTATTAACAATGCCGGTTTCGGTTGCTACCGCAGAACGATCTTTTTTAAAACTCAAAATAATAAAAAATTATTTAAGATCGACCATGGGGCAAAACCGACTATCATTTTAATAGAATCGGACCAGCTAAAAGAATTAGACACCGAAGATTTAATTAAACAATTTACAAAAATTAAAGCACGAAAAGCTCAATTCACTTAGCTAAAATATTAATAACAATACCTAATACCTGGATAATTAACCTTTAAAAGGTGACATGTTGCATTATTAAAATAATAAATTGTTTTGTTTTTATTTGTCGATCAGTTTCGTCCTGTGATATATAAACGAGTATTTGTAATGTTTTGAATATTTTTTTTATTTCTTGTGCTTTTGTATCATATATTACATTTGAAACTAAAATACAAAAATTTTGAGTTGTAATACTGTTTCTGTTTTCTATAAGTTTATAATTATGTTATGTACCTTAATGAGAAAATACTTGTATGGATTGAAAATTAAAATATATAAATGAAAATACTTTTTAAAATTATTTTTCAATATCTAGTGGATAATTATACCCAGCTTAACCCGTATCTGTACTCACATATCAACGTAATACAAATTTGGGGCGTTATTTTAAATTTGCACAAGGACAAAAGTGCTGGGCGCGGGCCTGTACACACACACATACATTAACACACGCTAATCTACCTATCTAATCTGAAAATGTAGTGCAAGACATTTTCAATTGACTTACAGTAAAGGAATGTAAAAAAATTATTTTTTTTTGGATGTTTAATTTATTTTGTTTATTACAAGTTTTGAACGAATTACTTAATTTTTTGTTGTTGGTTTTAATTTTTAATGTTTACAGTTGTTATAAGTCAATAAAAAAATAATATATCTTTGTGTTTAGCTCATATTATTTATTAGTTTATTTTATAAATGTTTTCTAAACGTTTTTCTTTTCAACTGTATATATTTTAAATACAAATAACGTAACAT
Organism: Agelastica alni; assembly: GCA_950111635.1. Taxonomy (NCBI): domain Eukaryota; kingdom Metazoa; phylum Arthropoda; class Insecta; order Coleoptera; family Chrysomelidae; genus Agelastica; species Agelastica alni. The sequence continues at coordinate 47,132,774 of OX467708.1, read as the reverse complement.
AAACAGTTAACTTTAATCTTCTATTTCAAATCATTATAACAGTTCGTTTTAGACACTCTTCCTCCCGTGATGTGACGTTTTAAATTCACGCTCAGAATACTCCAATAAAACATCAATGATTAAATTTGTCACCCCAGAGAACATTTTATTAGCCAGATGGGTAGTTTCCCATGAAAATTCTCACCAATTTTCGCATGAACATTGCGGTTTTATTATTTTGTAACATGGGATCGTTCATATCCCCATTTCAAAATTAATTGGAATGTAAGTAGTTAAACGTTTTTAAAATAAATATTAAATTTGGGTTAATAAATAAGATAATCATTTCATAGACAGATTGAACAAAATTGAGTAATTTATCAATCGTGTAAACATGTTGGTGAATAAAGGATGGTGGTTTATTTTATCTAATAAAAATATTGGTTTTCTTTCGGTATTATACAACGAAATCACAGAATTTCGTAGCAGAATACAGTAATTTATGTGAGTAAAAGAAAATCCCGTAACATTGAATTTTGTCTTTGTAATTAGTCGATAACTTTTTCCAACGGACTGTAAAATTCCATCCCACATTTATACGAAAACTAACTCCTGGACAAAGTTAACGCAACAACGTATTAAGTCATACAAATTAATATAATGAATTAATTTTAATAATTTTTTTGGACATTGGTTATATTAAAAGTTAAAAATATTTTTAAACAGGGCCGGATTTAGGGGAGGGCAACCGGGGCCTTTTACAATAGAGACTTCAGAAAAAAATCCTTAAACTTTTCCTTTGATATTTTGTTTCGCTGGTTTACCTGTACCTGCAGTACTTTGTACAAACATGATTATATTGTTCTTATTCTTAAATATTAACAGAAATGATTCATCTATATTTGTTCACTCCTATCGGGTAATCAGTAAAATATCAAAATCTCTAATGGTCCTAATAAGCACTTGCACTACCCATCTTGAGCGAATATCCCAATGGCTCAATGGCTGAGTGGGGCGGTACTTGCTCGCAGCCTCGGATAATTCTTGTTTTCGTTTATATTTACATATGTTTGATAAATGCTAAAAGAATCTACTTGGTTTCACAATAAATTATTTATTGAAAAAAATTGTTCATTTTATTTGGAAAATAATTTGGGGCCAGGGGGCCTCCACACCCTTCATGCCCCGAGGCCTCCAGACCTCTAAAGCAGGCACTGATTTTACAGTAAATTAGCTTTAATATTTCTCTATATACCCCCATTTAAATAATGTTGAATACATTACATTGGCTACCAGTCTCTAAACGACTTTACTTCCTAACAATGATATTTATTTATAAAATAATACATAATGAAGCACCTTCTTACTTTCGTGATTATGTTGATTTCAAATACGAGATTCACAATCATTTCACCCGTAATTTGAACAACATTAATGTGACTAGAGTAAAATTATCAAATACGAGAAATTCATTGTTTTATAAAGGTATGGTAGAGTACAATAACTTACCACATAATGTTAAATCTAGTGGATCTTGTGAAAACTTCAGACACAAATTGTTGATACATATAAGGAAACTAAATTAGAACTATTTTTTATCTGCAATGTTACTCTTATTATCCAGTTTACTGTTAAATATTATAGGATTAATAATTAAATTGTACTTTTCTTTTTTACACTGTATGGAATTATAACTGTTTTTATATTTCATTGCAATAATTTTTATATTTAATTGTAATAATGTTATTCTTATTACTACAGATTAATAACCTATTTAACAGATCATTCATATAGGATGATTATATTGTTATTTATGTATACATATATTAGAGTTTTTTGTATATTAGGGAAACCTACTTAATAAATATTTCTTCTTCTTCTTCTTCTATAAGATTGGAATTAGAATTGTTCTTAAGACTTAATAAAAAAATTGTAATATTAAAAAAATATATATATATAGTGTAAATAGGACACTAGTAGCAAAATGAATGTTGTAAGTGCGACACTAGTATTGTGTGTTGCCTCGTTTACCTTGGATCTTTGTTCCCATGCTATAATAACTGCAATTTCAAGTTCCCTCAGGTTTTTAGCTGCAGGTATTTGACGTTTAACATTTTTCTCAAGGTGATCTCATAAATGGTCGATCGGATTCAGATCTGGGATTTTTGTGGGCCACTGCATAACTGGTATACCAAGTTGATTAAGATAATCGAATACTTTCCCAGCTATGTAAGTTCGAGCGTTCCTACCTAATTCAAGCGTTTTACCATACGACTTATTATGGAACGATTTTTGTCTAACAAATTGGCAATATAAATTTTAAAATATCATTCACCCAATAAAACTCAGGCCCGCACTACCTCTTCTTCAGATAGTCAAGCGGCACTCATAGCTTTGGCATCAAGGAGAATAGACTCAAAAATTGTCCGGGAATGTGCCGGAAACCTACGAACCTTGGCTAACCATAACAAGGTTACCTTGTCGTGGGTGCCAGGACATAAAGGTATTTCTGGTAACGAAGAAGCGGACAAACTAGCTAGGCTCTGGAACACCATTTATTGGGCCAGAACCAATAATAGGGATACCCAATGCCAGTGTTAAAGCAGCGATCAATGGCTGAATCCACACTCAGTATCAGCTAAAGTGGGCATAGACAGAGGGAGCTAGGCACAGTAAACTAATGCTGAAAGAACCCTTACCTAAGCAGGCAGAGAAGCTGCTCTCACTAAGTAGGAAAAAACTAAGAACAGTTGTAGGGCTTTGTATCGGACACTGGTCTTTGAGGCAACATCTGCACAATATAGGCGTGTTTGACACAGAACCTATATGCAGATTATGTAATGAGAAGGAGAAAACAGCCACTCATATTATCTTCGAATGTGAAGCCACCGCCCAATATAGACACTACCTGGGTTGTATATAGGACCAAGGGAGTGATCCACCTGGGGAAATAGCAGTTCAAGAGCTTCTACTCCTTAACACGAGAATTAAAGAAATGGGACTAAACTAAGGAGCTGGAAAGGTACAAAAAGCAGACCATGCTGAAGTGCCTAAGGAAAAAGTAGACCTCTTCCACAACTCCTATTTACTCATTCATTCATTCATTCACCTCTTGTTCAGTTAAAATCCTTGCTCGATTAATTTTTTGGCTCAAAAACTAAACAGTTCACCACAAAAAACGTATTACAATTAATTTATAAGCTTAGGTACTTTTAACGAAAATATAACGCAAGTACTGCAAAAAATTGTTTTTCTTCCAACAAATTCTTTAAAAGTGTAAATCTTAACGAATTGTTTTTATAGCTGTCATTAACAACGAGACAAAATAAACATAGCCTACTATTCAAATACTCTATTAACTTCAAAAACGGACAGAAAAATATATATTAATTTTTTGGATAATTTCATATTGTTGTGTTAGTTTAATTCAGAAACTTACATCGTTTATTATTTTTTAAAGAAAATAGTTAATCAATGATAATAATAATCTTATGTACTTTTAAAGAAGAAATATTTTTTTCACATAAAGGAAAATAGAAACAATAGTTTTCTTTTCTTTTGAGTAAAATAATCATTACCTACCTGTACCGTTTATTTTTATTGTACTATCAAGTATTATCAATTTTTAGTTTAGCATTTGTTACTGGCTGGACATTCGCAATGAGGCGATTCGAGGCATCGTATTTCGAATCGCCTCGTGGTCTCTGATTCGTACCAAAAACCGAATAAACAAATAGGCACTCAACAATTTACACAAACACGGTATAATACTTTTGTCTACATAGACATAGCCTTTTTTATTTTTTCTGTATTTATTATTTCATGCTTGGTTTTTTTCCGTTTTAATTTTGAAGGAGATGTATAGATCAGGTCTTTTCATAACGAGGTATAGTAAAAAAATTTCTGGGCTAGAAGTCAGAAGGTCTATTGCGCTTTTATAGACTTGAAAAAGGCCTATGACAGAGTGGCGAGGAGTGAATTGTGGTCTAGATTGTCTATGTATGGGGTGAACGGTAGTTTAATACAAGCACTAAAATCACTTTACGAGGATTCCACTGCTTGTGTCAGGAAAAACAGAGCTTGCACGGACTGGTTTAACATCTAAAAAGGTGTGAGACAGGGATGTGTGGCTTTGCCATGGCTGTTTATCTTATACATAGACGATTGTTTAAAAGATTTGAAAGCGAGTGCGTATGAATTGAAAATGAATGATTTGGTTGTCAAATGCTTTCTTTACGCCGATGATCAAGTCATATTAGCGTCATCTGAAAAGGAGCTGCAGGCGATGGTTAATGTTATGCATGATGCCCTGAAAATCAAAGGGATAAAAATAAATTTAAGCAAAACGTAAGTAATGGTTTTTGAAAGAGAAGAAAGCATAACAAACTGTAAAGTTTTGATTAAGGGAGAAAAAGTGGAACAAGTAAATGAATTTGTGTACCTGGGTTCAAAGTTTACAAGAGATGGAAAGTATGACAGTGACATTGAGCAAAGAGTGTTGGCATGAAAACAAATGAAATGGGCACTGCATAGCTTTATAAACAGCCAGAAAGTGTTAAAAAAGGCACGTCAGGCTGTGCATAGAGGTGTGTTGGTTGCTACACTTATGTATGTAGTGAATGTTGGGTTTGGCAAAAGAAGCATGAAAATAGGATTAATGTCGCGGAGATGAGTAGTCTGAGAAGTATAGCCGGAGTGACTCGGTTGGATAAAGTAAAGAATAGAGAGTTAAGAGAACGCTGTGGTGTAAAAGAAGATGTAGTTACAAAAATAGATAAAGGAATGCTTAGATTGTTTGGACACTTGAATGGATGAATAAAGAAAGATTGACGAAAGAAATTTATAGTGAAAGTGTGAATGGACAGGTCGGTAAAGGTCGACCTCGGAGAACATATCTTGATCAGATCAACATTGTTTTGAAGAAAGGCCAGGTCAAGAGTACCAACAACCGACGAGCATGTATGAGAGCACTAATTAAAGTAGAGAAAGCAAAAGATGTGTGTAAGAATCGTAGAAAGTGGAAGGAAGTGGTCTCTGCCTACCCCTATGGAAGAAGGCGTGACTTTATGTATGTATGTAATTTTGTTACAAGAAAATTATTTTTTCATTAATGCAGTATTGATCTACATTTAAATTGTTACAAAAAAAAAATCCCTAACGGAAATTAGGTAGGTACATGAAATCTGGTGAAAACCGTAACATATCTTAGGTTCAAGGCTGTTTTTCTCTTGTTTATGTTGGGACCATTAGAAATATTATATTGCTTTTCCTTGTATTAACACCTCTAGTGTTTGAATAGCAGAGAAAAGGCAATACATATAACTACTGGTATGTTTACACAGAGGGGAATAGCTCGTTTAAATTATTGGAACTGCATAAATGTATCCAACTAATAAAAGACGTGTTGGTTTCATTTTAACTCTAATTTCAAATATTTTTATAAAATTTAAGGTGTCTAAATAAAAAAATCGTTAAACAGTAATGTAAATAAAGCAACAGCAATAAAAGATTCAATCGTAAAAATAAATATCGCTGAACTTACAAAATATGTGGTACGATAAAATCTTTTTTATATTCAAATAGTAACCACCACAATATGGTAAATAGGTATTCCAAGTGTTCCCAGCAAAATGTATACACTTCTTGTAAGTTTTTGTAGTAACAGCGCAACTTATACCATTGATACACAAGACAGTTTAAATTATTTAATTAGTTATTAATTGTACTTTTTTGTATAGGTATAGGCAATTTTATACAGCAAATAAAATAAAAAATAACATAAAATAAAATAACTAATGAGTGCAAAAAACATTGGTTTATACAGATGACTAAAATAAAATAAGAAATAAGACTGAACCGATGAAATCGCAGCCTTTTTGACAATGACTTTTGTGTTTTGTGCATAACAGTACATAATCTCCACATTGATTTGTTATTCTATTTCAAATATGGATTTTTTAAATTTTATCATTATCTAAAATTATCCAACCATATATCTACCATCCATTTTCTATTAAATAATATTATAATGGATGATGGCATGTTGATAGAGCAGGTATCGACATTTCCTCAGCTATATGCATAAACTGATGGAAAATACAAGAACAGCCGACTGAAAAAAAATGCTTTGCTCACAATTGCTAATATAATGAAGAAAACACGTAAGCGCAAAAAATTAAAGAATTTAGCGTTTTTTAAATCATTTTTTCTGTAGCTGAAGCTTCTGAACACAGATGGAAGCTAGATGGAAGAAATAAATATACGGGCCATAGAAGGAAAATCAAAAACACCTCCATAAATAATATTATTAGGTTAGGTTAGGTTGATTGTAAACTCGGAACATTTAGAACAGAAAAGATTTGGGTCACGCGCATTATCAGTTTTTAAACAAAATAAAATAAAATAAGACAAAGAGATAAAAGTTGGCCATCTTTTGTTATCATTCTTATTTGTTATCTTATCTTATTTCTTGTATAAACGCTTTCATAGTTTTGGGCATTTTTATCTTTCTTATTTTGATTTATTTTGTTCCTTATTTTATTTTATTTGCTGTTTAAACTCGCCTTATATTATTAAAAAATTATATAAACAGACAAATTATAAAATAATATTTATAATTATAAATAAGATAGAGAATTAAATAATGTCTATTATAACCATTGTTAAAATAAGCATTTTTACTATAAATAAACAACGTTCGGACCTTTGCTAAAACTTTTATAATATTTGAATTCATTCATAAAGTAAATGAAATAACTAAAATATCTGCGTTTTCACCAAAAGTAGAAAGTGAAATTTGTATTGCAATAATTCCAAAATCGATAAGAGTAATTTAACGCATTTCATGATGTATTTTTATGGGGTCACAGCACAGATACACAATATAGGTATTTAGTAGATAGTTGCAAAGCCTTAAAGTGCAGACGAAATGACACCACCGTTGTCTACAACAGGCTTCCTTCCAACTGATACTCGTACATTTTCTGTTACACCATACGTAAAACACGAAGGATAAATTAATCACCTATCTAGAGTTTCTTTAAATGTATTTACATTACGTTTTTTTTTCTGTTGTGCAACAAGAAAATATAATACCAGTACTTGAAAATACCACTGTTCCCTCGCAATATCTCTTTTATACAAAATGTATTTTGCATTGTTTTAAAATTAATAAACAATAAAAACAAATTTTCTCATAACTATTGCTTTTTTTTAAATTAATAATGAGGAAATTAAAATTTTAAAAGATCTGAAAGAAAGTGCGTATCGATTAAAAATGAATGATTTGATCGTCAAATGCCTTCTTTACGCCGATGATAAAGTCATATTAGCGTTATCTGAAGAGGAGTTGCAGGTGATGGTTAATGTTATGCATGATGCCCTGAAAATCAAAGGGATGAAAATAAATGTGAGCAAAACGAAAGTAATTGTTTTTGAAAGGGACGAAAGCATGACATACTGTGGAATTTCGATTGAGGGAGAAAGAGTGGAACAAGTAAATAAATTTGTGTACTTGGGTTCAAAGTTTACCAGAAATGGAAAGTATGACAGTGACATTGAGCGAAGGGTGTTTGCAGGAAAACAAATGAATGGGGCACTGCATAGCTTTATGAATAGCCAGAAAGTGTCAAAAAAATTACGTCTGGCGGTGCATAGAGGTGTGTTGGTTCCTACACTTATGTATGATAGTGAATGTTGGGTTTGGCAGAAGAAGCATGAAAATAGGATTAATGTCGCGGAGATGAGTAGTCTGAGAAGTATAGCCGGAGTGACTCAGTTGGATAAAGTAAAGAATAGAGAGATAAGAGAACGCTATGGTGTAAAAGAAAATGTGGTTACAAAGATAGATAAAGAAATGCTTAGATGGTTTGGACACGTAGAAAGGACGGATGAAGGAACAAATTTATGAGGCGAGTGTGAATGGGCAAATCGGTAGAGGTCGATCTCGGAGAACATATCTCGATCAGATCAACATTGTTTTAAAGAAAGGCCAGGTCAAGAGTACCAACAACCGACAAGCATGTATGAGAGCACTGATGAAAGTAGAGGAAGCAAAAGATGTGTGCAGGAACCGTAGCGGTCGAAAGAAGTGGTTTCTGCCTACCCCTATGGAAAAAAGGCGTGACTTTATGTATGTATGTATGTATAAAATTAAATGCCCTATAATAAATCGAATATTTCATTAAAAAAAAACGATGGTCTCAATTAACCGACAAAAAAGTTTTTGGTAGGTAGGTCTACCTATATAGACATGTTACACCTGGAGTCGAATATTTTTTATTTTAAATCCAAATAACGCATTCATCTCATCCATCCGACATAAATTTGGTTATTTGCATCCCAATTTGTTTTCAGTAGCTGGTGCTTGGAAAAAACCAACTTAACAAATCATCTAAATTATATTCGGTTATCACAAGACCGGACTTGCCATAAATGTATTACATATATTTATACCACGAGTATCGTATAAAACTATTTGTCAATTATTATTATCATTTTTAGTAAACATCTAATTGGTTTCATTAATTATAATTATAAAAGTTATAAATTTCGTTTTAAATTAAGTTGTTTGAATTACAAAAAATTAAATCATTGAAAATTTTTTGATAAAAGTAATAGAAACTCGGAGAATTTTAAACAATAAATATTTACATAATTTATCCTTTCCTAACCAAAACTAATATTATACCTCCTTTTTTAAAGTCTTAAACACATCTGTTACAATTTAGGGTAGATATTTACACAGGATTTTTTTCGAAATTAATTTAAAAACTAGAATTAAATAGTGTAGTTCGTCTCTGGCGGTCGGTGTCTCTAAGAAAAGAAGTCTTTTATATCTTGGTAAATTATTACCGAACACAGTAGCACCAGAGAATAAGAGATTTCTTAAAACATACCGGTAGCTGTTACAATTATCACAACGAAATTGTTCAAAATCGTCCTTTTATAGGCCGTTAGTACATCGCGCATGTTTTAGGATTAGACCTAATGTCACTCGATATATTTGTGTGGAAATGTTTACAATAAATATACAAATGAATTTAAATAACTATTATTTATTAATTAAAACTAACGTCGGTGAGACTGCAAAACCGCGTAACAGCAGTCTGCAATACCGCGTATCTACATTTTCGCATAATTACAGGAGGAAGAAAACACTGATTATCTTGGCTATTATTAAACATTGTTTTAACCAAACGTATTCGTGATTTCTATGACTATTATTTTATACGAATGTGACTTAAATTTACCAATATCTTTATTAGATTTTGAGAAATATTCACAAAAAAATAACAATTAATCAGAAACAAGCTCCCTCCACTCGTGTAAAGACTTTTTCTGGCATTCAGTAAATACGCGGCTTTGCTGCCAAACACTCGCCAACCGTAACGCCAACTACTGATACGCGGAATTGTTTTAACGGCTAAATAGACGTTTCCTTTTGGCTAATTTCAATAGCACCAGTTCTACTAGGAGCCATTAAACACTCTGAAAAGTAAACAAAGGCCGCGAAACTATGCCAATTATTTACAATGTTATCGCAAACGACCAATCACGGTGCAAGGTTTGAAAGTTTAAAGGTTGGCGCGTATAATCGAAATATTACAATCGAATGATTTTATGAATAATACAATAGTGAGTGCTGTTAGCTTAATAAAAGACTATATTATCTTGACAAGACAAATCTAATATGTGCAAATACACAAGCATATATATATATATATTTATATATATATAGACATATATACTGTAATGATATAATCATTACGAACATAAATAATACTGAATAATATTAAATTTAAAGATAACAGTAAAGTTCCCTATAAATATAAACAATTAACTGTAGTAATTTAACTTGGACTAATTTTTATTTGCCCTGTATATTGTTCAAGAAATTTGTAACAAATTTAATTGTGATTTATTCTTAACATGTAAAAGTTAGAATTCAAACATAAACATACATGCTCCTAGAAGGAGGTATTTTTTTTAAATAATAAGTGTATTTAAACAATACCTCAAATTTTAATCGGAAAATTTAGATTCATCAAACCACAGGTCTATTTCTATTTTTCATAAGTATTGCAAATGTAATATTGTGTTAAAATTATAAATAATAGTCATTAATCTTTCACTATAAGCCACTTAGACGCAATTTTGGACAAATATAATAATATTTAAAGTTGTTATAAAGGCAGTACAAACCTTTTCTCAAATAATGGTGATCAGATTTACAATCACCTTCCAAACGAGAAAAAAAACCCTTTAAAATATCAATTTATTTAACTTTCCTAATAGTTCATCAATACAATTGACCTAGATCTAATTTTTCTTGTTTACAAAATCATTGGAATTTTATAAACAAAACTAACCTTACTAATTGGGTTGGCAGTTGACACTTAATGTTATCAATAGTCGGTTTTCGATATGTAATGAAATATATCGATACCAAAAATACAACAGCGAAATGAACACGCCCATTTTGTTTGCTTCTGCTAACTGTAGATACGCGTTATTGCAGAGTGCTGTTACGCGGTTTTGCAGTCTCACCGACGATTAAGCTTATTGTCATTGATACATTTATGTTACCTACTATCTATAAAAAATAAACCAATAGGTAAGTACCTATTATGATCACCAATTTAAATATTTAATTTATGTGAATCATAAGCTATTGTTGCAATGCACTAATATTGTTTCCAGATCAATATCATTTAGTACTAATGTTTTTTTGCAATAATTGTAGTTTCAAGGAAAATTTTTATCGAGTGTTTCGAACACATATTAATATTGAAAAATAAATTTTTTTATAACTTTCTAGTGTCCATTGTTAATCGATTTGTTTGTACCTATCTTTGCTTGGGTTTTAGCGACTTCTAAAATCCACAGAAGTTGTGTTTGTTTTATAAAGTAACCGTTAAATCCAAAGCCACGTATCCCGAGGGTTTAAATGCTAGCAAACTTGGCTTGGCGTTAGTAGATGAGAAGAACAAACATGAACACACGCCCGATAATATGTTAATCTGCTACGCGGTAATTGAAAATAAACCACGAGCCCCTACGAAAAATTAACAACTTAATTAATCGAAAGAAAATGTTGCACATCTCTCTATACCTACGTGAGAGAATTATATGATCATTTAATGAACTTTTAAACATTTTGTGATAAAATTTATGATTTTTTAAAAATCATAGTAAAATTAACAAAAAATACCTGATAAAAATATGCTGCTTTAAATCATACAGTGTTTGGTTATTTCATTGAATTTACAACATTTTTTGCAGTGAAATTGACGAGTTATATAAAATCACTGGTATTAATAAATAATTAAATAGGTATACAAAAATTTTTATCTTTACAGTTTTGACTTTTTAATTAAAACGCATTTTGCTACACAAAGGCGTATTAAAATACAATAACTTCCAAATAAATACCTTGAGGAAAGGGCACTGGTTCCAAAGGGTGAGTAAGTCCAAATGGTCCCAATCCCGGCATCGACATCCCGGTCAAACCTGAACCAAGAGTAGGATGTGACGGAAAGTGGCCGTGGGGTCCTGAAGGAGTTTTAAGATAACCAGCCATGTTCATGTGCGAGAACAGACCGCATGCACCCCCCACGCCGTACCCGGTGGTATCTTCTCCTGGTAATGGAGTCGTCTTGATGCTGTGTACTTTCACTGAAACAAAACAAAGCTTTAGTTATTTTAAGACCATACAATTACAATAATATGTTTTTTTTATAACTCGGTCGAAAATACGCAATTCCTGCTTCGATTTCAAAGCAGAAACTCTTTTATGCCTCGCTAAAATACATAAAAGCGGGAGCGAAAATTTATGCACGCTGACGTGTGGGACTTGTTTCGATAGGCTATAAAAAAAAAGTATATTACATGCCTAGGGCAGTAAAGTAAGAGATGTCTCAGAGCACATGTTTGTTGGCCGAGGTGAAGCCAAGGTCATCAAACATATGTTTTGAGACATCTCTTGCTTTGGTGCCCGAGGTGTGTATACTATTTTTCTCCCTTCCGGAGGCGGAAAGCGGCAACTTCGTTTTGCGTAGCGGGCCGAAAGTTGACGCTTTTCGTCTACAGTAGGAAGAAAAATAGTATACACACCACGGGCATTAAAGTAAGAAATGTCTCAAAACAGATGTATGATGACCTCGGCTCAGTGGCGTAGGGGCTGAGGGGCGAACCGCCATTAGGTGGGCGGCAAAATAGCCCCTTTTTGTACTCTTTAAGTGTAACATTATTTTGCATTTTTGTTTCCCGCTACGCTACCGTTTTAATAGTAAGTAAGTTTTAGTTTGTTTTTTATTATAAGTCTCACGGAAAATATGAACAAAACGAAAGCGACTGCCCCAAAATGAATCACTGAATATGCCAGTTTATTATTTTTACACTGGACTGAATTTTCAAAATTGCCGTGGACAGGCATATGATAATGCAGCTGTCATGTCGGGAACACATTCTGGTGTATAAATACGTATCAAGGCAGTTAATCAAAATGCCCAGTTTGTTGCATGTACTAATCATTCATTAAATCTGGTGGATATACACGCAGCATCAATCGCAGTGGACATTCTTTGGTACTATGGAAAGGATTTTCAATTACTTTTTATCTTCTACACACCGCTGGAAATCTCTTACCGACGTTACAGGTCAAGGAGTCAAGCGCCCAATTGAAACACGATGGAGTTCTAGATATGAAGCCGTAGCTGTCATGAAGACCAATTACAGTAAGATCCTTAAGTGTTGGAATCTCTTGCAGAAAACACAGAGGAAAATGCAGCGACAAGATCAGACGCTGGTTTATTGCTTACTGCTCTCTAGTCGCTATTATTTTTAGCCTTCCTTGGACTATGGAGTCGAGTTCTCCGCGAAGTAAATGATGCAAAATTATATCTCCAGATGAAAGGACTGAACGTGCACCAATGTGCTATAATAATACGTGCTTTGAAATCATTTCCAGTCGACAATCGAGAGCTTCTGGTCAATGATGAACTTTCATGTGCTTTGAGACATTTCTTACTTTACTACCCTAGGTGTGTAATATACTATTTCCTATCATTTGTCGACAGCATATTTGCTATACTCCTATTAGTTTGTTTTATGCTAATATTGTCTAAACCAGGTATCTGATACTTATTCTTAGTTAAGACCGACGGCCGCCTCATTAAATTGCGGGCCTGACTTATAGTTCAAATTTATAAAGAGAAACTGGTAGTTTAACAAAAATTTTAAACATTCTAAAGAATCATTATTGTAATAAACCATAAAACTCTTAATATATATATACATGAAAAGTTTAACGAGAGCCAATTTTAACAACGGTTAAATAACAATGGAAGGCTAATATCAAAGGCAAAACAATATGATCGAATAGAGATTTACCAAATTTTAAAAATTTCAAGCGACAGAAGATAAACTCAAGCCAGGTCTGAGGGCCCTACGTTGTACATGCCTAGTCTATCTAACCAGTTAAGTGTGGTTTTTTGGTGATGCGAACAATTTACATACATACATTTATAGTCACGCCTTTTTCCCGTAGGGGTAGGCAGAGACCACTTCCTTCCACTTGCTACGGTCCTTGCACACATCTTTCGCTTCTTATACATTTATCTGCGCTCTCATACATGCTTGTCGGATGTTGGTACTCTTAACTTGGCCTTTCTTCAATATAATGTCGATATAATCGAGATACGTTTGCCGAGATCGACCTCTACCGACCTTGCCCATTCACACTCGCGTTATAAATTTGTTTCGTTAATCTTCTTTTATCCATCCTCTCTACATGTCCAAACTATTTAAGTATTCCTTTTATCTATCTTTGTTACCACATCTTCTTTCAAACCACAGCGTTTTCTTATGTTACTATTCCTCACTTTATCCATTAGATTCACTCCGGCTATACTTCTTAGACTACTCATCTCCGCAGCATTAATCCTATTTTCATGCTTTTTCTGCCAAACCCAACATTAATATATAAGTATAGGGACCAGCACTCCTCTAACATCTGGTAAGTACAGTTAGTAACCTTTCAGGTACTTTACGTCACACTTTATTTACCGGTTAGTTTCTGGATGCGCTTATTAAACAAACAATTTTGGCTTGCGAAACAATGCTATAGCAGCACCACATTCAGCCGTAGTTATTCCGAGACATTCATGATAAAATATTACTCCGATAAGTATCACTTTGTATTACCACATTTATTTTGCATACAACCGACAAGAAGATCTGTGGTTTTTATGATTTTATCACTAGTTAAATGATCTCTTCCATAGATCGCTTTACTACATAAACAACGCAGTGGTTACTACCAGAATTTATCCTATTTATTTTATTGAATATATGCGTTTATTTATTTAGTAAGTTAATATACATAATTTTTCCTTAAAATAAGATAAATAAGATCCTTTAAAATCATAAATTCAAGATAATATGGAACAATGTACATTGTTTTAATTGTGTATACCAAGTGGTGCTTAATCAAGCAATTAAATAACACTTTTTCAATTCTCCAGTATTTCTAAAGATAGTGGTTGCAAAAGATTTATCTGTTCTTAGAATTTTTAGTTGTAGTCCAAAGGAAAAAGTGCTGTTAAACCGCATTTCAACGAAAATAGTCCCTTAGATTTCTACCGACTTTCTTGGGACAAAATACTTATTAACAATGAGTACCAGGAAAAGGTATCCAAGCAGAAATTTTAAAAGTGTGTCTATGTAAAGAAATATAAACTTTTAGGAAAATAAAAGTGAAAGTAATTTTGGTCCTTGTTCGTATACCACACAAGGATGAATATCAACATAGTTTTGAAAATATTTTGACGAAGTGATGACGCACCAAACAAATACCTACAAATTTAACATCACCACATTGCCCATCCAAAATGCTATTTTTGGAGGTCCGTTGGATACCTCTTCCTCTCAAATCCACGTTATAACATTGTCTTACTACTTACAAATTGTTCAAAGGACTGGTATAATGGATAATTGACAAAAAATTTTGCAAAAACAAAAGCCATATAAACCATTTAAAAATTATACACTGTCAATTTAAGTTTTTCAAATACATGAATAATGAATAATATTGTATGAACTATTTACTATTTAGAAATTGATATTAATTTATTAAATAAAATTTTAAATTTGTTAATTATCCAATTATATATAAATTGACAACATTCTACAATATTTTATCAAGCTTTTAATACGTTGTTAATTTTATTTCTTGTATAGTAAATAAGATGTCTTTTGCTAGATAATATCTAAATGAAATTCAAAAACTTGATTTACTGGATATTGTTTAATTTTAAATTTTTGTTGAACCCAAATCTGGATTAGCAAAAAGAAATGAAATTCAAAAACTTGATTTACTGGATATTGTTTAATTTTAAATTTTTGTTGAACCCAAATCTGGATTAGCAAAAAGCTTGACAATTTTTTTTATTACACTTGGTGGTGCAATATTTTAATGACAGCGAAATAATAGGATTTGAAAAAATTTTCACCTTCCAAATGAAACATGTTGTACCCATGGGACTTTTATCAACTGATGTAATTTAATTTGTTCCATATATTTTGTATCAGAACATAAGTATGTATAGTTACATAGCTGTGTTTGCGTTTATTTATAATTATAAAATTTCTGCTTAGAGTTTGGTTTATTACGAATAAGTCAAATAACCGCATTTTTTAAAATATTTTCAATTATTCAGCGACATTTACTTTGGCTCATCAAATGTTAATTTTTTATTTTAAAAAACAACTTATTTGCTTTTAATACGATTAAATCTTATTCCATTTGGTCGTATGTTAATAACTGCAGTAATTGATAATTAAAAGCCCCTAAAATTGCGGCTAAATGTAATTTACAGAAAATCAATAGGTAAAAAAGGCTATATACACTAAATTTTTTTAATTATTACAAGCCAATTCTCAAACGTTTTCGGCGTCAAGCCATCATTAGGAAAAATTTTTGTTATAAATTTGTTTACAAAAGACTAAACATGAAGACATGACTACAGCTCAACAATGAACATTACAAGATGAACAAAACATTAAATAAAATTGTAACTAAATTACATCATTTAAAAGATTTTTTTAGCAAGACATGTGTGTTTTTAATTTTAAAATTTTTAAAAAACATGGAAACATTAAAATCAAATTGATCAATTTTATTAATGTGAACAACTTTAAAAAAATGTAAACAAACTAAAAACAAATGTTAACGAATTTATACATAGGTAGAGCATGAACCGTTTATTTATAAATTTTTTCTTAGTAAGTTAATCGCCTTAAAAGAATTTACTACTTGTTTAAAAACTAGCGAAACATGCGTCATGTCAGTAAGGAAAGCAAAACAAAATCAAAAAGTATTTTATCTTATTGTTGAATTATTTTGCAAGACAAAAAAGTTTAACTACAAAAATTGGAAAAAAAAAATCTTAAATATGAAACTACCGAGGTGGTAGTTTCATTTAGTATTGGTTCTTCTACATAGTACATAATTTATATATTATACATAATACAAACCTTTTAAAATCAAGTATAGTGTGAGAATCACTGTTAATATTTATTCGCCTTGTTAAAAAAATCACACTATTTTAGCACAGTGAAGTAACCGTTTTATTATTATTTACTTCGATGATAACACGAATAGTCAACCGAAAATATTTTCGACCTGTCTACACGAAAAGGTATTAGCAAACTGACTATATATCTGATAGTAGGTAACGAGCACAGTGTTATCGATGCTGAAGAGAGACCATCCCTTGATGGTTCAAAGGAAGTGGGGTAGAGTCGTACAATTGGTAATTGCTTATGAATTACCTGGGCGTGAGACTATGCAGTTTGGAACTTTTGCTTTTTGGCCATATTCAATTTTTACCTGGTATATTACAGGACTGAATCTATACAATTTCTTAATATACAGGGTGTACACAACATGCCGTAAACATTGGTTGTTTTAATTATATTTGTAAAAATATTTAAGGGCTTCATCGATCATAAAAAATTTATAAATATAAATTTTTTAATTTTAATTATTATTATGCGTATCCAACGTAAAAAAAACTTTTGATACATAGTACTATAGTTCCAGTAGTTAACTAACGCTATAATAAACTAGATAAAAATTATTATGTAAAAAGGAATTTGATGTATAATTTTCAAGTGGATTATAAATACCTACTTGTAATAAGAAGTCAATTGACATTTTTCAATTTTTTTTAAGTGAAAGTTAATGTTTTAATAAATAGGTTAATTTTTCCCCAATTTTTTTAGAGCCATATGGCAGACAAAAAAATAATAAATATCATTAAAATTCAAATTGCCGAAAACGATCCGGAACTCGCGAGATCAATTTGTAAGTGACTCGTGTTTATAGCACATTTCACAAATATACGGCGGCTCCGGATTATCGTTAGAAACTCGATAACCAGTATTAACTGTACATTTAAGAAGTACGAAAGTAAATTCCCCTAATATTTTTAAACAAATTTTATTTTATAAGGAACTTCTTGTTTGGAAATTAAGGGTCAATATTTTTATTTGTTAGCACGGTTAATTTTGCGACCAAATCTGATCTTAATGACTATTTATTGTACATAATAAGAAAGGTAGGTAAGTAATCCAAACAAATTTCACTAACTAACTAAGCTATTAAGCTTTAATTTGTTTTGTTGATTCATTATTGTTTGATTTTTTGTTAGATTTCTAGAAAAGTAATTAGTAATCCTGGGTTATCATTGTAATGGGTACCGAAATTAAAATCGTATAGTACCGATTGTAATTTTAAGTAGTGTATGTATACCTAATAGACCGCGAAAATGCCGCGACGTGTTTTAGATGTAGATGCATTAATATTGAATGTACACGCTTATTTTTCTGCGAAAAAGAACAATGGAGGTCCGTTGCTACCAGTTTTATCTATACGTAAGCGTGTGTGTGTTACGATGGGTATTAGTGAAACAAAATAAACCTCAGTTTAAAAAAGTGTAAAAGATGGTAATAGTGAACAAAAAGTTGAAAAATAAACTCCGCCGATATCCAGTGACTGACTTTCCCGAATCTTACAAATTTGAAATTCGCGACATTGTGTACAAAATGCGTGAAAAAAAAACATGTCTCTTTAGATTTAATATTAGAAAAAGATGTATTTAAAATTTCTAGAACGAGTCTTTGGAGAATTTTAAACATATAGTGTTTAAGTTTAAAAATGAAGACAACCGAAAGGCTTTGCGTGAAAAAGCTAAAAGAATTGAATTTTTATAGAAATTATATTCACTGTAAACAAGAATGCTCTTCATTTGTTTATCTATACGAAACTTGGATTTTTGCTGAAGGTGGAACAAAAAGAATTTTGTAGGACGAAACATAAAGTTGGTGGTGTAATATTTATTTAAAATTGCTATAATGTTTGTCACGGTATTTTTTTTATTAATTTTTAAGGCAAGTTACCTAAAATCGAAAAAATTCAATAAATAATTTTTTTTTAATTAATAAATGATAAAAGTCCTCGTTTAAACTCTAAAAATATTCTTACGTATAAAATTAAAAAATCATCTTTATTAAATTGTTTTTAAAACTGTGTTAAAGGTTACATAAATTTATTTGAACACTGAATACTAATTTATTAAAATAATTTATGCACCATGAAAATTATTTATATTTAATTTAACCAACATAATCTACTATCGTTTCTTTATAATAATAATCCTAATGAAAAGTCTACTAGATCGTTAGATAAGTCGATGTTTACCTATTAAGAAGTTAATCTGTAATTATTTCGTTAGGTTCAATGTTAATCCGTATTATTGTAATGCAAAACCGAGGATTAAAATCTCAACTGCATCTCAATTCTGATTTGCAGCTATGATAAAATGGTAAAAGTCATACTGCGAAAGTTCTAGTGATTATTTTACAAATCCTAATGGTATAAACCACTTAAGTACAATGATATGTTTAGTCTGCTCAGGTAGGTAAGTTTAATATTAGGATAATTCCATTTGGGTGTCCTTTTGTTCAAAGTGATCAAAGCTAATAAAGTTTTAAGGAAGACAAAAAAAACAAGTAGGTAACTACCTCATAATAAAATTAACGGATTTATAACGATAATTATTTAATCAATTTTAACTAAAAGACAAAAAGACAAAAGTAATTTGCAAATATTATAACATTTTTAATTGATTTTACATAAATTTGTAGTGCAAGAAAATATATCTTTAAACTAAAAAATATCTTATCCATAAATCATCTTAGGTAAAGGTATTGTTGTTACTTTGTGTTCGGTTTCATAGAATAATCCAAAAATGTTTAAATTTAAATAGAATAACCTGTATGTATTTTTACATACCTATTATTTTCCCAGTGGGAACTTATAGTAATGGTATGCAAAGATATTTATTAAAAGAGTAACGAATGAAACTGAGAAGATGATATGGGATGTGCAAGCAGGATTTAGAAGAGGAAGGAGATGTATGGATCAGGTCTTTTCATTACGAGGTATACTAAAAAAATTCTTGGCTAGAAGTTTTATAGACTTGATAAAGGCTTATGACAGAGTGGCGAGGAGTGAATTGTGGTCTACATTGTCTATGTATGGGGTGAACGGTAGTTTAATACAAGCACTGAAATCACTTTACGAGGATTCCACTGCTTGTGTCAGGATAAACAGAGCTTGCACGGACTGGTTTAACATCGAAAAAGGTGTGAGACAGGGATGTGTGGCTTCGCCATGGCTGTTTAACTTATTGTAGATTGTAGATTGAAGGGTGGGTCGTGAAGGCTATGCTGCCTCTCAAGCACTTCGACCTATCAGATCTTTTGTGCATAACCCTTAATCTATTCAAGACCCGGGATTCCGAGTAAAGTTTATCAGTTTCCTGGGGGCTAAGTTTCTGATATCGAAGGGCTTTAGAAAGGCCGCTTTCAGAAACTTGAGCCTCTTGCAGAAAAGCGCTGGGCATTCGCAAAGCAAATATTCTGCAGTTTCAGCGAAGTTATCGCAGTAGCGGCAACTATCACTCTCTGTTTTGCCCATCTTTTTCAGGTGGTACCTTAGAGGGCAGTGTCCTGTGACCAGTTTCAAGTCTTTCTTGTCCAACTCAAAATGCTGTTTAGCCTTACTTGGCGAAAGACTTACTAGCCTTTTCGCTTGCCTTTGTCCTGGCACTTTATGCCAGTGAGATTTCATTCCATCCGTTTCCCAGCGTCGAACCTCTTCTTTCAAGTGGGCTTTGGAAAGTCTACAGAAGGGTTCTGGGCCGGAAAATGTTGTATTTGCCCCTTCTTTGGCAAGGCAATCTGCTTCTTCGTTGCCTTTAACTCCCTTTTGACCTGGAACCCACATCAGAGTAACCTGATTGTTCGCTGCCAGTTGTCTCAGGGACTGTTTACAGTCTTAAGTCAGCTTAGACTCACAAGTGTATGACTTCCGAGCTTTTAGTGCTGCGTGGCTATCTGATAAAATATAGATTTCTGCCCTTTGGCTGTTTCTTTCGATACGCTCCTAGGCACATGTCTCTATGGCATGTAATGCTGCTCGAAAGATGTTTGGGGTGTTACCAAGGGGTTTTGAGAGCCCAAAGTTTGGCCTTATAACGCCCACTACAACCCATTCATCCATCTTGGATACATAAGTGTACCACACTAAAGCATCCCTTGTTTAACTTATACATAGACAATTGTTTAAAAGATCTGAAAGAGAGTGCGTATGGATTAAAAATGAATGATTTGATCGTCAAATGCCTTCTTTACGCCGATGATCAAGTCATATTAGCGTTATCTGAAGAGGAGTTGCAGGCGATGGTTAATGTTATGCATGATGCCCTGAAAATCAAAGGGATGAAAATAAATGTGAGCAAAACGAAAGTAATGGTTTTTGAAAGGGATGAAAGCATGACAAACTGTGGAGTTTCGATTGAGGGAGAAAGAGTGGAACAAGTAAATGAATTTGTGTACTTGGGTTCAAAGTTTACCAGAGATGGAAAGTATGACAGTGACATTGAGCGAAGGGTGTTGGCAGGAAAACAAATGAATGAGGCACTGCATAGCTTTATGAATAGCCAAAAAGTGTCAAAAAAGGCACGTCTGGCGGTGCATAGAGGTGTGTTGGTTCCTACACTTATATATGGTAGTGAATGTTGGGTTTGGCAAAAGAAGCATGTAAATAGGATTAATGCTGCGGAGATGAGTAGTCTGAGAAGTATAGCCGGAGTGACTCGGTTGGATAAAGTAAAGAATAGTGAGATAAGAGAACGCTGTGGTGTAAAAAAAGATGTGGTTACAAAGATAGATAAAGGAATGCTTAGATGGTTTGGACACGTAAAAAGGATGAATGCAGGAAGATTGACGAAACAAATTTATAAGGCGAGTGTGAATGGACAAGTCGGTAGAGGTCAACCTCGGAGAACATATCTCGATCAGATAAACATTGTTTTGAAGAAAGGCCAGGTCAAGAATACCAACAACCGATAAGCATGTATGAGAGCACTGATAAAAGTAGAGGAAGCAAAAAATTTGTGTAGGAACCGTAGTAAGTGGAAGGAAGTGGTCTCTGCCTACCCCTATGGAAAAAAGGCGTGACTTTATGTATGTATGGGAACTTATAGTAATGGGTCCGATTTTGCGAATGCTGATATTTTACATTTCTCCACATTTCAAGGTCCCCAGAGTCGAATACATTAGTTTTCAAGCGGGCGTCTGTGTGTGTATGTACGAATGTTCGTATGTGCGTTCGGAATTATATTTCGTCTCGATTATCTCGAGAACAAAAAATAATATCGACGTGGGACCAACTGCATTCGACGCATAATTACGCAACTTAAAACTGATTAGATTTTTAACAAAATCGGTCAAGCTGTTTTTATGGAGAATCGAAATACTGCAATTTATAAATTATACTATTTTTAATACAGAATTTTAAGATTGCATGTTAGGAATATTGGTATGATAACCATGATGACACAATTTTTAATTATAATGATAATAATTATCACATCAAAACATAATATCTTTTTATTCTTTTCACTGGGAAGTTAGTCGTGTGGACCTTTCGAATCACACCAATACCACAGATATTTTTATTTTCTTTTTGACCGAATGCACCCGTACTTAACTTGGTACCGAAGCTTGGATAGAAAAACGACTTAAACTAGTTTGAATAATTTAATTTGCGATTGTAAATTAATGACCAAAAAATAAAAGAATTTATAAGTAAACATCAAAGCTTGTTCATAACATTTATTAGCAACCCAACCTAACAAGCCCTCTACCCTTCTACAAAACGTTCCATATAGGTGTCTGTATACCTAATGGTGACTACTGAAAGTCAAACTAACATTTGATTAGTAATATTTGGTAGGTACTAACGCCGGTTTTTACTTTTAGGAAAAAATGACTAGGACTAAGATCTAAAGAATAAGTGGACCATTTCATAAATACTTCACAACAATAGTAGAGGAAAGTGTCCAAAATTTGGATACTTTTTGTTGGAACGATCAATCGTTTAAACCACTAACAAAAATTTGCTATTAAAGTAAAACTTAAGATTTTTGATTTTTTTTTCAAAGACCGAGATTTTTAGGTACAATTAGGAAACTGCATAATTTCAGATAGAAGGGTTGCTATATTTAAGACACTTATTTTAAAAGGATTGCAAAAATCATGATTTTTTTTTCTAGAATAATAATTTATTATAAAATTCAAGACTTTACAATGTTAAATTTTGTTTCAAATTAAATAATAATAAAAAATGTGATAAAATCAATATCCAAATTGTCTACCATTCGACTTGATTATTGCATCCGTAACAGAAAGCAAATTTCCTGCATCTCAAAGCGGTAGGTATTCTTTCTACTTGCTGGCCGGTAGCAGCGGTGTCTGTGGGTCTGTACTTGTATTAGTGGAATCGTCATTAGATGCAAACTCATAGTCTTCAAAAATATTATGCAATCCGTTTACTGCAGTTTGGACCGTGGACGCACGAGCGCAAGCTTTTCGTACCAATTCCGCTATCTGATATGACGTTACTAATCTGTTAGGTCTGGGCGTAATACGTTTAAAAGGGGTCATAAAAGCAACATCAAGAGCTTGCATCTTGTTGCATCAGGTTTTCGCCCTATTTGTAATACAAAGCTCGTGCACTGGCTGATTACTTTTCACATAGTTTTCCAATGTCGATTTGGGTACTCCAAACGGACCATTAAATAACCCATTTTCCTGTTTTACCGCTTTTACAGCATTTTTCATCGCTTTTGGGTCCAATTTTCTAATACGCCTTTAAAAAATAAATAAATAAAACACTGTCTTAAATCTAATGTTACAAATGAAACACGATGCCAAATTTTATATATCCAAAATTAGGCAACTATCGTTATCCGAAAATTGGAAACGTAGGCAAATTTCACTTTCATAGCGATACAACGAACCTGCAATGAATTTAAGGTTGGTTCTAATGTAAACTATAAATTAGGTTACCTACATATTCTACAAAATAACAAATGGTTAGGTACTACTCATTAATCCCTTTTGTTGCTTCCTCGGTTTAGATACGTTGACAAATTTTAATGAGCACTCAGATGTAAATAGATTAATATATATATATATATATAGCTATGCCTATAATAGTTTTATACCCAGCCAGAAAGAATTTAAAAAAAATGTTACGTTTTAAATGAAATAATTTAGCGTTATTTAATGACAAGTTAAGTCCTTAATAACGAATATATCACCATGCATAAATTTTAAAGACTTCATTTTATACAAGTAATATTTTTAAAATAAACTAAAATGATCATAATGACATATTGAATAACTTTTGTATTTAGAAGTGTATTCCCAAAAAATATTAAAGTAACTATCAGAAAAGGTCGGCTGCAAGAACCATAAACAGTTATTACCATTTAAATATTGATGTTTTTAAAAATTTTAAATATGCACCTCGGGTGGTTGGATTTACCCAAGAATAGAAAAAAAAGATTTAGTGGAGATTATAAAGGCACTAATGACATTGTTTCTTGGTGTAAAGGTAATAAAACTTTAAACATGAACCCATTCATTCTACAAAAAGGTACCTGGAGGTAAGCGTGTTTTCGGAGAAATACCTACCTTAAGTTCGGCAAATATTTTAAGAACAGTTTCTGCACAAAAAATAATGTCCTTAACCTAACCAAACAGGTGAGATCGGAAGTTATTGATTGGTCAGATAAGCCAATATACCTAATACAAATAGTTCTGAGTCAGACAAAAATAACTGTTATGTTTTGTGAAACTTAACTGTACTTCTGCCGTTTGAACAAGCTGCTACAATGATTTTTAAATAGAGATACCTATTGAAAAAAAAAAGGTTAAAAAAATCTCTATATATATAAAAATGAATCGCCGTGCGTTAGTCTCGCTAAAACTCAAAAATGGCTGGACCGATTTAAATGATTTTCGCTTTAATACAGTGGTAGTTTGAAAAAAATATGAAAAAAAATCTAAAGAAAAGCTAAAAAGAATCAGTATACCTATATAAAAGTCGATGTGTGTATGTATATATTCGTATACATTTTTTAAGTACGTCAGGCTAACCTATCTTTCATTGAGAACGTTTTCCGCGAGTTCACGAACAAGTGTTCGTAAACATTTTCGAAGGACGACAAGCTAACCATCTTTCATTGAGGGAGTTTTTCGCAAATAATTTGCGAAAAATTATACAGGCAATTTTTCGTGAATAGAATAAAATTTAATGTGTTACATACATAGACAATGACGACCACAATTCACTCCTCACGACTCTGTCATAGGCCTCTTCCAAGTCTATAAAAGCACAGAAGGTCTATTGTGCTTTTATAGACTTTGAAAAGGCCTATGACAGAATGGTAAGGAGAGAATTGTGGTTCGACATTGTCTAAGTGTGGGGTGAGTGGTAGTTTAATACGAGCACTGAAATCACTTTGCGAGGATTCAACTGCTTGTGTCAGGATAAACGGAGCTTGCACGGACTGGTTAAACTTCGAAAGGGTGTGAGACAGGGATGTGTGGCTTCGCCATGGCTGTTTAACGTATACATAGACGATTGTTTAAAAGATTTGAAAGAGAGTGCGTATGGTTTGAAAATGAATTATTTGATCGTCAAGTGCGTATGGATTGAAAATGAATTATTTGATCGTCATACGCCTTCTTTATGCCGATGATCAAGTCATATTAGCGTCATCTGAAGAGGAGTTGCAAGCGATGGTTAATGTTATGCATGATGCCCTAATAATCAAAGGGATGAAAATAAATAAATAAACGAAAGTAATGGTTTTTGAAAGAAAAGAAAGCATGACAAACTGCGAAGTTTTGATTAAGGGAGAAAGAGTGGAACAAGTAAATAAATTTGTGTACTTGGGTTCAAAGTTTACGAGAGATGGAAAGTATGACAATGACATTGAACGAAGGCTGTTGGCAGAAAAACAAATGAATGGGGCACTGCATAGCTTTATGAACAGCCAGAAATTGTCAAAAAGGCACGTCTGGCTGTGCATAGAGGTGTGTTGGTTTCTACAGTTATTTATGGTAGTGAATGTTGGGTTTGGCAAAAGAAGCATGAAAATAGGATTAATGCTGCGTAGATGAGTAGTCTGAGAAGTATAGTCGGAGTGATTCGGTTAGATAAAGTAAAGAATAGAGAGATAAGAGAACGCTGTGGTGTAAAAGAAGATGTGGTTACAAAAATAGTTAAAGGAATGCTTAGATGGTTTGGACACTTAAAAGGATGGATAAAAAAGATTGACGAAAAAAATTTGTAAGGAAAGTGTGAACGGACAAGTCGGTAGAGGTCGACCTCGGCGAACATATCTCGATCAGATCAACATTGTTTTGAAGAAAGGCCAGGTCAAGAGTACCAACAACCGACGAGCATGTTTAAGAGCACTGATGAAAGTAGAGAAAGCAAAAGATGTGTGTAAGAATCGTAGCAAGTGGAAGGAAGTGGTCTCTGCCTACTCCTAAGGGAAAAAGGCGTGACTATATGTATGTATGAAGGATGTCAAGCCAACCTATCCTTCATTAAATCACAGTTGTGATTTAAAAAGAAAAATAATGGGACAAATCCTAAAGAAAACCTAAAAAATAATCTATAACATTAAAAAAATAATCGATGTTTGTTGGTCTCGCTAAAACTCAAAATTATATAAATTAACAGTAAACACGCTAAAACTCAAAAACGACTGGACCGATTATAATGAAATTTTTAGGCAATCTTCAAATTAGCCCGATCTTCGGGGCCCAATTATGTTAGCACCCCTAAAAAAGGGGTGGGAAACGGATGAAATATAAAAACTATTAAAAACGCCGACATTAGTGTGGAATTTATAGTTTTTGGGGTCGCTGAGTTTTATTCCCAATTTTGTTATTTAATAAATGTTTTTAAATGAGTTTTATAATTTAGATTTATTAAACAAAAAAAAAAATTTAGAAAAATAATTTTGGATATTTCATACATTAACAGTAAACAGTAATACAAAAAAAGAAAATATTCTAAAAAAACTTCATGAGGTATATTTCGTGAAAAGGCAGTAAACGTTTAATGAATACCACGAAAACAAAAGATACAGAAGTAGCCCAAAGGAACTATGTGTATTGATGTGTTTGTTAATTTGTAAATACAAATCTTAATTCGTTACATATTTTTAGTGAATTCATTTACTAATGAACGAATTGTGTGATGGTTCTTTGTCATGTGAAATATCGTGAGATAGGCAACCCTATGGATTAGTTTAACAAGTATCAATAAGTGGGATATTGCGTAGGTAAGCATTTAGTCGAGAAGAACGTACGTTCGCGTTGGATCCCGCATAATTTGACAATTGCTCAAAAAAGAAATCGTGTCAATTGATGATCGATGCTCCAGAACTATAAGTAATCGCGATAATATTATGGCAGATATATATAGGTAACTTTATGTACCTGTGAACCTGAAAGTAAACAGCAGTGGAATTTAAGCACGGGTGTTCTATAATATGCCAAAACCAATAAAAAATTTTCTTGCACGTAGCACTTCAAAGCAAATTAATGTTCAAAAAATGGTCTGTTGGCTCTGCCAGTGCCAAAAACTTAAGAAAAAAAAAAAAAAATTGACAACAATGGATCTTTCTCTGCCACCGTACAGCTCTGATTTGGCACATGAGAAGATGCAGTTGATGGGTTCAAAATGCATTTTATGGAAATATCTACTATCTTTACAGTAGCAAAATTGTTTTTCGGATTGGTTCAAACAAATAGAAAATTGTATATATTGATCTTTACGGAGATAATTTTAAAAAACAACTAAACCATTATCAGTGATAAATATTTGCTTGTTATTTCGAAGGAATAAAAGGTAATAAATTAACATTTTTAAAAGTTTTTTAAGGTAGAAGAATGTGTAAATAAAAATTATGCTAAATAATAGTTTTACCGTTATTCGTCACAACACTAGCCTGACAATTTATTAGCAAATAACATGGGACTAATCCTCATTCAGTACAGTGGTTCAACCAAAAAAGCTTGAAATCACAATAATAAATTACGTAAAAGACCTTTACATCGTCAAAATGAAATACTATTAGAGAATAACGGCACACTTAATTATTATTTTGATGGCCTTCCTAATAAGTAGTTAAAACAAACATTGGTGCTTTGTGCATTAAAATCCATAGGTATAATGCTTTCGGAAATACAGATAGTAGGTATACTTAAATGTTTTAATTAACGAGCAATTGAATTTAAGAAGAAGGTAATATTGTTCTGAACCATATTAGTTAACTGTCGAATGAAATATTTTTTTAATATATGTCAAAACTGATTAACAGTACCTAAGTCTCGTAAGTAGGTAGGTACTTACCTAATACTTGACTCTGCAACTAAATATCTTTTCCATCTATAATTTTCTTTTTGCATAACATTGAAATATACCTAATGATAAGTAGCTTTAATATTGAAGTCGTAGGAATAGTGTGGCTTTACTTTTCACACTCTTTGTAAAAAGAGATTACAGCCCCACATAGTAAAGGTATATCATAGTTTATGTGACAAGCCTTCAAATTGGTACGTTTTAATCCTCGATAACTATAATTACGATTTTTGATCCGTGTGCGTTGCTCTTTTGTAATTAAGTATTTTAACTTGTCAAGAAACATTTAGTGCTACAAATAAAATAGTTTTTATAAAAATATGAAAGAAATTATTCATTTATTTTTATGTTGGACTTTATGATACGTACTAAATTAAATTTACCAAATTTTTTATATCATCATACTTATATACCTACTGCGTTGTTACGTGTTTTCCGTGCTTTTGTACGGAGTGGAGGCATGGACTCTCAAGAAGAATCACACGGACAAACTACAAGCCTTCGAGATGTGGTGCAACCGTAGAATGTGGCGTATTCCCTGGACAGAAAAGATCTCTAATATGGAAGTACTAAATCGGATGAATAAGGAATGTGAAGTCATTAACACCATAAAAAAGAGAAAACTTCCAATATCTAGGTCGTATACTGAGAGGACCCAAATACGCACTTCTCCAGCTGATAGTTCAGGAAAAGAATGGTGGAAGGAGGAATATTGGAAGACGCCGAGTGTCTTGGCTTAAAAACCTAAGGGACTGGTTTAATTGTAGCAATGTTAAACTTTTTCGAGCTGCAGTCAATAAGGTCCGGTTAGCTGTGATGATAGCAAACCTCCGATAGGAGATGCACTATAAGAAGAAGATATACCTACTCAAGTTATAATAATCGCAAAATCAACTTTTTAAAATCTAGAAATTTTTAATTTTTTCTAATAATTTTTTGAAAAGACAAAAAACATACAAATAGGTACCTACAAGATTGTCTAAAAATTGTAGTGCAGTGTAGTACCTAATTATGAATTAAAACTTTAATTTTATGCAAATGTAGGTAATAGATTTTTTATGTACCTATCTATACTTAAGTATGCCATCGGTTATACTTAAGTATAAGATTTTTTTTAGAAGCTTTGATGTCAGCGGGAAAACTCAATCAAGAAGAAAAAAATTTAAATCATTGATTTAGTTTATCACAGTCTAGCATTGTTTAGATGTAAAGTAATCGTAAACAACTAAATAGGAATATCCGGGATTACTAAACCTTATACATTTAACGGCAAAAAGGTCCGACTGATTATCTCAAAATGACAGTTTAGGCTATCGACTTTAATTTAATAAGTCTGGCTGCAGCAGCATTCATCAGAAAACTTCTTATAGTTTATCCTAATAATTATATAACGGGAGTAGGTACCTACCAACCTAAGTAAGTATAGGTAGGTACGTACTTACCGATAAAACATTTGAACATGTTTTTTTTAGAAAAAGTTTTTAGCTGCTTAAAAAATAAATATTGGTTATTTATAAAAATTGCTACTACCTATGCACCTACCCGTTACTGGTAGGACTTGGGTATCTATAATTTTTTTGACGTGATAACGTCTTACAAATGAACGCCGGCTGCATGCACGAAAAAGCATGACTCATTGTCACGTTCCGCCTGAGCCGAGCGTGCAAGCGAGAGCGCGGAACAAGCGATAGAGACGCACGATCGGCCTAAGCGTTCAGCTTAATAATTCAATTCAATTAATAAAAATATGCAATTTTTCATCAATGTTTTCTTATGACGTTATCACGTGAAATTATCGTCCGTAAACCGACTTTAAAGACAGCCAATTTTTTTCTTATCAATTTCTAGTAGGTACTTTGTCAAAATGTTTAAAAAAAATATTCTTGTGACATTCTTTTATTTTTTATGTGCATAAAAGGTTAGTATTTATTTCTTATCATAGGTTTGTTGAATATTTTAAAATCTTGAAAATAGTTGCTTTGTTCGTTTTATTGATTTGAACAGACATGTAGATGTTTTTCCAATCATACTGTTTTTTTAATAAAAAAAAATTTGTCAAAAAAATATTAAATTAAGTTGTACTTTAGGTACCTACCTACCTACAACTGATAGTAGGTAGCTTGTTCTGTATGCCTGTAACTTACCTATAGGTACTTATATTATGTTTATTTAAATTAAACTTATAAAACTTATAAAAATATATTAAAAAAATGTAACTATAAATATTATTAACGACTAGGTACCTACCACTTAGCAAGTGAAAAAAAAAGACCATTGCTAGAATCTTGTTTGTCTAAGCGTCTCTATTTTTATCATTGTTATTACAAATATTTTTATAACAATAAGTATATTTAACTAGCACAGTAAATTGATGATAGGCATAATTGCTAAAAAAATATTTAGAAGTGATTAACAAAATAGGCAACCAAGAATGAATTATTTTATGATTACCTACCCCAAAAGGTATAAAAAAAAATATTTATAAAATTTGTAATTTATTCATATCTATATTTTCTTATTTTAATATTATAAACTGCCTACCAATACCAACTTTCTTATTTTAAATACAACCCCCTGTATATTATTTATTTTTTGGATTCTTCAGAAAATTCAAGACATAATTCATGTACAATGTCCCATACCTATCTTTAACTGTTTCGGAAATATTAAGTGTTTTCAGATTTATTACAAAAATTAACATTAAAAAAAGAAAATTATTTTATTTCACAAATAATGTAATAAAAAAAAAACATTAATTTCAATGTAAGAGATGTTCAAAATGTTCGCCGCGAACTTCTTGGCAACATGCTAATCTGGTATCGAAATGTTTTCTAACGTTACTCAACATCTCAGGCGTGACTGATCTAATCGCAAGCGTGATTCGTCTTTTTAAGTCATGTAAGTTGAGTGGTTTAGTTTTGTATACAATACTTTTGGCATATCCCCACAAAAAGAAGTCTAATGGCGTCAGATCAGGAGATCGTGCTGGCCATTCTATCGATCCGCGCCTCTCTATCCACCGATTTGGAAAATTTTGGTTCAGGTACTGCAGGACATTGATTTGGTAATGGGGCGGTGCTTCATCTTGCTGAAATTGGCAGGAACTTGTGGGTTTGCTGGATCAGGATATAAGTTTGTCAAAGTTGGCACGACATTATTTTGGAGCAATTCTAAATATTTATCTCCATTCAAGTTGCCATCAATGAAAAAGGGACCTACGATATGATTACCAACAATTCCTTCCCAAACATTTACTTTTTTAGGATATTGCGTATGTTCTTCTCTCATCCAGTGAGGATTCTCTTTAGACCAATAGCGGCAATTTTGACGATTATCAGAAAAAAAAAATCTTCTAACTGGATCACATTGTTATCTAACATTTCCATCATTTGATTACAAAAATACATTCTCATGTCGAAATCGTCTTCCATGAGCTCCTAACTTGGCATCATTTTATAGGGATGCATTTTACTTTTCTTTAATATTCGAAAAATTGATGTGTGGCTAATGTTAAACAGTGAGGCTGCTTTTCGACCAGAATTATGTGGGTTTTCTTGAAACTCAAGCATAACATCCAATTTCGCATCATCGTAGTTCATTGGCCACTACTTTTTTTGTCTGTCTTACATGACCAAGCTCGCGAAACTGTTTTTCTATTTTGCTAATTGTTCTTTGGGATATAGGCGGCAAATTTGGAAATTTTTCGTGAAATAAGCGAGAAACTTCCATTTGTGTCCGTGTGTTATCTCCATAACCAATCATTTGTAGAATGGTTAATTTGTGCATTTCTGTTAAATGAACCATTTTTCTGATATTATTACGTACAGTTAACGAAATTCAAACGACAATAGCACTGACACTGATCACTACTATCATGCAGACAGACAAGTTGCTAAGGCTATCAGTTTTATACGAAAATAAACAAAACTGTTTTTGTATTTTTTTATTTCATATCAGTAAAAAGGAACGCATTAATGGTTTTTGCTTATTTTCTTAATATTAAGAGCTAAATGGAAAATAAGTAATGAGTGTAATGTAGCGAATTTGTAAAATAAAATAATTTTCTTTTTTTAATGTTAATTTTTGTAATACATCTGAAAACACTTAATAGTTCCGAAACAGTTGAAGATAGGTATGGGACATTGTACATGAATTATGTCTAGAATTTTTTGAAGAATCCAAAAAATAAGTAATATACAGGGGGTTGTATTTAAAATAAGAAAGTTGGTATCGGCCACTGTCACATAACACACCCTATATAATTATTTTTTTTGAAAAAAATGCGCATCTAAAAATAAAAATCGACGTGTCCAAGCGTTTTTCCCAACACGCTCTCATTTTTTCGTTATCGAATTTATTCCATTTGGCTGTTCCACACTGTATAAAAAAAATGATAACATAAAATGGGTATCTACCTACATAAAATAAACGACAAAGATTTTACTAGCACCCTACGTAGTTGTAAGATTGTATTGTTTCTTACCAAGGGTTACTGTTTTAAACAATTCGATTTAAAACCAAAGTATTTTTTTTGTCAGGATCTAATTGTAAAAACCGACTCCTACATTTTTCTAGTACATACTACTACTACTTCCCATCACAAAGAAGGCAGTGAACATAGTTACCAATGGCACAGGTGGGCGTGTCGATTTCCCTACTTTTTACGGTCACACCCCTTGTGCACATCCACGCACTGAAGTCAATCTCCCCACCTCCTCTACCAGCTGCAACGATTTTTTTGTGTTGTCAACAAAAAAAGAATGGGTAGTGGAAAGAGCGTGACGTTGATGAGCAGTTGGTGGAAGAGTATTCATTCTTTTTCATTGTTTTATTATTGTTTTCGCATAGAGAGAAGCTCAGAAAATAATATCTTGACTGGTTTATTGTTCGCTTACTCTACGTCGATTTTCAACGAATGTTAAATTATTTTTAGATTTTTATGATTTAGGTTTATATACGTACAGGAAAAATGATTTAAAAACTTTTTAGTAGATATAACACAATATAACTTGGGGTTATAAAAAAAAATTCGACAAAGTTTATAAAGTTGTAAAAACAATATTCGAATCACTAAAAATAAATCGCAACAGTGAGTCAGAAAAGCTTTACCTAAATATGTTATGGGAATAAAAGATCGTGAAAGATAAATAGATGGATACCTAGTTAAGGATGTTTAGAAAATCTGAAGATCGAGAGGAAAAAGGAAAAAGTTTATCTTAATACCTATCAAACAAACAAAATGAAATCAGCGAGTATAAAAGTCGTTTAGGTGTCCAGTAGGTACTTCAAAACAAAGTTCTTGGAAGAAAGCTGAAGTAGGTATTAAATAAGTTAAGAATCAAGTAGGTACTACTGCTTTAAATGGTTAATTTATTATTAAACATTTAATTTACTCTTTCAATTTAAGGCAGGTTCCAGTAAGAAGCAAACGAAAATTATTTAAATCGGTATTTTTTTATAGGTAGGTACATTTTCATTTTAAAATTAATAATGGTATACTTTAACAAAACTTTGTCGGTAGGTATCTTGCAAATAAATTGGAGATGTTCCAATTTATTTCAACAGATATTTTCATAAATAGCATCATTAGGTATCGAGTTCCAGGTTTGTTTGGTATTTACTTTAAATTGGTACCTAACTACCTTATCTTGATTACGGTCTTGTGTTTTCAAAAATTTTCATTTTAAATTTTTTAATAAGGGACATAAAATAAAATAAATATAAAGTTCTCAACCATCCTTTCAATTTTTTAGAAGTTGGAATATTATTTTTAATTTATTTATTTATTTTGATAATTATAAACATGCCGAGGTATAGCGAAAAAGAGCAAGCGTTAGTATTAAAACTGCTTGCTTATTTCCAATTAGAAGAACAAGCCGGTAAAACTCTATTGCCCGTAAATGCTGTTCATAAGGTAAGTTTCACATCTTAAAGTTTGGTAAAAATTCATTGATGATCAATTAATTTTAGCGGAATATCGCTATTGACTGTAGAACGATTGGCAAATAAAGGTATTCAAACAGATCGCGAATAATCAGCTAAAATGTCCGATTCTGTGATTCGGGAGAAATATGAACATGTATATACAGAATGTTTAGTCAAGGTATTATGAAGTTCGAATTGTTAGAAATTGCCAAGAAACATGTACCAGATAAAGTATTCAGGTATGTTATGATATGATATAATTTAATAAGATATTAAAAATGTCTATTTTACAAATTAGATAGATTAGCTCTTTTGCATGGCCATCGTGTGTTAAGACTGCCTCCATATCATTGCCAGTTCAATCCAATTGAACTTGTTTGATTTGAGTGTAAATGGTATAACGATGCAAAAATAACTTCGGGTGAACATAGTTTCTTCTTATGCTATGGTTTATAATTGTTATGTAATTGTAGATTACACCAGAAAAATGGAAGAGGTATGTAGACCATATAAGAAAAATTATTGATGAATATTGGGAGACTGAAAAAAACATTGATTCAAGTAATCTCTCCTGTAATCATTAATTTAAACGAATCGGATAACGAATCAGATTGAGACTTGTGGGAAGACAACTCCGCATAATAATAAACGTGTATTGTATTGTATTCAAAAATGGTTATTGTTTAGAAGTTTAACGTTACCAGTTTTGTTAAATTTCAATGATTTCCAAGGTAATTGGTTTATCGAATAAAACTTTTGTAATTTTTTAAACAGATCTAACTTCTTATTGTAGAATTCATTCGGCAAGTGATCCTTGTTGTCTTATAACAACTAATTTTAGGAATTTATTTACTATTGTTATATTATTTATGATAATAAATATCAATTAAAAATACATTTTGTTTTATTTTGTAATGTTTTGATATCACAATTCTTATTAATTTTAAAGCCTTTTCCTATTTGGCTGAATACGATCCTGACAACTGTCAAAATTTTTTAGAGTCGCCATCAAATGTCATGTAGTAATCAAAGACATACCGAAAACATGATATGACGTTATACTTGGTGACGTGCAACTGAAAGTCTATGCAATGAACTGGAGGTACTTACCTATAATAGAATAAATTGACCTTTACCCTGACGTCACTAACAATGAACAGTAGTAAACACAAACTTTATATACCTCATCCTTTTCTACTGACAGTAGAAACACATCATACAATATGTACACTTGTATTTCAAGCAATGACATACGTTCTTTTGTATCTCCAATTATGACCTCTAAATGTTGAAAAGAGATAACGCCAATAACGATTAATCGGTTGTATTCATAAGAATTTATTTTGACCTCTTGTGACAACTGTCATTTTTTTTGATATATCGAGTTTTGTTTAAAGTGTTTTATTATTTGCATTCAGATAAATTCTATAAAATCGTTTTTTTTCAAAACCTCTAATTAATTGTTATTTTGATTTTACGCTGTGTTGCATTTAATAAATATTATTAACATAACCTTACTTCTTAGACGGTGGCTAAACTTTCGTGAAACGGGAACATTATTTATGGTAGATTTAAAAAGTCAACTAAAGTAAGAATTACGTTAACAACCAATAAGTCAAAAAGATAGATGCATGTAAACACTCTTCAGAGTCTAACGATGATATTTCTAAAATACTTAATATATATAGTAGGTATTGTAAATTTCGGAATGATAATTAATAAATGCATGAATAGTGTACATTAAATACCTTCATTACCAATGATTTGATATTTTTTATTATGCTAGCCAATTTTTTTTGTTAGCCCTAAATTATGTTCTGTTTTAAACGTAAATAAATTTATTCAAATGAAAGATTCATAGAAATTTCTACTTTCGTTAATGGTTACCTTGAGGAAAATTTCGACCTGAACTCAGATCACTCAGCAGTCATCTTAACGTTAAGTGAAAAGGTAATTAAAAAAGAAGCTCGTCCCGTACTAGTGAACAAAACTACAGACTGGGAAAATAGATTTGCAGGAAAACATTAACTAAATGCTCAATTAAGAACACCCGAGCAATTAGAAATAGAAGCTAAAAAATTCACTAGACTAATTTAAGAAATAGCTTATAAAAACACAAAAGAAATTACCTACATTACCAAAGGAGTCAATTACCCAGCGGAAATCAGGGAATTAGTCAGGGAGAAAAGAAAAGCAAGAAGAAGATGACAACAATCAAGAGATTCGGCTGATAAAGCCATCCTGAACAACAAAACGCAAAAGCTCAAGAGAGAAATCCAAAAACTCACAGATGATTCAATTAACTTATACATACAAAAACTATCTGTAGAGGAAAAGACTGACTATTCCTTATGGAAGGCAACCAAAAAATTAAGAAGCCTATAAATTCAATTCCGCCCATCAGAAACAATGCCGGCCACTGGGCCAGAGATAACAAACAAATAGCTGAGTTGTTTGCCGAACATCTTGCAGACATTTTCACACCTAATGAATATCTCGAAGATAATATTTTGCCAGAAACTGATAACCTCAAATCAGAAAACATTACTCCTTTTACTCCGAAAGAAGTAGCTAATGAAATAAAAACTAATTTGAATCCGAAAAAAGCACCAGGATTTGATTTGATCACGGGTGAAATTCTAAAACAGTTACTTACCTTTTCAATGCAGCTTTTCGACTGAAAGTTGCGGAAGTTATTATGTTGCCGAAGCCAGGCAAACCACCAGGAGATGTTACATCCTACAGGCAAATTTCCCTACTTCCGATTATCTCTAAACTTTTCGAAAATTTCTTTCTCAAGAGACTAAAACCATTAAAAGAAAACAGCAATATAATTCCCGACCATCAGTTCGGTTTAAGACAGAACCACACAAACATTGAGTAGGTGCATCGCATTAATGATGTAATTGAGCGAGCTCTTGAAGAAAAACAGGTCTGTTCAGCAGTTTTTCTAGAAGTTTCGCAGGCCTTCGATAAGGTGTGGCATGCAGGTCTAGTGCATAACATACATACATACATAAAGTCACGCCTTTTTCCCATAGGGATAGGCAGAGACTACTTCCTTTCACTTGCTACGGTTCTTACACACATCTTTTGCTTTCTCTACTTTCATCAGTGCTCTCATACATGCTCGTCGGTTGTTGGTACTCTGGACCTGACCTTTGTTCAAAACAATGTTGATCTGATCGAGATATATTCTCCGAGGTCTACCTCTACCGACTTCCGTCCATTCACACTCGCTATATAAAATTGTTTCGTCAATCTTCCTTCATCCATCCTTTTTTCGTGTCCAAACCATCTAAGCATTCCTTTATCTATCTTTGTAACCACATCTTCTTTTACACCACATCGTTCTCTTATCTCACTATTCTTTACTTTATCCAACCGAGTCACTCCGGCTATACTTCTCAGACTACTCATCTCTGCAGCATTAATCCTATTTTCATGCTTCTTCTGCGAAACCCAACATTCACTACCATACATAAGTGTAGGAACCAACACACCTCTATGCACAGCCAGACGTGCCTTTTTTGACACTTTCTGGCTATTCATAAAGCTATGTAGTGCCCCATTCATTTGTCTTCCTGCCAACACCCTTCGCTCAATGTCACTGTCATACTTTCCATCTCTGATAAAATTTGAACCCAAGTACACAAATTCATTTACTTGTTCCACTCTTTCTCCCTTAATCAAAACTTTACAGTTTGTTATGCTTTCTTCTCTTTCAAAAACCATTATTTTCGTTTTGCTCACATTTATGTGCATAAACTTTATAGAATACTACCGAAACAATACGTAGACAGATTCTTCAGAATTAGGCAGATAGATGCGTATTCCAGCTTAAAAGAAATAAATGCGGGTGTACCTCAAGGTAGCGTGGTATGCCCTATTCTCTATTTATTGTACCTTAGCGACATTCCATGACTGGAAGATGTAAAAATTGCCACATTTGCAGACGATACAGCACTCCTTGCAGTGGATCAAGATCAGCACGTGTCCTGTATAAAATTGAAGTCAGCTACTAATGCAATAATTGAATGGAGTAAACAATGGAAAGTCAAGCGTAACGAAAATAAATCGATGTTAAATTTACCAACAAAAGACTAGTCAATCCACCACCCCTATATATCAGTGACAACTTAGTACCATATACTTAGTAACAATGCTAAGTATTTTGGCATGACACTAAGCTCAGATGGAAAGCTCATGTAAAAAAGAAAAGAACCGAACTTGGACTAAAGTATAGACAACATTATTGGCTTATTGGAAGAAATTCCAAGTTGTCATAAACCAGAGATTCTTAACCAGTACGGCTTTATGGTATCGAGCTATGGGGTTGTGCCAAAGATAGCAATATAAAGATTATTCAAATATTTCAGAACAAAGTGCTGCGTAACATGACAAACGCCCCTTGGTATGTATGCAACAGTGACCTACATAGAGACCTCGGTATCCCAATGGTTAAGGATGAAATTAAAAGGTCTGCTGGTAAACATAAAGCGAGGCTACACCTCCATGAAAATGTAAAAGCCCTTCAGCTGCTGGACGAAGACTAAAGAGGACCAAGCCATTCGAACTCGTGTAAAGCTGTGTTTTTAAAAGCAGAGTATAGTGCGCGAGTTTGTGTACATGTTATAGTCAGAACAACCTAAAGGACATCGTTGGAAGAAATTTAGTAGTATATAAGTATTTAGTTTTAAGATTTTACCAGACTTAAATTAATGGTTGATCAATAGTGATCAGTTTTAATACCTCAAACGACGAACAGCGTCATAAATAAAAAAAAACCGTTTATTATGTTTATAAAAATTCAATACCTAGATGTTGTGGTGGTTCATTATGTGGAACTGATTCTTTAAAATATCTATTTAGTTACTGAGGGTTTTTCAAAATTTCTGGTATATTATTTCCTCTTTTCGGGTATAAACTTGTTATCTTTAAGAGTTTTCCACATTTCATTTTGTGAAAAGTTATTAAATTTATGCGCGAAATAAGCTCTTATTTTCCTTTTAATAGCTTGGTTGGTTAAATTACGCATCTGTCTATAAAAATCTAAGTGCCTTTGTAATTTATTTCTTTTAAATTTTACCAGAGATTTTTCTCGTTCAGCAATCATTATTTTTGTCACACCCGTCAACCATGGAGCTTTCAGTTTTGTAACTCTAGAAGTAGGTAGTTATTGATATATGTTTATCAATTATATTATTTAGAGAGTTTACCAAGTATGTAACTTTCTCCTTAACACTTTCTTGGTCATATATCTTGAAAAAGGAAGTATTGAACAGATCTTTTTGAAAAAGATTGAAGTTTTTGAAGCTCTTGTATGTACGTACAGCGTTTG
The DNA here is from genome assembly GCA_950111635.1 of Agelastica alni. Taxonomy (NCBI): domain Eukaryota; kingdom Metazoa; phylum Arthropoda; class Insecta; order Coleoptera; family Chrysomelidae; genus Agelastica; species Agelastica alni. The sequence continues at coordinate 47,093,667 of OX467708.1, read as the reverse complement.
GGGTCCCGCTGTTCTTCACGTACTCTCAACTTACTATAAACTATAGCGTGATCAGAAATGTTGTAAGTATACCTTTCTCCACGTTAGTCCCCTCTTGGACTATGACATAGTCCAAAAGAGTTTCTGGCGTAGCTGTAATTCTAGTTGGAACATTTATTAACTGACAAAGATTCAATGTATTCAGTATTGAGTGAAATTTCTTTGCGCAATTATTTTCATTATCCAATAAATTTAAATTAAAATCACCCGTCACCCAATTTTGTCTACCGTTGGCCCTATTGCAGCTAAGCTATGCTCAAATTCATCCAAAAATGCATTTGTATTCTGTTCATGTGGTTTATAAATTACACCAATACCAATATTCTTTTTTTCAACCGTAAGTATTATCCAACAGTGTTTCCATACTGTTACAAATCTGGTCCTGTCGGCAACCGAGAAATCGACCGCGTCTGGGGTCCGTATTCGACCGCTTTGCTTTGTAGCCGCCGACGGGGCCTAGCAAGGTCGAGCAACCTCTCGAAGCCGCGTCGAATAATGGAGAAACAGGTAGAATGATCTGGAACTGTGATATCAAATTTATAGAATTTATTGTATTGCAATAAACATTGTTTGGTTATTGGATCGAGAGTTTTAATTGCCGAACCCGAGATAGAACTAAAATTTGTAACAATACGTAATCCCGCCCACTGTCAATTACCTCAAAACGCAATTTGTTACTAATATGTACTTAAACATAAACCTTTTCCCTTACAATTTCTGTCCACCTTATATATATATATATATATATATATATATATATATATATATATATATTATAGCCATTCAAGTTAAGCTGCTCAGTATCAGTGGAATGTTTTAACCACGTTTCACATATCAGTAATATATCTAAAGAATTGTCCAAAACTATTTGTTTGACATTGGTTACTATGAAAATTTGAATATTTCTGAATTTATGATTGGTAAGGTACTTGATGAATATTCAAGTATATTCGAAATGATACGAGGTTGCTTAGCGCATTTGGACGTTTTGATTGGTTGAAAATCGTACGAAAAAAATAATCAGTAGTAATACCAGTGCTTCAGAATATTCGGGGTATACATCGATTACTTTTGGCATAATTTCAAAGAGTGTCAGTTTGACAGTTGCAATAAACCGATCGCAAAGCGTGAGGTTCACTCTTTAAACTGACACAATTTTTATTTGTGCAGGAAGTTTGAGATGTATAACCTATAAAATACCTTAGCACAATTATGACCTAATTATTTCATTTGGAGGAGAAATGACTTTTCAGGCGCGCCATGAAAAATCCCACTTGTCCTCTGCTTGAAATAATCTACTAGGTACTTTTTGTTTTTTAAAATATTTTTTGTAAAGGTCAATACAGCAGAAATAATTATGATCCATAAAATAGGAAAACCATAAAATAAACCATCGTCATAAAGACCAATATCACTCTTCATCATCAGTAAATAAAAAATTGTTGTTTAAAAGAATAAAACCTATCATAGAAAGAAAAATAGTTACACCTAGGGTACTCAAATACAAATTCAATTTTCGGGAAAGGCATTCAACTATAGATCGAGTGCACCGGATTTTAGATGTCATCGAGAAATCATATAAAGAAAAAAAGGTTTGCTCGGCTTTATTCCTGGGCACATGCCAAGCTTTTGACAGTGTGTGGCACGAAGTACTGATGTTTAAAATAAAAAAATACTTTCCAAGCAATACACAGAACTTCTACAATCCTATATTTGTAAAAGAACTTTTAAAAGTAAACATAAAGATGATTAGTTATCCATAGGTAAGGGCAATAAAAGCAGGTACCAATACCACGAGAAAGGGTGTTGGGGTCGTTTTTTTACCTAATCTTTACCTATGATATATCTCCAAACGTTGAAGGAAATATAACGAGACTACCACAGGCAGAAGATAAAATCAATTTCTGGACAAAAATATAGAAAATAAAACTGTATCAACATGTGGACGTCAGAAATAGAAAAATCCTGTATAATTATTCTTGTAGATTAAATGTTAACAATTCCTCAAAAAGGACTAACTATATGAAAAAGAATTAATTATAAAAAGTTGTACCGACTATTGGGAATAAGATAACGGTTATCAATAGTTAGATCCTACTACTATTATAAACGCGAAATTTTGTGAGTATAGTGCAACAGAAGTAGCTTGGCGGGCGAGAGTTCACAAAATCTGCACACAACGAAAACATTCGAATAACGATCCGATCGGCGACGATGAAATTATCAGTAATCGTGAGTCTCAAGTACAATCGGAGGAATAAGTTTACGAATGTAAAGTATATTCAGCCGAATATTTGTTATTTTAGAGGCTAGTCGCCCGCCAAGCTACTTCTGTTGCACTGTATGTATGTATGGATGTTGGCAGCAATCAGAATTAAAATGACATTAGTTAAAATCAATTTAGCTACATAAATTTCTAACTGGATTTAGTAAATTTCAAATTGGCAATACACTAAATTACATTGCCCCTGTCAGTTTTAAGTTTTTTTGTCAGTGTCAAGTGTGTATTATGTTATTTAAAAAAAAATACATTTTAGTTATTTACTATAGAAATGAATAAAGGCATCATTAATATATAAGTGTGTAAGTCATAAACGAGTGCGTAGCACGAGTTATGTAAGCACACGAATGAGTATTAAATTTTGGTATAAAGATGGAGATGGAGAAGAAAATGAGCTACACGAAGTACCAATCTTACGCAGACTAAGTCGCGGGTACCATCTAGGACAATAATGATGATATAAGGACTGATTTCGTTTTGTAAATTAAAGTATTTAAAATTGATAAATATTTACATTTATTATATTATGTAACTGACCGCTATCGGTGCGAGGTATTAGCACGGGTCACCTCTAGTACCTAATAAAATTACCTTATATACCTAAATATGTACTTATATACACACTGTTGAAACCAGTGTTTCGAGTTATTATTTCGCCATGGCTGTTTAACTTATACATAGACAATTGTTTAAAAGAGCTAAAAGAGAGTGCGTATGGATTAAAAATGAATGATTTGATCGTCAAATGCCTTCTTTACGCCGATGATCAAGTCATATTAGCGTTATCTGAAGAGGAGTTGCAGGCGATGGTTAATGTTATGCATGATTCCCTGAAAATCAAAGGGATGAAAATAAATGCGAGAAAAACGAAAGTAATGGTTTTGAAAGAGAAGAAAGCATGACAAACTGTGGGGTTTCGATTGAGGGAGAAAGAGTGGAACAAGTTAATGAATTTGTGTACTTAGGTTCAAAATTTACTAGAGATGGAAAGTATGACAGTGACATTGAGCGAAGGGTGTTGGCTGGAAAACAAATGAATGGGGCACTGCATAGCTTTATGAATAGCCAGAAAGTGTCAAAAAAGGCACGTCTGGCGGTGCATAGAGGTGTGTTGGTTCCTACACTTATGTATGGTAGTGAATGTTGGGTTTGGCAGAAGAAGCATGAAAATAGGATTAATGCTGCGGAGATGAGTAGTCTGAGAAGTATAGCCGGAGTAACTCGGTTGGATAAAGTTAAGAATAGTGAGATAAGAAAACGCTGTGGTGTAAAAGATGATGTGGTCACAAAGATAGATAAAGGAATGTTTAGATGGTTTGGACACGTAGAAAGAATGGATGAAGGAAGATTGACGAAACAAATTTATAAGGCGAGTGTGAATGGGCAAATCGGTAGAGGTCGACCTCGGAGAACATATCTCGATCAGATCAACATTGTTTTGAAGAAAGGCCAGGTCAAAAGTACCAACAACCGAAGAGCATGTATGAGAGCACTGATGAAAGTAGAGGAAGCAAAAGATGTATGTACGAACCGTAGCAAGTGGAAGGAAGTGGTCTCTGCCTACCCCTATGGGAAAAAGGCGTGACTTTATGTATGTATGTATGTTTGACTATAATGACTGCTAGTATTGACTTGTAAGATTAGGTATATTTAATTTTGTTTTTGTTTTACAATAATAAATCCTTGATAAATCATTTTAAAATAATGTGAACAAAAATAAACAACAAAAACTTTCACCCTCCTTGATTATTGAACATCTAAAATGCATAATTTAACTAGTGGTCTTCTATAGTCTCCAAACTGTGTTTTTAAATATGCTGTTCCACATTGCTATATTGACCACGATACACAGCAGTCACTCTCTCTTTGGGCCAACAGTAACGGGGAAGTTCACAGCACCTATATTAACAACATCACCTTTTTTGACCGTTCGTCCTTAAAGTTATTGTTAGGAAATATTCTTTAATCCAGCACTTTCAAAAAAGGTGATATCTTCCAGTCTTTCTGGTAGCATGTTTCGTCTTCTGGGAACTATTGAAGTGTGTGGTGTAAGTAAAAAAACAAAAGGATGTAAGTTACACAAAATGTGCGTAGAGGTTCAAAAAGCAGTGTCAGAGAAAAAAAACCTAGCTGGATTAGTTGGCTACAAAAGCCAATAAAAGAACGCTAAAGGCAACGATCGAAGATGTAAACAAGGCAAGGAATGAGTATAAAAGGTTAAAATGTGTGGAAAAAGAGGTTGTGGCAAGAAAGAAGGAGAATGGTAAAGATAAATTTGATAGAAGGTAATCTGACGATTTCCAGAACAACATTAAATTATTTAGAGGGTCCATAAGAACAGCCAGGGGTAAAAATACTACCTCGCAAAAACCCAGATGGTAGTGTGGTTAAAAGAGGAAAACGTTTTAAGGAGATGAAAGGAATACTTCAAAAGTTTATTTAAGAGGATACACAAGCGCAGGCCCCATTCGGAGTCATAAGTGAAAGTTGCATTGAAAGTGAAATTAGTACAACAAAGGTTTTGGAAGCGTTGAACAGTATGAAATGGCTGAAAGGTATGAAAGGCTAGTCAGGGCGTGATAGTTAGTCTGCTGTAGCCCCTTTTTAACCTTTTGCTGGAGGAGCGGTAGCGTACCAGAATACTGGTGCAAGGCCGTTATCGTTCGGCTTTATATTGGAAAAGGTTCGCAGCAAGACTGTAAGAACTACCGAGGCATTAGTTTACTCAGTCGGCAAACTGTATGCAAAGATATTGATCAAAAGAGTGACGAATGCAACATGAAAATAATGAGAACATATGGGATGTGCAAGCAGGATTTAAAAAAGCAGGGAGATGTATGAATCAGGTCTTTTCATTACGAGGCATAGTCGAAATATTATTAGCTAGAAGTCAAAAGGTCTACTGTGTAGACCTTGTAGACCTGGAAAAGGCCTATGTCAAAGTGGTAAGGAATGAATAATTGTGGTCTACATTGTCTATGTAAGGGGTAAGCGGTAGTTTGATACGAGCACTGAAATGACTTTACGAAGAATCCAAGATAAGCGGAGCTTACACGGAATGGTTTAATACTGAAAAAGGTGTGGCAGGGATGTGTGGCTTCGCCATGGCTGTTTAACTTATACATAGTAATTGTTTAAAAGATTTGGATGCCTATGGATTAAGAATTAATGATTTGATCGTCAAATTTTTCCTTTGCGCCAAAGATCAGGTCATATTAATATCATTTAAAGAGGAGTTGTGGGTGATGGTGATGGTTATGCATAATGCCCGAAAAACCAAAGGGACGATAGTAAATGTAAGCAAGATAAAAGTAACAAGTCGTATACCATAGTAGAATTTTGATTTTGATTTTAACCATCTTGACGATTGTCAGGCTACAAGGCGGGTCGCAGGCGGTGCATAGAGAACAGCCTGCCTAGATTGCAGTAGCCTAGCTCACTATTGAACTTCTCAAACTTGTGAATCCCAATCCCTACATACAGCACCCAAATTTGAATCCTTCTTTTCCAATCAATCTTTGTTTACAATGATTTGCATAAATCGTAAGTAAGCTGTAAATAAGGGGTAACCCGAATAAGTAGCCCGGACCAAGACTCTCACGTTTGCCGTGCGTGGAGACACGTAAGGACAGCTGAAAGGCCTCGGAATCGAGTCGCTAGTTCCGGACGTATCCAGAGGTACTTTGACCTACGACTCTGTAAACGTGAGGTTGGGGATTAACCACCCCCAATCAATCGATTTGCTGGCAACAGGTGAAACTCTGGAGGCTGGCGGTAACCAGCAACCGGCGGGGAGAGGGTGTTGGGATCCATGGTAGGTGGAGTACCCGGGAAATGGAATTTTGAACCTAATTTATGGGTTAAAAACCAAAAAAAAAAATCAACACGGCAAGCTCTGGGTAGGAGGAAAACCAAAGTAAAACCCCCACAAAAAGCGAGAAACTACAATAGAAAATATTTTAATTTTTCCTTCGCCCTCTCTTCACTCTCTCTCTCTCTGTAGCACTACAACCCGGGGTGTGTTTTGGCTGCCTCCAATATTTGCCTCCATCTCGTCCGGTTTTTCGCTCTCTCTTGCCACGTGTCAAGGTTCACTTCCAGGATGGAGAGGTCCTTTCGGATGTTATCTCACCTTCTTAGTTTTGGTCTACCTAGTAGCCTTCTTTCTTGGGGGGCTTCTTTCCATACCGATTTTATCAGCCTTGAATTTCGGCTTCTTTGTACGTGCCCTGACCATCGTAGTCTACTCGATTTAATCTCTTGGATGATGTCCGGGCTTTGGTACAGTTGCGCAAGTTCTGCGTTTGTTCTAAGGGTCAAAGTGAGGGCCATATATTTTTCGCAGACACTTCTTCTCAAATCTTCGAAGTACTTGCGGGTCTTGTATTGTTAGTGTCCAGGCTTCGCATGCATACGTCCCTACTGGCCGTATTATGGTTTTATTCATTAGAATCTTGGTATGTCTTAATAGCCGATTAGACATCATTATCGATTGTAGCGCATATAAACATCTATTGCTTTGGGTGATGCGTTGTTTGATTTTATCTCGCACATTATTATCTGATGTTACGATGACACCCAAGTACTTGATGGCTTGCACGTGTTAAAAGTTGTATTCGCCTATTGTGACGTTTTGCCTTATGCGATCTCGGGCGGCATTTCTTGTGACGTGCATATATTTTGTTTTGTTTTCATTTATACGCAGACCCATCTTGTTAGCCTTCTTTCCTAACTGGACAAAATTCTCTTTCATCTTTACCGTGCTTCCACCTATCATGTCTAAGTCATCTGCATAGGCAGAAGTAGATTAGGTCCATTTGGTCCAAAAACTTGAACAGGGGTTGGTACTGTCCTAGCGGCTTCCTCCAGCGCGATGTTAAACAGCAGCGGGGACAAAGCATCTCCTTGCTTAGGCCCCTTGTAATTGCAAAAACTTTACAATAGTCACCGTCTATTCTGACGCAACTTTTCGACCCTTCCAGACAAACTCTGACCAACTGTATTCTCTTCTTGGGTATTCCCAGTTCTTCCATAGCATCCCAGAGGCGTACCCTAATTATACTATCGCAGGCCTGTTAGAAATCTATAAACAGGTTGTGCAGATCCTTGTTAAATTCTCAACGTTTCTCTAGTATTTGCCTAATATTGAATAACTGATCCGTTGTCGACCTTCCGCCTCGAAAACCAAATTAGTATTTTCCAATAATCTCTTCAGCGTAGGGGGTAATACGATCTAACAGAATGTTTGACAGTATTTTATAGGCGTTCTAAAGGAGAGTAATGCTACGATAGTTTTTGGATGCCAATTTGTCACCCTTTTTGTGTATTGGGACTATCGCCTCCTTTCCAATCATCTGGGATGGATTCATTAGTTCCTATTAGTTTCATGAGTCGATGCACGTGTTCTAACAGCTGGGTTCCGCCTTTTTTTAAACACTTTGCCGGTATGTTATCACGACCGGGGGCTCTGTTGTTTCTGAGTTTTTTTATAGCTTGTCTCGTCTCCTCAAGTAGTGGAGGACTCAGGTTAGTTTCAGCTGTATGAATATAATTCTCTCGCTGCTCTTGTTGGCTTGGTCGGTTTAGAAGTTCGGCACAGTAGTCTCATGTCCCACTGTTGGTGGTCCTCTTGTAGTTCTAGGATTTTTTCCCTGTTCTACTGTTTTTTCTTTTTCTTTATTGTTGTTCGAAGTCGGTCCCTCAGTGCTCTGTATCTGGAAGTCACCTGTTCTGTGGTGTTTTGAAGCATTTTAGGTCTCGCTGCGGCTTTGAAGCATTGTAGGCTCTGACATTCGTCATCAAACCAGGGTTTGCGGTTTTGTTTAGGTTTAGGTACAAGTATTTCCTTACTTCAATAAGGTGAACTATTCAGATAATAGCTAAAAAATGCTTTAACCATTGTAATAAAATTTGTATGGGTAATTTAATCAATTATCAGACATCTACTAGACCAATTATTTGCTCCAGATTTTCCATGGGCGTACCCAGCAAACAAGTCGATTGTTTTTTAAAGAAAAGTTTTTTTTTGTGGTTTTAAATTTTTTTATAATCCACTAGAAATGAAACATATTTGTCTCCTGACTTTTTTTAGTGTCTCACTTGATGAAAAATTAAAATACCATACCACGGCACGTCTCAGAACTTTATAAGGTATTATAGAAATGCCTAGGAATTATCTAAAAATGTATCGCAGTGCGTGTATTTATGAAAACAAGAAAAATATTTAATGAAATTGTCACTAAAACTGCATAGGTACTTCTCAGTATTAAAAATACCATCAAAAATGCTGGAATTTACGTTCTTGTTCCAAAATTTGAAGCATGCAACGATGCATTTTGGGGAAAATTTTAGTTGATGTTGATATAAACACACTACGATACATATTTGAATAATTCCTCAACATTTTAATTTTTTGTTATATATTTCAGAGACGCGCCAAAGCGAGTCACTAAAAAAAGTCAGGAGGCAAATATGTTGTATTTTAGTAGAATCATCTGAATAAGAATAATAAAAACCGCAAAATAACTACAGGATGATGTTTTTTCCTGCACAAAAACAACCAACTTGCTCGCTGGAAATTCTGGATAGAATATAAGGTATAGTAGATGTCTGATAATTATTTGAATAAACAAAAAATCTTAGCAGTATGTGGATGGTCGAAAAATGTAGTGTAAATTATAAATAAATTGAGAAGAATGAAGACGAGCGAGTAAAAGTTACGGATGGGGGGTGGGGGTAGCTAAATATACGTTTTCAGGGTTGGATATTGGTTTTTTAATATTTGTGGCTGAAATATAGGAACTATGGAGAAAAGCTTAACATAAAAGTTGTGGTTAATCAAAAAATCTGAAACTCATTTTTTAATATTGCTTTAAAATTAACGAGAAAAACGCTAAAAACCGAATTTTTAATTTTTATCTCCCACAAAAAAAAATTATGAAACTTAATAATGTATACCTGCCAAATTTTCAAAATCCTATTTTATGAATTCCTAATAGACCACTAAGTATAAGACACCCTTTATTGGGTATTTTATCCGAAATAATAAAGTTAAAGTCCATTTCCGGTATAATATTGAGTAAAATATTGAGTGTTAGCGTAGCGCGATGCAACGTCACTGACGGCCCCGATTGTGTTTAAAAACATCGATGAATTCATGTCCAGACGGTGATTCATTAAAAACCCTACCAAAAACTCTCGGCGAGAAGATATGTGGAGTAGAATGACTGCGTGCCTTGTATTAGCCGGACGTTGTTTTCAAGCTATGAATAAATGTTTTGATTAAAGTAATATTTTTGGTGTTTACGTTTGATAGTGGTATTTTTTACGCTTTTTATTAAAGCTAACATCAGAAGTGGGATTACTCGTCCATAGTTTGTTTTGTTTAACAATAAATTACATATATTAAATAATTAGTATATTTATCTTCGTTAATTGAAATTGAAGATGAAAAAGAGTAAAAAGTACCTATGTGTCGACTAACAAAACAGAGCAAGTGATTTAAGTTACTCGGTTAGGTTTTACTGGTAGAGGTTTTTAACATCAAAGTAATGTATAATTTAAGTTCTGTTAAAAATTTATCTTATTGTTATAAATGCAAGAGACAAAATAGAAAAATTGATGAACCAAGTTACAAATTAATGTGTATTTAAAACCAAAAAGTACTTTAGTTATTTTTTGCATTTAATAATTTTAGTAGTGTTCTAAAAAAAATGAAACATCCAAACTGGAAATAATTATACCATATTTACGTATCATCAAAAAAGATAAAACTAAAAACTTGAAAATTAAAAACAGATAGTAATAAATTGTCAATTGTATCAGTGACCGAAATGTAACTGTGAGACAAAGATTTATTGTGATAAGTTTTACGTTTGGTAAATTAATTATTTAACCTTTAAATAACATAACGGTTAATTAATTTAATTACATGTTGTAAATTGGTTATTTCAAATTAGTTTAATTAATAAAGTGAGCACAGTGGCGGGAATTAAAACGTTTATAAAAATTTGCGAAGTGCAAATGATGACATTTTTACATTAATAGTAGTCACAGTAAAAGCAAACACTGTAAATTAAGGTTTACCAAGGCATTTAATTTTTCTGTATATTTTCCGCGTAGGTTCTGTTTAATAAATGTTGATGAGACATCCTGCATATTTTACCGAAGATCTGTAAAAAGTGTGTTGATAATGATGTTGATAGTAATTAACAAAATTCTTTAAAACGTAAAGTTTTTGTTTAATTTTTTGTTTCGTGTTTTATTGTTGGATGACGAATGCGTATATCGTAAAAATCCAAACTTGTTTTATTTTCTGTCATTATTAAATGCTGCAATGTGAGAACGTAGTTTATTTTTATTAAAAACTTATTTCTATTTAGTTTTTGAAGTAGTGTGAAGTGAACATTTCATATGTTGTACGTACGTAAAATAGTTTTTAGGTACGATTAGTTTTCCCGAAGGGTATTTAGTTTGAAAATATCATGTGTCTGTTTGGAGCAGGGGCGCGCCAAGCCATACGGCCGCCTGAGTGCAAAATATAATTTTACACTCATTACCCCCTTTTTAGTAAAAATGTATACATAGTTGGGTACACATAAATAATATTAAAATACGTCCTAATACCTATAATTAATTTTGATACCGATAACTCAGGTAAGGGGGTACACACAAAATTGAAATAGTCCCTCCCTATAACCTATCTAATCTTGAAATTAAATATGTGTTACATGTTAATTTATATACCGTATAATGTATAATCTATATTTTTAAATCATCATTATCATTTGAAGTTTGCAAATAAAGGAAATGAGTACTTCCGAAAGCTCACATAGGTCTAGATAAAACTTTGTTAAGCATAAACTCTCACTTTTGGTTCCCCAGAATGCATATGTTTATCAAAAAAATATATTGACGCATACCAAAAGTTGTAATTCCATTCAACACTCATCATATTGATTGCCTTGGACCATTACCAAAGACTGAAGATGGATTTACACATGTTTTCATCGCTGTAAATGCTCATTCTAAATACTGTTTTTTATATGCACTTAGAAGCCTAAAAACTGACGACGTAGCAGATTGCATACTAGATATCATTTATCTTGTAGGCACGCCCGCACGTATTATTACTGACAATGGCACTTTTCTCAAAGCTTTAAAAGAACATGAGCTCGTGCAAGACTGAGATATAGAATGGCACTTTATCACACCATACGTTCATCAAGCAAATGGCCAAGCTGAATGCCACATACGTTTTGTTGCCAGTCTTTTACGAGTGCAATTGGAAGTTGCCTTACAATGGAGTACACTTGTATCGCGTATCTAACCAATTATTGACTCCACTGTGAATGGGACCACTAAACAAGCGCCACTTCAAACTTTGTTTGGTTGTGACAATGAAATGCCAGAATTACAGCGTATTGTTCAATGCTTCCAAAGATGGACTTCCCCTGCCTGTTCTACAACATGAGGAATGGAGAGGGTTTGTCAAGGGGCGTCTTGCGGATGGTGCCAAGCAACAAGAAGTTTATGGAAACAAGCATTTAAAACCTCAAAAAGGGGCGTTTACATTAACGATTGTGTATTACCGTCTGGAGGGGCTCTTGAACCTAACAAATTTAAGTCTGGATGAATTGGACCCTATAAAGTAACAAACATTTTATCTCCCAATCGATACGAATTAAGGAGGGTTGAAGATGTTGCAGTCTACCAGAATTGCTTCCGCAGCGGCTTATCAAGTGCGACTGTGGAATAAAGAATGGAATCATAAGGATTGTGCTGATATTATTGATTCATTTATCATTGCAGAGGAGAACCGAAAGGTGCTTTATTCGATTGCCTTGTTAGCGATGGTGCCTAGTTTGAATGTTAAAATTCTTAATTAATGCTAGTTAATATTTAAAAATTTTTTGAATGGGTACTGATTCTTGGGTACTGGTGTTGCCTTTTGGCGGATATCACACCCGGTTTAAGTAATTTTTGAGCGCGTACTGATGCTTGGGCACTGGTGTTGCCTTCTGGCGGATATCATACCCGGTTTAAGTAATTTGAGTAGTGTTGATGGCCTGGGCAATTTTGTTGCTTTCTGGCAGAGATCACACTGAGTTAGCGCTTGGGCAATTGTGTTGTCTTCTGGCGGCTATTATACGAGAAGTGTTTATTGTGTTTTGCCTTCTGGTATATTTTGCAATACCTCACTTTGTTTTGTACACTAATGTTTACTAATGATACATTGTGAAAAATATAATGTTATCAATGCCTGTCCTTTTTATATTTAGAGTTTGGACGTTTCTGTAGACGTCCCCGACACACCAAGTCAGAGTCAGGATGAAACCGAACAAAATGGGCTGAGAACGTCCCACTGTCAGGTTGGCCGTGTTAGCGTAGCGCGATGCAACGCAAGTGACGGCCCCGATTGTGATTAAAAACATGAATTAATTCATATCTAGGCGGTGATTCATTAAAAACCTTACAAAAACTCTCGGCGATAAGATATGTTCAGTAGAATGACTGCGTTCCTTGTATTAATCAGTCGTTGTTTTTAAGCTATGAAAAATGTTTTAATTAAAGTAATTTTTGGTATTTACGTTGGATAGTGGTATTTTTCACGCTTTATATTAAAGCTAACACAGAATATTCTGGCTGAAAAAGCTCTACGGAAGACTCCAGTGTAAACATTTTTATATACATAGCTTTTCGTGAATGACCCTGTATATTTTGTCGCTAGTTTGGTTTTTGTCGAAATGTAATACAACTCACAATTCGATTTGAGTGAATTGTGAAACGGAAATATCATTTTCAAAAACTAACACCTTCCGATCCCCGATCGATGATATCATAAATTGAAACTACGAAGAAATAGATAGAATTGATGAAGCAGGTAACACTGCCAGGATGCCATCTTGCAAAAAAATACATATACAGACGCCAGATTATACCGTTCTTCGATATGTATACAGAGGGATGACAACTTGTGCGTGAAATCTATAATAAATGTATAAATGTGCTACTATAACGCCGCTTAACAAAAAGTCCGTGTATAGGTTTATACAAAAATAAGTCAAGTCCCAAGGGTTTACTGATTCGTTTGCGATATTTTGTAGCACGGGGCAAGGTAACGTCCGTATATCGGACGCCACTTTACTCCTTAACCGCTATCTTAACATGTGCGGATGCCAATGTTAATCTGATAAATATTTGTTATTATAATAATAATAAGCCGGTCGTAATAAAAAGGTAGGTCATAAATTGAACCAAATATTCTGGGGTCAAAAATAACTCTATTAAACATAACTTACCTTAATGCAAATGTGCACACACAAAAAGTTACAGCCCTTGGAAAGTACAAAATGAAAATCGATTTTTTCCCATATTTCATGAACTGTTTAACATTTTGTAATAAAAATGGATACATGGCTTTCTTATCGTAAGAGCATCTTTTTCATATAAATCTGTACTGCCCATAAAAATTTAGGGAGGTTTTTGAATCTCCAAACCCCCCAATCTTTTCTATGCGTTCCAATTAAATTAGTTTTGTAACACCATTGGTTAAATAAATCATTTTTGAATTTTGTTTGGCTTTTAGCACTTTTTCGAAAAGCCAGTTTTTATCGAGATGCGGCCTATTTTTCTAAATCCTTTAAAAAATCTTTAGTTGGCTGTTCAGCACTTGTAGTTTCTATGGATAAATAACGAATAGTTGCTTTAACAATTACTTACTATCAATTGAAATTTTAAATCAGTGATTCTCAACCACTGTGCCGCGAGTTACATGCGTCATTTCCGCTAACTTCTATTAGAATAGCAAGATCATCATTTTTGCGACTCAGCAGTTCTATTGAGAAGCTTCTAGAAATTGCTAATCTAAAGAATGTCACACTCGTATTTTCCTTTGTTTAACTTTATTACAAAATATGCATTATGTATTAAAATTAACCGCAAAAAGGGTAGACCTATCGTGTGGGCTGCGGACGGCCCACACTGCGACCATTAGAAGGGGAAGGGATTATAGAAAGGAGATGATTGTGGACACGCTTTTTAAAAAGTTGCAGGTCATAGTTCTCTGGAAAAACTGATTTTGGAAGCTTATTCCATTCCGTAGCAGCCCTGTAAAAGAAGGATTCTTGATGAAGATTGGTCCTTGTAGTGTCAATCTTGAGAGTAAATGGGTGAGACTGATCAGCGTGCCGAGTTCTTCGGCCGAATGTGGCCAATGGTGGTACAAGAGTTTTTATTTCTCTGGAGCATCTGCCATGAAAATATCTGTAGAGCAATGACTGGTCTGCAACTCTTCTTCTATGTTCTAGAGGGTGAAGGGTATCTGTGAGTTGAGCTGTTTATCAACCGAATGGCCCTTTTCTGAATGGAATCTAGAAGACGAAGAGAATGCCTTGGTGCTGAACCCCAAATGTGCGAGCAATACTCCAGTAGAGGTCGGATTTGAGCCTTGTACGTCGTCAACAGTTGATCAGGAGTAAAAAACTTTCTAGCTTTTCATAGAAAACCTAGCCTCTAGCTTGCTGACTTTGCGATGTTAGCAACATGGTCATACCAAGACATATTATTGGACACCGTGACTCCCAAAATCGAGATAGAGGTACTTGATTCAAGGGTATTTCCGGACATTGTGATGGAATGATTTAAGTAATTCACTTTCTTGGTAAACGTGGCACTTTGTGTTTTTTGGGCGTTGAACTAAACAAGATTGTTAGTTCCCCACTCGACGATTGCTTCAAAATCTCTATTGATGGAATCAACCTGTTCCTGTCTGAGTCTATTTGTATCATTCACCGAAAGTGATCGATAGGATGTGAAAGTTAGACAAGTGTGCTATCGTCTGCGAAACTGTAAATGGGGTTCGCGGTGGTTTTCAAGAGGTCGTTGATAGTTAAAAGAAATAGGGTGGGGGACAGGATGGAACCCTGGGGACCCCGGCATTGGTTTTAAACGTATCGGAAGAAATACCGTCAACTGCCACATCTAAGGAGCGATCTTGCATGAAGCTCAAGAGCCATTGGCGCAGTTTGGTTGGGAGACCTTAGGCAGATAATTTACTTAACAATGCCTGGTGCCAAACGCGGTCAAAGGCTTTAGATATATCCAAGGCTATTGCACGAGAATATTATTATTACAGGAAAAGCTCAATTAATTGCATTCGTTAGAATTATTCACAAAAATGATATAATTAATCAATTTTTATGTTGTCGGGAGTTACCTGTTTTTACAACTGGCAAACATATTTTTGATGTACCTAAATAGTTCAAATTTAGAAGAAATTTAAGTTTCGTCGAAGTCATGTACAAATGGTGCTCCAGCTATGACTGGACATCTAAAAGAATTTGAAGCACATGTTAAAGAGCTGAATGGGGATATATTAGTTACCCATTGTTTTTTGCATCGAGAAGAACTTGTTACAAAATATTTGCCATCAGAATTGAAAATAGTTGAAAATAGACAAAGAGGATACTTGATTGGAGACCGCGCAAAGACGCATACAGAAGTAGAGGCCGCCCACCAACCAGATGGACCGACGACATCAAAAGGATAAAGACCAACTGGATAGAGGCAGCACAGGATCGGCAAGGATGGGAAAAGCTACAGGAGACCTATGTCCAGCAGTGGACGCGATTGGTCGATTGATGATGATGATGAGGATAAAGACGCAAATTATGCAGACTCTGTACGGTACAAACTTACTACATGTAGATAAAAAGAAACAACAAAACTGACGTGCACAAGACTCATTATCGGAGTGAGAAGACGACAGCATGTGCCGCATCATTTGAACAGATTAGGATAGTTAAATATGAAGGCTGGGAGGGTATATCATGCGTGCGTTCAATTTCACAAAATCGTTGTGAGTCAAAAACCCAGCTACCTTTATAAAAAAATTAAATATAGAACTGATAGATGCATGGCTCCTCAACCGGTTACCCAACAATCTAAAAACTTTATCCACAGGAAGGTTTAGGAAACTTTTATTTAATTTACATTGAAACGAACTTGTAAACCTACTCGAGTTACCTTATATGTTTTGAATGGTTATTGTATTTTATTTATATAATAAGTATCCTTGAAGAAAAAGCTCTAAATATAAGTCTCCGACTATGTATTCAAAAATGAATTTAACCGTTTGATAGGTACAAGTGTATAGCTATGTCTAAACTTGTACTGTGAACTGAATACCAATCAAAAAATCATTATTATTTATTATTACCTTTGATGCAACATTAAAAACAAAACCCATCTTACCAGGTTTGATCGGATTGTTACTGCAAAATCTATAATCTATAAAGAATGTAGGAATATTCCAAAAAAGAATGGGAAGTTGAGACTGTCAAACACTCTTGTAGTTAAGTACTTAGACTGTTAATGTTAAAGTTAAATTATTCGTTAAACGTATAACCAAGGTTCTCAGCAGAAC
Source organism: Agelastica alni (assembly GCA_950111635.1). Lineage (NCBI taxonomy): Eukaryota > Metazoa > Arthropoda > Insecta > Coleoptera > Chrysomelidae > Agelastica > Agelastica alni. The sequence continues at coordinate 47,076,922 of OX467708.1, read as the reverse complement.
TGTAAGAACTACCAAGGTATTAGTTTACTTCGCATAGTCGGCAAACTGTATGCAAAGATATTGATTAAAAAAATGACGAATGACACTAAGAAGATGATATGGGATGTGCAAGCAGGATTAAGAAGAGGAAGGAGATGTATGGATCAGGTCTTTTCATTATAGGTATTGTCGAAAAATTCTTGGCTAGAAGTCAGAAGATCTATTGCACTTTTAGAGACTTGGAAAAGGCCTATGACAAAGTTGTGAGAAGTAAATTGTGGTAGACATTGTCAATGTATAGGGTGAACGGTAGTTTAATACGAGCACTGAAATCACTTTACGAGGATTCCACTGCTTATGTCAGGATAAACGGAGCTTGCCCGGAATGGTTTAACATCGAAAAGGGTGTGAGACAGGAATGTGTAGCTGTTTAACTTATACATAGACAATTGTTTAAAAGATTTGAAAGAGAGTGCGTATGGATTAAAAATGAATGATTTGATCGTCAAACGCCCTCTTTACGCCGTTGATCAAGTCATGTTAGCGTAATCTAGAGAAGAGTTGCAGGCGATGGTTAATGTTATGCATGATGCCCTGAAAATCAAAGGGATGAAAATAAATGTAAACAAAACGAAAATAATGGTTTTTGAAAGAGAAGAAAACATGACAAACTGTAAATAAAGTTCTGATTAAGGGAGAAAGAGTGGAACAAGTAAATGAATTTGTGTACTTGGGTTCAAAGTTTACGAGAGATGGAAAGTATGACAGTGACATTGAGCGAAGGGTGTTGACAGGAAATCAAATGAATGGGGCACTGCATAGCTTTATGAGCAGCCAAAAAATGTCAAAAAAGGCACGTCACATTTACATATTTTACTAGAAAGGTGGTACTTGTCCATATACATATATGAGACAATAAAGGGCATATTTCTCGGGCAACAGTTCACAACAGTTTAATTTTTTTTCTAATATAACTGCGTGTCTGCCAAGATAACTTTTTTGCGATAAACTGATTTTGCAGAATTCAACAATGGTTAATAGATCATGATCCCCAAATTTATTTCGTAGCATCACTATAAAAAAGTATTCTAGTCCGTAATCTCCATATTTCTTTTAAATCTACTATCAAATATTTCATACATTTTATAAAAAAATATTTCAATTTGGGTTTCTTTTTATTTTTTCAAAATGTATTATTGCCATAAATTGTAAGTTCAAACCATCATATAATAATAACAATAATAAAAATAATACAATAACAATATATACAGATGCATCAAAGACGTCGAAAGGTACAGGCACAGCCTATTATGTGCAAGAAACGAAGGAAATAAAAACCTTTAAACTAACTACTACTATTCTATATTTTCAGCAGAAGCTGCAGGCATAATGAAGGCACTAGAACAAACAATCCAACAAAAAAAGAAAAATGTATCTATCCTAACGGATTCGCTACCTGTCATCCAATGTTTGAATAAGAATGCAGTAGATACCAACGCTCACCCGCACATTAGGAAAATTCAATCCCTATTACACTAACATACTAAAGAGAGTGACGTTTGAATAATACCTATGGGTAAAAGCGCATTATGGAATTTACGACAACGAAAAAGCTGATCAAGTAGCCAAAACAAGTGCTGAAAAAGATGAATGTCAACGGAGAGAACTGTTACTACAAGATTGCATAAATACATATAAAATAAATGTCAAGCAGCATGGAAAAAGAAATGGGATCACTATGTAAAAACAAAACCTACTAGATACACACTACTGCATAGGGAAATACGAAAACACCGGTGATAAAGAAAATAATTACTCACGTAGGGAAATAAGCTGTATAATTTGAATGAAATTTGGACACGTGTCGTACCCAGACCACTTCAGCAAAATAGGCGTAATCGAATCAAACTTATGCACAGACTGCAATGTCATAGAAGAATAACATCAAAATATTATATTGCATAGTAAAATTTCTAAGGATGACAAACATATTGATATAGGTAGGTTAGATAGAGCTTGTGAACTTTGTTACCCTAACCCAAATGTTTATATACCTTCCATCCGTGGTCTACCTCTGTATGTGTTCAAATAAAGCCCTGAACGACCCCAGGGCGGGAAAACTTGTAACCCTATACCAATTCTTTGATAGTAAAGCGATGACGATAGTTTGATAGGCTAAATTAGGGCACTCTTAAGTAATAGGATACATCCACAAAACGAAAGTCAATAACAAATACAATATTGATTCGGATTGGCACTTCATTGTAATTATATTAAAATACAAATATTACAATACCTCTTTATTTACTCTATATATAACCTAATACTAAGTTTTTAGTTGCATGGATACCTCCAAACGCCATAATAACACAAAAAATGTATTATTGCGATATATATATATATATTATATATATATATATATATATATATGTATATATATATAAGTTCAAACTATAATATTACAAAATTCGAAGCTAGTCACATGTAATTGATAATTTTGTATAAACAATATAATTTTTTACTTGCATATATTCGTTTCGATGATAAAAGAACTTACGCAGAAAGACAAGAAATAGACAAATTAACTCCCATTCAAACCTTTTTTGAACCTTTTAACTTAAATTTGTCAAAACATTACACAATGTTGAGCTATTGTACAGTAGACGAAACATTAGAAGCCCTTAGAGGCGTTGTGGGTTTAAGCTTATATACCAAAAAAACCAAACCGGTATGGTGGAAACATATATGCCCTGACTGATGCTAAGTTACCGTACACCCTAAATTTCAAAATTCATGTTTGCCAACAGCTTCAGGGACCTTACCATCAAACCAACAAAACTGGATTTAGTTACCCGCTTGTGTGGACCTATCTGGGGTACAAATAGAAATATTACTCTTGATATTTTCTTTACCAGTAAAGAGCTAGCTGATCGATTATTAACAAATCATAGGATTACTATAATTGGAAATATCCGAAAAAATAAACCAAAACTGCCTTTGGAGTTTACCGCACCTGCAAGATGGGACCCAAAATCTTCTGTGAGCCCATATATCTCGGAATACTTATCCAAAAATTGCTTTTGGATCCCGTACTTCATTTCCTGGTCCAACGGGTCTAGAATTAATACTTTCACTCCCTTTCTTGTTCACTTAATTGCGATGGGTGATAGATACTTGTTCTTTTGAACAATTTCTTATTCCATTTTCTCCCTATTGCCCCTTTTAGATTCCTCAGTGTCGCAGTTCTCATAAAGTTCATAAAGGTAAAAATTGCTTCATTGTAAAAACGAATCAATATTTCTTAAAAGTTCATCGATTTCGCCAAAATTCGAATACACAATATTAATGAACTGTTACATTATTACAATGATCACTCTTATTATGGAATAATGATTGTGGTTCATCAAATCAATGTACAATACATTAATATGAAGATTTCAAACATAAAACAATGATTGGATATGATTTCATTCTTATACCAGTTACCAAAGCTTTGGATTTTAGGTTTGAGCAACATAGTCCTATAGTTTCAGATTCTTTAATTGCGTAAAATAACTGGTAATTTTTGGATACCTATTCGTTTCTTTGAAAAAAATCTTTTGAACGGTATCTACCTATAGATATAATAATTATCAGACTGGTGGTTCTTAAAAATTCATTTGGTTGAAAAAAAAACTTTTGAACGTTATCTACTCCTATAATAATTATCAAAATGTTGTGCTTTTTATGTTAAGGCAAATTTTCCTCATTAGATACGCTTATATCACATTTTACATTATCACATGATCCGAGTTCCTCTGATGGATCATTCCGGTGTTGCAAGAATTATTGTTATCAAATTTTCAGGAACCTGAGTAGTTTTAAGAAAAATGTCCATAGAAAACATAGTCCTACTGCCGCAGATACCAACATATCTGATGGGAAAATTTTTCTTGCAAATGGTATTATTATTGATTATTCATTGCCTTGCTCATCCTTAGACATTTCTTGCGACCAATCTCAGTCTGTAGTTACTCAAAAGTCAATATCTGGTTTTAATCTCGTCAATATTGATTATAATTCTATTGGCGATGCCGAATAAGAACATGATTTTGTGCTTAATGTAATATTTGATTATGAAAATTCCTTAAAAAAATATTTAATTCCGTGACAGAGTTTGTGCTTAAACTCCATAACAACAATATTTTCACAATAAAACACGTTATGAAATTCAAGAGTACGTTAAGAAATATGTACTAGATCCTATGTTGGATGTGTTCAAATCTTTTGCCATTTTAAAAATAATTGAAAACAAAGTACTTTGAACGAATTTTGTTCTTTAATATCATCATATAGGGACCCTTTTCAGTGATTATCTGTTATTCAAATGGCTAAAAAGTCAAGATTACCTAAACGATCTACAAGAATAAACTATCAATAGCGAGGTTACTGCAATGCACAAACGTGGCGCCTTGTTATATGGTGAAAAAAAGTTAAGGGCATCATAATGCCTCTCAAATTTCAATTTCGTAAACTATTTGAGAAGGATAATCTTTTATCTAGGACAATAAGACATGTGCAAACCCTAAAGCAAGGTACTTCAAAACTCTCTAATTTCATTCAAGGGGAAATTTGAAATAAGACAGTGAAATTATATGCCAAAAAATCGTTTTGCCTTATTTTCTACATGTAGATGACTTCGAAATTAACAACCCCTTTTGGATCCCATTTAACAACACACACAATTTGTAATTTTTATTATAGTTTTCCTTGCGTGCCTGGAGAAAATTCTAAATGCTTTTTTTTGCCGGTACTGTGAAGTCAAAAGATTTAAAAGCCTATGAAAATAAAAAATACTTTAAACTCCTCGTAGAAGAACTTAAAACATGTTGAGCTCCAACCAAAATCGATGAAATTTCCCGCTGGCCTAATAATTTTTTTGCCCCATTTTAGTCTCCATATGGGGTGTAATTTCAAGGAAAAATAATGAAAAAATTTAATTGAAATAAAAAGTGCAAAAAAATCATGTTTTTTGTGTGCGGTCCATAGGCCCGCTCTGGGCCTGAGGGAAAGTTTATCGATACAACTTTCCCCAGGGCCCAGAGCGGGCCTTTGGACCGTACACAAAAAATATGAATTTGTTTGCACTTTTCATTCTAAATAAATATTTTCATTTGTTTTCCTTGGAATTACACCCTACTTGCAGTATGAAACTTGCAAAATCATCATCTGGGTTGTGAGGAAAGTTCAGTTGCGGGCCTATGTACCGCGCCGGGGCTCAACGTGTTAAAGATCTCGAAATCAATGAAATATATATAGCAATCAGTAAAGACTCTAACGTACACGTTCATTTCATTCTCGGCCTTATACTCGGTGATAATTTAGGATTGAGCAGTATTTTCAACTTCAGTGGATCTTTTTCTGCAGACTGTGTAAAGTTCATAGGGAGCCCAGTAAATATTAGACATTCGAAAACCCCGAATTGATGCGTACAATCGCAAATTACAAAACAGATGTAGCTCTTGATAAAGAAGATGAAACAGGTATTGTTAAAGAATATCCGCTTAATAATATTCCATTCTTTTATGTTGTGACAAATTATTATGTTGATGTTATGCATGATATATTTAAGGGGGTGTGCCATTATGTACTGGTACATGTTATCGGTTACTGTATTAAAATGCAATATTTTAATCTAGTAACACTAAATTTAAGGAAAACAAATTTTGAATAAGGGCCTTATAAAATTCATTTAAGGAGAAATTAAAGTAACACATTTGGATAAAGGTTTTAAAAATTAAATATTATAATATTTAATTTTTAAAACCTCAAACATTTTACTTCATTCAAGTTACACCGTCGGGAAAAAAGAGGCAACTTCATGAACCTCTGCACAACCGATTTTTAAGCATGTTTCTTCACTGACTCGAGCGCACTCGCACAAATGTGTTTCACGTAGACACAGACTAATTTATTGAATCAAAAAATTTCAGAACGAAAGGTTAAATGAATTAATTTCATTTACTCGTATTAGAATGAATGGGATTTATTATTTCTTAATCTGTTTCATTTTCAAGAAATATTCGAAACAAACATAAATATTGCTTTCATTTTATCCTTATCAACAAAATAAAATCAATGAATTTATAAAAAGAAATAATATGATTATGATCGGAGTCAAAGGCCGACACTCGTATCGCTGTTTACCATAAATTCGAAATATCTTTCTAGAATAAGAGGTAATTTCTTCATAAAGATTCAGTCTAATAGGTGAAAATTTTTTTGCGGGCGGTTGATGCACTTTGATGCAACAGAGGTCCGAAATGATTGTATAAAAAAATGTGTATTTGTTGTTATAAAAATATTGAATAAGTATAGTTCAGTTAACTTTTTTGTTCCGACGGTGTAACTTAAATGAACTATAGTTCATGAGGTTTTAAAAATTAAATATAATAATTATCATGTCGACCTTATAGCCCTGGTAAAAAATACTGTAATAGACTTATCGTGACAAAACTGTCTCTCAGAGAACGGAAATCCAGGTTTAAGAAGGTAAGTCAATTTTTATGCTGTTTTTAGAATAATAAGATGTAGATATACTGGGTGTTTCAAAAAGGTGTTGCTAAACTTGGAAAAATTATAGAAAAAAAAATTGAGGTAAAAAACATTTTGCACCAAAAACCCCCATTCAAAATGAGCAGTTTGGCACTGAAGCAATTTTTGTTCACATGGGCTAGGTGAACAGGTTTTTAACTGAGAAAATGAGCAAACAAAATTGACTGGGAAGGGGGCAGATTCGGAAATTTGGCAAAAGTAAAGGAAGAAAAGAGTGACAACTTCGAAGTTTGCAGAAATTTACGAATTCTTGTCCTTGAAGAATTTTGTACCTCAAAAAAATATTTTTAAAACGATTTAACATGGGAGTGACAGGCTTCAAACTTTGTTAATTGATGGTTTGAACTTATATTTCATTTCATTTTCTTGACAAACATGCAGTTATATTAGAAAAACAATAAAACTTTTGCATTTCAATGTGTATACAGGGTTTTTTATTCTAAACATGATCACGAGCCGATTTCGTAAAATTTAAACACCGAGAAACTCCTGTATTCGAAACATTTCATAAAACCGATGATTTAGTTTCAAAGGAAAATGCACTGAACCACACTGTGCATAAAATTTATTATTATAATTATTTAAAATTGCACAAGAAATGTGCCCTTTATTGTCTCATAGGTTTGGACAAGTAGCTACCACCATTCTCGTAAAATGTGTAAAGGTATTTTCAGTCCCACTTTATAGCCTTTAAATTAAAAATATTTTATGGAATTTTGTAGGGAACATGCTCGAAAATTTCCATCGTGTATTTTTGTAACACGTATACGTATACCCCTGATCTCACATGTGAGTAAAATAATGCTGTATGTTCTTCGATCTCGGTTGGTCCACTTCCTCGATTACCAAATAGCACCTGAACATTCAGGATTTGTCAAAGGGCGAGGTACACGAGAACAAATACTAAACGTCCGAATACTTATGGAGAAGGCCAGGGAATACTATGCACCCATGTATGTGTTTTGTCGACTACGAAAAAGCGTTCGACAATGTAAAATGTTCAAAATTATGGGATATCTTGTGTGTTGCGGGAGTACCTACTCATCTGGTAAATCTCATAAAAAAGTTATATGAACAAAGTAGAGCAGTCGTCAAAATTGACAATCGTATTTCCAGAACAGCAGATATCAAAAAGGTAGTTAGACAAGGGTGTATTTTATCACCTCTCTTGTTTAATAATTATACGGAATGTTTAATGAGAGAGATACTTGATGAGTGGGAAGGAGGCTTTGCCATAAATGGAAAAAAAATTTCAAATCTTAGATATGCTGACGACACTCTTCTGATCGCTAACTCAGCAGAATAACTTACAGAATTGATACAACGACTCGAGAGAACATCAAAAGAGTATGGTCTAAAAATCAACTATGCCAAATCTAAAGTATTGATAGTTGATAGATCGGATAAGACAGCCAACAGACCACATCACATTGCCAACTGTGAAGTGGTAGATCAGTTTGTTTATCTGGGTGCCCTTATCCACTCCTCCGGCAGCTGCGAGATGGAGATCCGCCGTCGTATTCAACTTGGCCGAACAGCAATGAGCCAATTAAAAAAAATTTGGAAAGATCGATATATATTCATCAATACCAAAAAATCACTGGTCCATGCCCTAGTGTTCTCCATTTTCTGGTACGCTTCCTAGACATGGGTTATAAAGGCAGCCGACAGGCATCGGATCGACGCCTTTGAAATGTGGGCAAGGCGAAGAATGCTTAGAATACCGTGGACGGCACATCGTACCAATGTGTCAGTTCTGAACGAGATTGGACCATCAAACCGTCTCAGTAGCTTGACATTAGCGCGAATACTGAACTTCTTCGGACATATAACTCGTCACGACAACATTGAGAGACTGATTGTTCAGGGCAAACCCCTTGGCAAAAGGAAACGCGGACGCTCCCCATCTAGATGGACAGACATTGTATCAAAAGTAACCGAGCGTCCACTAGTGGAAGCCATTAGAACTGCTGCTGACCGTGGGAGATGGCGAGAGACTGTAAGAAGAGTTCTGAGTAATAACACCTGACATTAACTTGTGATCACTACAGGGCGTTCTCGACGTTAGACTAAGAAGAAGAAATACGTATACGGGATACCAAGTATATTACGTATGTATTTTTATACTTATTGGCTATTATCATCTATTCGCGTTATTAAGGAAATTTTATTTGTCAGTGGTCTGCAAAGAGTGTGGGGCAAATTTTTACTATTTTATTTACGCACTGGTGATGGACATATATTTCTTCTGTAACATGAGACTCGGTCTGGATCGGTAGAAACTTTTACCTCCCGCTTAACCCCCCGAGTTTAATTTGACCTCTTTCAATGGGTAAACCCCTTCTTAAGTTATAAATTTGAACGTTTGTAAAATAATAGACCTATAGAGAGACGTGCGTGATAATTATTGTGATAACAAAAAGGATGAATAGTAAGATATAAGCAGCAGAAATAAGGTACCTAAGATGAGTCAAAGAAATAACCATTGTTTGACCAAACCTTCGGCTTCGGCCAAAAAGCATCTTCGGCTAGACTTATGACTTTAGTGAAAAATCAACCTAAGTTTTGGCTTGATTTTTTCTACTCAAATTATTAAGCCTGTGTTGAGTGAATGTTTTCTAAATGCGCACAACGAAAAAATATGATGTACAAAGAAAGACCGACTATTGCGGTCGCAAGAACACTCAATCCTTTACAGCAGCATTTTTTTAATTAGTGTTTAGCTGTAATTTCGGTTGCATAAAAATATAACATATATCTATATTTTTTTTAATTAAAAAAGTAGGTCTCCGTAATTAAGCCGAGTAGGGTTTCTGAAAAAAAAAACAATTTTACTTTATGTAATACTTTTAATTTGTTTCCAATATTATTTACTAATTATTTTTATTACGTATTATAAATCTTTCCCTTGGTACCTATACTAAGAGTAGGTAAAAGCATATAAGGCAAGTAATGCTTTAACCCAATGAGGGTGGCATTAAAATACCATGCTAATAAAATACACACAATATCCGATTGTTTAGGTTGGTATTACTAGTCAATATCTAAAACCTGTAGAAAATATATGTATATTAATAAATAATAATAACAAAAGCAATAGATACACAAATTATAAGACATACTATTGATAATAAATTTTTATACTGTCCCCGTACTATTAAATTATCAATAGTTAAACAGTGGTTTAGCATGTTACGGAACAACCCTTCAGGTGGTTATCTTTTTTTGTCATGCAGTGTAATTATTTAAAGTGTACGAAGGTCACCGAAAATCGACCCCACAAACATCGATCATTCCGACAAAACTGTCGATTCTGGTCGGTTTCGATCGAAGGTTATGGCTAGTGCTTCGGCTTCGGCCAAAATCTGACCTTCGGTCGGATGCTTCTTATTAGCAAATGGAATGAAAAATGACGGTGAGACAGAGAGTGTGTCTGATGAGATAGGGACTGATAAAAAGAAATTATAAACTGAGATAGTTTTTTATTTTAATTAATAAGCTGTGGTAATTTACAGTAGGTAAATGGAAAATACTAGACAAGTAAAAAAGTATGTGGAACAAAAGTAAAAAACTAAAAAAAATAAAGGATGACCATAAGAAACATAGGGCAATTTGTTTGCAAAAATACTGGCGTACAGAGAACAAAAATATTTACCTATTTCAAATTTTAAACTACTTAAAGTTATTATTACTTTAGATTCATTATTATTTTTTTTTACTGAAAATAGTCGCAAAAAAGGTAGATCTATCGTGTGGGCCGCGGACGGCCCGCACTGCGACTATTAGAAGGGAAAGGGATTATAGAAAGGAAATGATTGTGGACCCGCTTTTTGAAAAGTTGCAGGTCATAGTTCTCTGAAAAAACTAATTATGGAAGCTTGTTCCATTCCGTAGCAGCCCTGTAAAAGATGGATTCTTGATGGAGATTGGTCCTTGTAGTGTCAATCTTGAGAGTAAATGGGTGAGACTGATCAGCGTGCCGAGTTTTTCGGCAGAATGTGGCCAATGGTGGTACAAGAGTTTTTATTTCTCTGGAGCATCTGCCATGGAAATATCTGTAGAGTAATGACTGGTCTGCAACTCTTCTTTTATGTTCTAGAGGGTGAAGGGTATCTGTGAGAGTTAAGCTGTTTATCAAGCAAATGGCTCTTTTCTGAATGGAATCTAGAAGACGAAGAGAATGCCTTGGTGCTGAACCCCAAATGTGCGAGCAATACTCCAGTAGAGGTCGGATTTGAGCCTTGTACGTCGTCAACAGTTGATCAGGAGTAAAAAACTTTCTAGCTTTTCATAGAAAACCTAGCCTCTGGCTTGCTGACATATTATTGGACACCGTGACTCCCAAAATCGAGATGGAGGAACTTGATTCAAGGGTATTTCCGGACATTGTGATGGAATGATTTAAGTAATTCACCTTCTTGGAAAACGTGGCGCTTTGTGTTTTCTGGGCGTTGAACTAAACAAGATTGTTAGTTTTCCACTCGACGATTGCTTCAAAATCTCTATTGATGGAATCAACCTGTTCCTGTCTGAGTCTATTTGTATCATTCACCGAAAGTGATCGATAGGATGTGAAAGTTAGACAAGTGTGCTATCGTCTGCGAAACTGTAAATGGGGTTCGTAGTGGTTTTCAAGAAGTCGTTGATGTGTTAAAGAAGTAAGGCGGGGACAGGATGGAACCCCGGCATTGGTTTTTAACGCATTAGAAGAAATACCGTCAATTGCCACATGTAAGGAGCGATCTTGCATGAAGCTTATAATAGGTAAGTCAATAGTTTTGGTAAGCAGCAAACATTTTTTTTAAATTTGGAAAAGATCTGCTGTTTTTTCGTAAAATAAGAATCTAGGTACCTATTATATGCAACTTTCCTAAGCAACAGCTATTACGTATGTAGAGCTATATACAGTGCTTTCATTTCAAAACCAGCCAGTCCAAATAACTTTTGATTTTGCGTAAATATAAGATAAACAAAAAACACGTCGAATTTTAAATTAAGGTTTAAAAATTTTATTTTGCTTTTTGCAAGTGGCACCCCTTAAACATTCCCTACCCCTTTTTTTAAATGTCAAATAGCAACCCCTACCTTGTGATACATCAAATAAAAACTCAAGAAAATGCAAATTAGCCGTATAAATAACAATTTATTCATCGCTTTATTTTGCAGATAACATTAAACATAGCAAAATTACAATAAAAACTACAATGAAGTTAATTACAAACAGCTCCTTAAATTTATTTACAGTAACTGTTCAAAGTGTGCTTCGTTATATTTTTGGCAATAATATAACCTATTTTTAAGTTCTTCTTGAACTCTTTGCAAAGCTTTACTAGTAATTCGTCTACATTCTTCAGTTATTAGTTCTTCAATGTCTTCGGGAGGAGTTTTGTAAAGTTGTTTTTAAATAGCCCCACAGAAAAAAATCAAGTGGTGATCTGGAGATCTTGTCGGTCATTCTCTAAAACCCCTTCTGCCAATCCAATGTCTAAGAAAACGTTCATCTAGCCATTGTCTTACAGCTAGTGCGTAATGTGGTTTAGCTCCGTCCTGTCGAAGGTATATAGTACCATATTTCCCTGTTCATCAACTTGTCTTTCTAGTGACTGAGTCATAAGTGAATTAATTTTAATTACTAATCATTGTAGCTACAATTTTCCCGTTAGGTTTTGTCCAATAAAAAATGGTCCAATTATCTCATTTTCTAGAATACCAGCCCATACATTGATCTTTGCTGGAAACTGAGTATTATCCTGTCGAAACATGAGGATTTTCGTCATCCCAGTACCTACAATTATGTTTGTTAACAAATCCATTTAAATAAAACGTTCATTTATCAATGAAACAAATATTTTAAACTAAATTTGCGTCTTCTTGTATTTTTTGGGACATTGTTTCACAAAATGAAATTCTGCGGTCATAGTCCTCTTTACTAAGCTGATGATGAATTTGTGTTTTATAAGGAAAAAACTTATGCAATTTTAACACTTTGTGTATGGAATCAATAGAAATATTTGTAAGTTTTAATACTTTTGTAATGGTAAAGGTAGGATCTAGAGCAAAATGACCTAGTACTTCAATTTGTGCAGCTTCGTCGAGAACTCTGAGATTATTGTTTTTTTATTCCGAACGGATCCAGTTTCTCCAAATTTCTGTACTAACTTTATGATGGTCTGGTGAACTATATTTCTATCGGGATGCCTTTTTTTAAAAACTCGAGCTGTTCCTCGAGCACACTTGTTTGAATGACCGTAAATAAAAATTATTTCTATTCGTTCTTGCAGATAATAACACCATTTTAGTATAACTCAAGATGCTTCAGATACAAATAATGGCTAATTTAACGTCACGAATTACTAACTTAATATACTATTAATATTTTTGAAACAAAGAAACAAAATGACAAAAAAGGTGACATGTATATTCAGAAGTAATTTAATTAATCCCTAATTAGACATCTATCCATTTAATAGTGGCTTTTGTCGTTTTTGTTATGGTCGCATGTTATTTCACAAAATTTGTTATCTGCAAAATAAATTGTTTGTATGGCTGATTTGCATTTTTCTTGGGTTTTCATTTGATGTATCACAAGGTAAGGGTTGCTATTTGACATTTTAAAGAATGAGTGAAGGATGTTAAAGGGGTGCCAATAAAAAACAGCATTTTTTAACTTCTCCATTGATTTGATGTGTTTTTTGTTTTTCTTACATTTACGCAAAATCAAAAGTTGTTTGAAGTGGATGGTTTTGAAATGAAAGCACCGTATAATCAAACTATGTGCTGTTTTAAAAATATTTTGATTGTATAAAGTATATCTTTAACCATTGTACTAACATTAATAACAATAACGTTTAAAATCGATAATTATGCAATAGATATGTACTTGACTAATTAATAAACATTTTTTTTTATTTTTTGACACCTATAGAAGGTTTGTTTCTGCAGCAGTTACAAACGGTTTGCAAGCATAGCTAAAATTAGGCGTTTCTTCAGAACCAAATCAAATTCTGATTTAAACTTGAATGTTCTTGCAGCGTTGACAAACGATTTTCAAACCATTGCCCTTTGGCCTTCCATTTTTCCTTGTATCATTAAATTTTCCATGTTGTCTCCTTGTCTTCTGTTTATATGTCCATAGTATTGGAGAATTCGTCGTCGGCATATTGTTGACAGTCGATCTTGTATGCCTATTTCTTGAATAACTGATACATTTGTCCTCCCTGCTGTCCAAGGGATGCACAGTAGTCTTCTCCAGCACCAGAGCTTGAGGTTATGGTTAACATAAAATATAATAAGAGGCTTATAGTAGCTGTGTGGGGTTGCTAGTCCTCCATCGGGCGCCTCCCCAGGTGGCGGATAGGGGAAAGCCTCCCAGATATGGGTGGTACCGGGGAAATCAAATACCTGGGGCGGACCAAAACTAGCAACAAAACACTGCTGTATGGCATCAGGTGCAACAAAACAGATCTGGAGCGGAGAGCAATGCAATCGCTCAAAACGGTTCAAAATCTGGTACTTGTGAGCATCAGATAAATGATAACTGTAATGGTCACAACACTGAGATGAGGAAAGAAACGGGAAACTACCTCATTAATACTCCCCAGGATAACCAGAAGTATCCTATAAAACTTTTACAAAATGGTTGAGAAAATAAAGAATGGCCCCGAGTACCGGCGGCACTTAAATGTGCCAGGGGTGCTAAGAATCTCCGGCTCAACCTTGAAGAAAATAGGAACATGGAACGTACGAAGTTTATACCAACCAGGAAAAGTACATAATGTAATCAGAGAAATGCGCAGACTAAACGTAGATGTGATCGGTATAAGTGAAATGAGATGGCCCAATTCAGGACATTGTCAAGTAGACAGTTTTCATGTCTTTTACTCAGGATCCGAAGACAAGCGAAATACAAATGGTGTAGGATTTCTCATGAATGAAGAAATGGCGAGATGTGTAAAACACTTCATACCTATATCAGAACGAGTTGCAATTATACAAATAAATGCACAACCACTACCATTAAATTTCATACAAGTATACGCGCCTACTACAGCCGCCCCAGATGAAAATATTGAACAACTATACACCAATATCAACAAAGCAAGGTCTTACTGCAAAAACTCAGATATAACCATAGTAATGGGAGACTTTAACGCTAAAGTAGGTTGTGGCAAGCGTGAAGACACAGTGGGCGAATTTGGACTTGGTACATCGAATGAACGGGGCGATCGACTAGTACAATTTTGCCAAGAAGAAAACCTTACGATAATGAACACGTACTTCAAATTGCATAACCGACGATTATATACATGGGTCTCTAATGCCAATAGTCAAGTGAGAAATCAAATTGACTACATAACCATCAACAAAAGATTTCGAAATAGTATCACATCAGTCAAAACATATCCCAGTGCTGATGTTTTTACAGACCACAACTTACTAATAGCAACATTACACCTAAGACTAAAACAATGTAAAACAAGACAACAAAGATCCAAAATTGATGTGCTGCAATTAAGAAACAATAACCTAAAAATTGAACTGCAAAACGACCTAAATACCAAATTACCAGAAATACAAGCCGTCAACAAATATAACGACCCCGAAACAGCATGGAACAATATCAAAACAATAATAACGAATGTCACAAACAATAAATTAAAGCCTAACAAACAGACAAAACGTAAACAATGGATGACAGACGATATCTTAACACTAATGGACTTACGTCGGAGCTACAAAAATGTAGACAAAGAAAAATATGTCTCAACACAAAAATCAATACAGTACCAAATTAGAAAAGCCAAAGAACAATGGTTAGCAAACGAATGCAGAGAAATCGAAGAATTAAATACTAAATTTGACTACTTCAACATGCACAAAAAAGTTAAACAAGCAGCAGGTCTGTATAACAATAAATTCAGTAGTTCGCTGAAGGATCAACAAGGAACAACAACTATTAGCATGGAAAATGTACGTTGAGACACTCTTCAAAGACCACAGATCCAAAAAACCAAACATCACAGTCCAAGAGATTCTAGACATTAAGAGAAGTGACACGCAATTAAACAAGCAAAAAACATGAAGGCGGCAGGAACAGATAAAATTGTAACGGATGTACTTAAACTATTAACAGAAGACAAAGCTCTTGATACCCTCGTAGATCTCTTCAATGTTATCTACAAAACTGGCACCATACCGTCTGATTGGTTAAAATCCACATTCATCACAATAGCTAAAACACCTAAAGCAAAAACCTGCAATGATCATAGAATAATCAGCTTAATGAGTCATGTATTGAAAATATTTCTAAAAGTCATCCACAAAAGAATCTACTCAAAATGTGAAGAAAAAAATAGGCGACACACAGTTTGGCTTCAGAAACGGTTATGGTACTAGAGAAGCACTATTTAGTATACAAGTACTTACACAACGATGCCGAGATATGAATGTGAAAGTCTTCGCGTGTTTCATCGACTACGAAAAGGCCTTTGACAAAGTACAACACGATAAATTAATCCAGATACTCACAAATATAGGAATTGACAGCAGTGATATTCGTATAATTGTTAACCTATATTGGAACCAATCTGCTGAAATACGCGTTAATAATCACACAACAGAAAACATAAATATTATCAGAGGCGTAAGGCAAGGATGTGTACTTTCACCACTACTCTTCAATTTATACTCAGAACAAATTATTAATGAGGCTATTGGAGACACTCTCACTGGTGTAATAGTGAATGGTACTCCCATCAACAACATCAGATACGCGGATGATACAGTACTAATATCCACAAACATCAACGACTTACAAGACATTCTAAACACAGTAGTCACCCACAGTTCATCAATGGGACTCACACTCAACACAAAGAAAACTAAATGGCTAGTTTTCAGTGAGAACCCAAACAACACCCAACAAAATTTACGAATTGGCAATGACATTATAGAGAGAGTGAAGCACTACAAATATCTAGGATTTTACCTAAACGAGTCAAATGATAATGGCCAAGAGATCCGCTGCAGAATAGAACAATCCAGATCAGCATTCATCAAAATGAGAAAAGTACTGACAAGTCGAGACCTCTCAATTACACTACGAATAAGAATACTCCGCTGCTATATATTCAGTATACTCTTATATGGAATGGAAGCATGGACACTTACCAACAGTATGTGCAAACGACTTGAAGCTTTCGAAATGTGGACATATAGAAGAATGTTGAAGATCTCATGGACTGAACTCAAAACCAATCGGGAAGTGCTACAACAACTAGGCAAAGAAACCGAAATAATAACAACAATAAAGAAACGCAAGCTAGAGTATTTCGGACATGTGCTACGAAACGAAAAATATTCACTTCTCCAAAACATTATACAAGGCAAAATTGAGGGCCGCCGCAGCCAAGGTGGCAGAAAAACATCATGGCTCAAAAACTTAAGACAATGGTATGGCCTCAGCACCAGAACACTTTTCCGTACGGCAGTAGATAAAATTAGGCTACAAATACTGGTTACCAACGTACTAGGAGTACATGGAACTTAAAGAAGAAGAAGTAGCTGTTCTTGCAACATCTGTCATTTTACACTCCATTTGCAAACAGTAACAATACAACTACCCATGCGCATTCACAGTAATTTTAAACATGTCCTCAATCTGTCTAAAACTGCTTCACAAACAAATCTAGTAGCTTGTATTTAATCAGTGCACAATTCATTACATTATTAGTTGAATTTTCACCAAATACCTATTAGTGACGAATTCAAATTTTTACTGTTGCACTTAAAATTACTCGTTCTTCAAGTTCGTGGAATTAATGTTAACTTATTTAGTACATAGTCAGCTGTAGCTGCATATTTTTTCACGCTTCTTCGTCGTAAAGCTATTTCACAAATACACGGTGGTTTCGAATTATCGTTAGAAACTCGATAACCAGTATTTAACTGTACATTTAATAAGTAAGAAAGTAAATTCCCCTAATATTTTTAAACAAATTTCGTAGGTAACGAATTTTATTTTATAAGGGACTTCTTGTTTGGAAATTAACAGTCAATATTTTGATTTGTATGCTTGGGTAATTTTGCAACCAAATCTGTTCTTAATGACTATTTATTGTATATAATAAAAGAGATAGGTGAGTAATCCAAAAAAATATATAACTAAGCTATTAAGCTCTAATTTGGCTTATTAATTCATTTTTGTGTTTTTATGTTTACTACCCCAAATAAATACCACAACAATTAGATTTCTAGAAAAGTAATTAGTAATCCTGGGTTATCATTGTAGTGGGTACCTACATTAAAATCGTATAGTACCGATTGTGATTTCAAGTAGTTTATGTATACCTAATAGACCGCGAAAATGCCGCGACGGGTTTTAGATGTAGATGCATTAATATTGAATAAACACGCTTATTTTACTGCGGAAAAGAACAATGGAGGTCCGTTGATACCAGTTTTATCTATACGTGATAGGTCGGATCTCTTATTTTAATTAAAATCAAAATCGGCTAATTTATTATGACGATATGGATAAAGAGATGTTTGTGAAATGGTTAAAAGAGAAAATTTTACCATCGTTACATGAACTATCTGTCATTGTATTAGATAATGCTCTGTACCATTCGGAAATTTTAAATAAGTAACCAACAAACTTCTGGACGGTACAAAAAATAAAGGAATGGTTATCAAACGAAAATATTTCATTTCCACAGTAATGCTTCAAGTCGGAATTAGTATCGATAGCTAAAAGGCACGAAAGAGAAAAAATTTACATAGTGGATCGAGTTATACTCAGTTATGGACATCGTGTGATAAGACTTTCCGCCTTATCATTACCAATTTAATCCCAATAAGTATATTTGGGGAATATTTAAAACTTATTATGACAATCACATTGGATCTCATAGTTACAGTGATAAGGCTGTTTTGAAAACCTTGCAACGCACACTTAATACTACTAGGAAAAATGTGTCGCAGAATGTAAAAATTTAATAGAGGAATGGTGTGTTCATGAAAACCGCATCGAAGCAGTTAATCCTGTTATCATTTACAATCCGAATAAAGATATCGACGACAGTTATTCCGATTATAATGACTATAAATCTGATGCTTGATTATACCGTAAGTACTACATGATTAAACATATTTATTAAATTTGTACCGATAATTTATTTTTGTTGCATTCCCTTTTAACATAATTACATATGTGCCTTTTTCTAACCAAAAAACTCATCGAGAGCTACATCAATGATTTCTGTTCACATTAAAGCAAAAAATAAAAATAAAATCTCTCAACAAAAGCATAATAATAAACAAGAAATTTTCGGGATTAAATCTTAGGGGAATTTACTTATGTGCCTCTCAACACAGTGCGCCCATTAAGTCGATGCCTTGATGACTAATCACAAGCCGTCGTATATTGGTGAAATGAGCTGTATATACTATTTTTATCTTTGATAAATATTAGGTAATTTTTTTATTTTTTCAATAAATATGTATAAATATTGTATAAAATTCCTAAACTTTCATAAATATCCCGTAAACTATTATATTTGTCGCGTAGGTACAAAAAAGAACTTTAAACGATCACATTTTCGATTCAATTAAATTCTTTCAACCAAAATGAACTTTTAAAAAATAATATTTGGATTATGCTAACAGAGAAGCACATACCAGAAAGTCCGGTCCTAACAAAAACTTTACACAATTCTAAACCCTAGCACTATAAATTCTGATAAATAATAATTTCTAAAGTCTCTGCTGTTGAGAAGGGCTAAAAGGCGATAAAAGCACATTTTAGTCGATTTGACAGGAGTGAAACGGAAACGGTTAAAAAAAGCCGAAATAAGAGCTAGTCCTTCATTTGTAGGACTTGATTTAGATACTAACCTTATACCCTATACTATGTTTACGATATTTTTCAGACAAAATCAACTACCGTCCATTCATTGTTGGGATAGCAGGTAAAAATTATGAATTTAGAAATGATTCATTCTTAAATTATTTTAAATAGATTTTGACTATTTGGTGGCAGTGGTGGCTAGTCAAATAGGGTCAGGGGACTATATTTTTCCACAAATTTTACAACTTCAACTTTTGAATATTTATCTCTTCATAGTCGTACCATTGTATGTACACGAAAAAAAAACTAAAAAAATTATGCAATTGTTTTATAAAACAGAGGGTTAATGAGCAACAATGATATAAGTACCTAATTGCCGTTAAGATTATTTTAATCGATATTTTCTATTGACATAGCGAATTACGACGTGGTCATTTAAATATTTGCTTTGATTCAAAGACGGTTTGCCCAAAGCAACATCCATGCTGTGTCAGATAGATCTGTATGTGCCTTTTATATAGATATCTCAAAGGAGTTAATACAAAAAATCTCGCATGTTGAATTGGTTGTCAGATATGTACACGTAGAAATTTGTGATAAATTATTCAATTTATAGAGGATATGTATTTGAAAATAAAAAACAAATAAAAAATTCAACAACTTAAAGGGCACATCATCTTCAATAACGCTAATGCGATTTCACATAACGCTCACAATACAATTGAATTTTTAAAGCAGTCATTACATCATTGAAAAAACTAAGTGGTCATCAATTTCAGTTATTCCCTGTTGTCTAAAAAACTGTTATGTACTGAATTTGAACGAATGCAAAAAGTGTAAGTAGGTATAAATCAATCTTGGAGATTATTTTGACAAATTTGTCATTGAATGTGTGTGCTACTTCGACGGATCTTTTAAAAGGAATTCATTATTCAAGTTAAATCTTCTGAAAAATTTTATCGTTTAGTGTTTGTAGGTATTCGCTTCTCATTTTTTTATTGATAATTCTGTTTCCCGATTTAAAGTATTGACCATTTTCATTTTCGATTTAAATGACAAATTTGGATCAAAGAAAGCCAATGCGACAACTTCAGGACTCAAATACCATATACAAAAGTTTCGAAAAAAGTCTGAAATCCTGATACGGTGCTTTCAAAGCAAAAGGCACACAAACTATGCTTCAATGTACACACTCACAATAAAATTACAAATATCACAAATTGCATTTTGTTCTTTTTGTGATATTACAAATTCATCACGAAACAGAAATATTTTCCAGCAATAAATGGATTTTGCCATCCACCTCACATGATAATTGATGGACGACGGAAAGATATTCCACAAGATGGTGTTTCGCCAAAAAAATTGCTGTTAATTCTAAAAGTTCCTATAATCCTCTCTAGGCTGCTGTTTGTTCAAAGTATCTCTAACAAAGACAAGAATTCAAAATATATTGCCCTGATTCAAGTGTCTCATGATCTTTTCGATTTTAACCCGAGATCGGAAATTATGATCAATAATTTTGGGCCAAGCGTTTTGAAATTTCTTTCATTAAGACAGATCAGACCGGTAGTTTTTCACGAAAACACTTCTAAGAATAATTTCATACAATTATGTGATATCTACAAGCGAAATTCAAAAGATGTTGTTTTAAAATAATTTCTATCAAATGGCATGCACCCCAAAAATTTCAGTATTTGTTGCTGTCGTATCGAAAACAAATGCTTTATCATAATTATGATGACCCCATTCAGTGAGAATTTCTGAAATAGCCGATTGCTTCTGTTTTTCAGTTCCAGATTGCAATACAGGCACTCCAAGAAGTTGCTCAGTTCCGCCTTTTAAAATAAACAGTATTGACGTAGCAAAATTAACTTTTCCAAACCGAGGGCTCTTTTCTATTGAATATAGTTCTAGTTGTCCTAGTGTTATCGGTTCATTAAATTGAATTTTTATTTATAATTTATATGGAGATACTGACCAAATTTTGCATAATGATCTTGTCCGTCGATTGGACCAAACGTAATACCTGAAAGTTTCATCGCCCTAGCTCTCCTTCTGAAGTTATCGTGCGAAAAGTACAAAATGAGGTAAATTTGAGGATTACCTTGTACGGCAGCTACCTGAAGGAATGTATCGATATGGCCCATCTTCGAACTCGGTCTTGTCCTTCGGTCAAAACTTCTACCCTGTGTGCCCTCAAGATTTTCCAGCACACACACAATTCTTCAAATTTACTTTCCAAAATTCATGATAAACTGAAAAATATGGACAAAGTAGTGGGTGATACTGAATTCACAAAGAATCTTGGGTCTCAAATGGAACCCCGAGGAGGACATTTTAACTTTTCCAATGAGTTTCTACAAAGTAAATAAAACTATTTTGACAGGTAAAAAGACACCAACAAAAAGGGATATTCTTAAAGCAGTAATGTCTTTTTTCAATCCATTGGGACTAATATGCCATTTTATCATAAAAGGAAAAATCATTTTGCAACAAATTTGAAAAACTGGCAAACGTGGGATGACGAAATCACCGAGGAAATTGAAAAGAAATGGAGATCATGGTTAGAATATCTAAAAAATGTGGAAAGCCTGAAAATACATAGGTGTTATAATTTTGTGGACAAACATACAACTTTAGAAATTCATACCTTTTGTGATGCCAGCGAACAAGCTTTTTCTGCAACAAGCTATTTTCGATACATAAACAACAATAGGGGTGTATGGGCTGTGTTGTAGAGGTAGCACCTTTTATTTGAATCGGTCGCACCAAGAGTCATAGACTGGAGGTGGATTCAGATAACTAGTCCTCACAAGTCAGTCAGCTCTTACTTATGGCTCCACTTGCCACACTCTGGTAACTGCATCGACCTGCAGGCCAAACTAAGTGGGGGTAGCCAGATATGGCGAGAAAATTGAGTAGCGGCAGCTGGTTGCTTAAAACTGACCTCTAGCAAAGATATAAACACACACATCGGGTTGGTGAAATGGGTACCAACAAAAATGAACGTAGTGAATGATGCCACGAGGTTAGAAAAAGAGACAGATTTGAATTATAATAGTCGATGGTATATTGAACCTAATTTTTTATATTTGGAACCGGAATATTGGCCGAAAGAAGCAATGAAGTTTGAGAAAATTCATGAAGATATTCTGGAATTGGAAACTCGAAGTGTTTTGTTACATTACGTTGAAAAGTACTCCCATTTACCTGACATAGGAAGATTTTTAAGATGGACATATCTAATAAGGTCAACAGTATATGTACTAAAATTCATCAAGAAATGCAGAAGAAAAATTTTGAACACTAAAGAACTCACAAGAGAGGATTTAAAGGAAGCTGAACTACTTTGGATTAAAAGAGCACAAGAAGAAACATTCGGAGATGAAAAATTCTGAAAGGTTAATAAGTACAAAGAAATAGTCGTTTATTTCAATTGTCACCAAGTATAGACCAAGATAAAGTTTTACGATTGTGTGGTAGAACTGACAAAACTTCCACTTTACTCAGTAAAACAAAAAGGCCTATCATTTTGGATGGAAACAAACTTGTACGAAACTTTTCATATACCATTATGATTGCTATTTCCACCATAAAGGTACCGAGCTGGTGTTAAATTAATTAAGGCAAAAGTTTTGGATAATGCAGGGACAAAAAGCTATGCATACTGTATCACAAAGATTCATGTATTCTAGAATTCAAAGAGCAAAACCTGTTATACCAGAAATGGGACAGGTCCCAGAGTTCCTCATAAGAAGACCGCTACGTCCTTTTTATATGTTGGTTGGGACTATTTTGGGCCATATGAAGTCACAATTGGTCGTAGGAAGAAAAAAAGGTATGGAGTGTTATTCACTTGCTTATCTATAAGAGTCATCCACATTGAATTAGCGAAATCTCTGACAACAGATTCGGTCATTCTTGCAATGAGAAGATTTTTTGCAAAAAGAGGACAACCTTGCATGATGATTAGTGACAATGAAACTTATCTCAAAAGAGCATCGAAAGAAATGAAGCAGATTTTAGAAGAAATAGACAAAAATTTAATAGAGGAGAGATTCATAAATTCTGAGACTGAGTGGAAATTCATTCCACCTGGAAGTCCACACATGGGGAGAGAATGGTTAGGTCAGTCAAGCAATCTTTGAAGGTAACTTTGAAGAAAAGAGCACCCACACCAGAAGTTCTATACACCCTCTTATGTGAAGCTGAATAAATTTTTAATAGCCGACCATTAACATATGTGTCATCTGATAGTCAAGATGGGGAAAGTATAACACCCAATCATTTCTTCATTTGTCCGCAGAGTAACCTAAAAGGCATGGGCTTGGGAGAGACAAAAAGACAAGACTTAAGAAAACAATGAAGAATAGCAGAAGACCTAGCTGAGGAGTTTTGGAATCGGTGCGTAAAAGAATATTTACCTACATTAACCAAGCGAACTAAATGGTTTAAGAGAAATAAACCTGCTCTACAGGTAAATGATGTTGTCATCATAGTTGACAATAAATTGCCTCGGAACAATTGGCCTCTTCGTAAAATAACTGCTACATATCCAGGAAAAGATGGTCAGATAAGAGTTGTCGACGTGAAAACGAAGTTTAGCAGTTTTAGAAGACCCGCTTCGAAAATATGCAAATTGGATGTTTTGGAGTCGAATGAAGACCTTTAATTGGAGGCTTTATCGGGGGGAGAAACTTTAGACTTGTTCAGTGAATTTATGTAACATATTGTATATCGTTTTTTAGTTGAATGTTACTGTATACTTTTTGTCAATTATTTTTAATTTGTCATTTTTTGGAAATAATTGAATTTTGAAGTTTGTATGAAAAAAAAGAAAAAGCAAAAGCTAAACTTTGTATTATTTCAAAACGTAATAAAAAGAAATAATCCCCTGATCCTTCTGCCGGATTACTTATAAAACATCTATTTTAGATAAACTGACGCACTTATGAACAAAAATGATCTTGAAAAAGTCAAAGACTGGTTCGACAGCAGATTACTTTCAATAAACGTTGACAAAACCGTATACTTACCATTCAGTGGCCATGAAACATCTTTTTTCAAATACAATCTAAATATCCAACAAGATTTTTCAAATAAACCTGTCAAAAAAATAAAATATTTGGGCCTTTACATTATCAATCATTTACGATGGAACCATCATATGGAATATTTAACAAAAAAACTCCGTAGTTTCCTATTTAGATTTAAACAAGTTGAACTATTTTTAAGCTTTAATTATAAAACAATACTATACCACAATTTAAACCAAGTCACACCTAAATTATGGCATTCTTGGTTGGGAAGGAGTATCCAGAAATTACCTAGATATCCTCGAAATGTCTTAAAAGCGATTTTTCCGAATGATGCTCAACAAACCTGCAAGATATCCAAGCTCTCTACTCTATTCTTCCTAATCATAACATCTTTACAGATGTGTTGTGACCCATATTAACGAAGTTCAATGTTTTGGATGGCTCTCTTGATTGCATCTCGCCATCTATCTCGATTAGATGACATGTGAACCGCTTGTAGGAGAGTAGCATCTAATAATTTTTTGGTAACATCCACCCATCGATTTGGTGATCGGCCACGCCTTCTGTTTCCTTCAGGTTTTCCTGTACAATAAGCCTTTTCATATGCTCACTCCGACTGATGTGTCCGAAAAAC
Organism: Agelastica alni; assembly: GCA_950111635.1. NCBI lineage: Eukaryota > Metazoa > Arthropoda > Insecta > Coleoptera > Chrysomelidae > Agelastica > Agelastica alni. The sequence continues at coordinate 47,051,826 of OX467708.1, read as the reverse complement.
GTAAGAATTCGAGAGTAAGCGATACTGGACAAACGTTTTGATGGACGTATTTCTTGTAAAACCGAAGCATTTTTTCTATATGCGGTCCAGGACACTCTACATTCGTCGCCACGCCCACATCTCAAATGCATCAATCCGACGACGATCTACTTCTTTGACAGGTCAAGATTCTGAAGCATATAGAAAGACCGAAAAAACCAAGGTACTCACTAAGAATGATTTTAGTTTGTTTTGTGATATTCCGATCCCTCCATACTTTATTTAACTGTGTCATTGCTGACCTAGCAAGCTGAATACGCCGTCTTATTTCGCCATCACATCCCCCGGTATTTTCTATTAAAGCTCCAAGATATAGGAAACTGTTGACAACTTCCCAGTGTCCAATAGTCCGAGTTTCAGGGTAGTTGTTATGTTCTCTATCAATGATCATAATTTTGGTTTTATTATAATTAATGTTTAAGCCGTAAAGAGCACTGACATCTTCAAGTCTCATAAGAAGTTCCAGAATTTCTATCTAGGAGGCAGCTATCAAGGTCGTATCATCGGCAAACCTTAAGTTAGACAATTTTGCGCCGCCAATATTAACTGTACCATGCCAGTCCTCTAGAACCTCTCTCATAATAAATTCGCTATAGATATTAAAAAGAAGCGGCGAGAGAACACAGCCCTGTCTCACACCCTTGCATGTGACACCTTCATCAGACAAGCATTTATCAACTCTTACCCGTGCAGAATTGTTATCATATAATTGTTGTATGAGATACACTAGATGGTCTGGGACATCTATTGACAAAATAATAGACCATACTACCTATTACTGAAACGCAAATATTAGATATTAGACAATTATATATTATTCAGGTATGATGTCAGCAATATAAAAATAAAAACGTACTCACCACTCAGAACCATAGATACGTGACCAGATCAAAGGATAAATATTGTACACCAATAGCATCTAACACAATAGGTCAAAAAAGCTACTTTTATTTGGCACCTAAATTATTCAGTTATTTACCAACAAGAATAATTAATGAAACTTCTTTGAAAAGATTTAAAACCCAACTAATAAAATTTGTTAAAGAAGCGGACAAAACAAAATTACACAAAATGAGAGAAGGTTATTTGTAGGGAAGAAGCAATATTTTGATTTATGTTATTATTAAAAATTTTGTATTCTTTAATTTGAATTGTTGTAGGTATTGTTATTTATGTTATTTACATTTGCTCTCATTTAATACTTTTTTATTATACTTTCAATATTATATACTCATATGTTGTGATGTTCATAGTTTTATATTTATATTTTTATATTGCTATTTAAAATTAATATGTCTATTACGCACAAGCTATATATATATATATATATATATATATATATATATATATATATATATATATATATATATATATATATATATATTATATAGCCGGAGGTGTAGTTGTTTTATGATGTAAAATCGACCCACATATACCTATAGTAGAAATAGGTAACATACAGCGAAAGTAAACAGGTTTTTAAAAAATCAGTTATACATTTTCACACCTATTCACGCTGTCGGAACTAAAAAAGCTTTTTATTGTTTTCTGTAATAGCATTACAGTTTTTTTATAATTTTTGCATATATATATATATATATATATATATATATATATATATATATATATATACAGAAAGGACGAAAGGCTTATTGACCAATATATATATATATATATATATATATATATATTGGTCAATAAGCCTTTCGTCCTTTCTGTTAAAGACACTTAAAAGGTTTCCTCGGCGAAGAAAAACTCTTCCAATTCCAACATGCCTACTGCAAGGGAAGTAGAGACAGCCCTTACAGTCTAGAACAGAAGATAGATATATCTCTCCACCTGAACGAGTACTTACTAGCAGTCTTTCTTGACATTGAGGGGGAGTTAGTGTATTTGCAGTTAGACGGTCCAACTGTAAAATTCATAAGCCATATGTTATGCACTAGAGAAATCAAAGCCGAAAAATCTGGATGCTCCATAAGGAGCGGGGGTTCTCTTACTGTGGAATTTTACTCTCAACAAGTTTCTGCTGAGAATGGAAAACTACGGCTGCAAGATTGTGACCAGTATTACCGGAGATCCTGTCTCAACTTATGCAAAATACACTTAATGAAGTAGTTCAGTGAAGCACAGGGTGCGGTCTGGGTGTAAACTTAAACAAAACAGAACTAGTACTTTTTACGAGAAAAAGAGCCATTCGCTTGATAAACAGCTCAATTTTCACAGATACCCTTCACCCTCTAAAACATAGAAGAAGAGTTGCAGACCAGTCATTGCTCTACAGATATTTCCATGGTAGATGCTCCAGAGAAATAAAAACTCTTGTACCACCATTGGCTACATTCGGCTGAAGAACTCGGCACGCTGATCAATTTCACCCATTTACTCTCAAGATTGACACTACAAGGACCAATCTTCATCAAGAATCCTTCTTGTACAGGGCTGCTACGAAATGGAATAAGCTTCCAAAATCAGTTTTTCCAGAGAACTATGACCTGCAACTTTTTAAAAAGCGTGTCCACAATCATCTCCTTTCTATAATCCCTTCCCCTTCTAATAGTCGCAGTGCGGGCCGTCCGCGGCCAACACGATAGGTCTTCCCTTTTTGCGACTATTTTCATAAACAAAAAAAAAATTCCCGTCTTTTACCCTCCAGAAATCGGAGGACAAACTATTAACCTCTCGAAACGAGCTGGGTACCTGGGCCCGATCCTAGACCAAAAGCTGTTGTGAAGGGAGAATATAGAAGAAAGGGTAAGGAAAGCCACTGTAGCGACCTACATCTGTAGAAGGACCGAAACGCACTACGGCCAGATTTCTAAGAGAATATGACCTGTGCACAAAAAATACTGATTATACTCAACAAATGATGACGATTTATCTCTGGAAATCCCAACCATAAAAGATTGGGCCGAGAACCTAGTTAAACTTCGGGGCGCAGTATTTTATACTGACGGCTCTAAACTTGAGGGGATAGTAGGTAGTGGAGTATTCTCAGAAGACCACTCACTTAGCCTGTCGTTTCGTTTACTTAATTACTGCAGTGTGTATCAGGCAGAAATTACAGTAATTACCAAGGCAGCTGTTTGGACATTTCGCAATGAACAAAATTTCAGCGGGATATTCATTCTTTGCGACAGTCAGGCCTTTATTAAATCACTGAATTTGGTCTACTTGACCTCTAGGGCAGCCGTGCAATGCTGAGCCACCATAAATAAGCTAGCAGCTAAGTTCAAAGTTTACATTGTCTGGGTACCCGGCTTCAGAGGTATACCAGAAAACTGTAGGCTGGACAAGCAATCAAGAGAGAGTACCACTCTCCCAGCTGTATCTGTATCATCTCAGCCCGGAGTACCGATTGCAAACTACCGGCATCTATACTCTCGCACAGTAAGATAGTTTAAAAAGCCAATTTGAGGTGACAAAATGAATCCACATTCACATCATCAAAGTAGATATGGCCTAAACTGGATCCACGTCGAATTAATGATGTTTTAAATCTTTGCATGGAGTCCATTGAAAACGCGAACATGGCCATAACAGGATACTGGACAAGTGAATCCCACGCACGGCGCATGGGAATCGCAGAGCTACGAAACGAGTTCTGTAGAAGCTGTCACGATAAGGAACAGGAGAAAACAATGGTACATCTTCTCTGCCACTGCCCTTGTCTTAGGCATGAAACGGCATTCTATACTAGGGCAACCGAACTTTGATGACTTATCTGATCTTAGCTCAGTAAGCATTAAAGACCTCACACTCTTTATTAAAAGCTCTAACTGGTTCTAACATTATAGGGGGAGTGCACCGGCGTCCATTACGGTATTACAGCGGGCCAAACGGCCTAAGTGGATTTCCTCCAAACCACCGTTTTAACTTAACCTAACCTAACTTATTGTAAAAGTGTCCACTGCCACATATTCTGGATCTCCCATCCGTGATACAAGCGTTTTGCATTTTGTGTTATATACTGAGGCAATGATATTAATGTCTGGCCTCTCAAATACAGATATTTTATTCCGAAAAACAGTTTTACTCTCGACTCACCGGCAAGGAACAGGGAGGTTTCTATTAGAGGGTTGTAGAAGTTGTAGGATGTTGTATGTCTCTGCCTCTGTTGAATCTCGCCGTGCCTCGAATTAAACACTTTTTTTGTTTGATACTATTTTGTAAAAACAATAAGCTTACAGTTAAGAACCTCTTGTCTCTTTATATTAATATTAATTTTTTGTAGCAAGAGTTAGTCTTTTGAGTGGCGAGTTGCCATCCGTATAAGACGATGACGCAATACCAACATTTCTTTCACGTATTGTCTTTTACGATTGTTAAGGTCATTAAGCTGCCTTTGTATTTCAGCTAGCTAACGATCTTTCCGCGATCGGCTTCGACTTCTACGCTTTTGCATGATCAACTCGACACACAAACAAAGAGTCTAAGACTGATTTGAAAGGAAACATGCCCTATGGTAATAGCGGGGTAAAGGGATATGTTTACTTTAAAATTAAGTAAGACTCTAGTACCAGCGAGGATACCACGAAACGAGGCCGAAATATAATTCCAAACAAACTTTAAAGTGATATCTTGGTACCTACTGATTTTACTCTCATAAAAGAATGGAACATAAGTATCTAATTATCCAAAAAAAATTACTTCACAACACAATATTTATTATTTAAATCTTGGGTTCCTAACCTTTAAAGCTGATTAATTTTTATTACACAAGCAACGTAGCTTGGTATATTTAATGATATTAATGTCATTTTTACTCAATAATAAATTTACAGTTTTTATAGCCGAATACTTAAATTATTTTTTAAAATATGTAAGCAACTCGCACAATTTATTAATGTGAATTCTCTTATTTCCAGTTAAAACATTTAGCATATACAGGGTGTTTCTAAATTCATGCAAAAAATTCAGGAGGTGATTGACCGTAGGAAATTATAATGGATCTTTTTTATAACTTGATTACCATATAAATAAAACTTTTCTTCAAATAAGCACTCATATTGTCATATTTAACACAAAATTGAGTTTTTCTATCCACATAATTACATGCACAGCCAAACGGATGCTTGGTCCCATCTATCGCAACAATATAAACTTTCTTAGCAGAGACAGCTTTATAACTCTATACAGTGTGTTCAAGATTCGCTTCTCTAACAGGTATCACGGCTTCTATTATACCTACAGCAAAGGTTAAATGGGGAAAGTTTTAGAGGAAGCTTAGTACATTCGATAATCCAAAACCAATTAACCGATCGTGAATCTGAAGTCGATTATCGAATGCACCAAGCTTTCTCTGAAACTTTCCCCATTTAACCTTTGCTGTAGGTATAATGGGAGCCAAGATCCCTGTATAGAGAAGCGAATCTTGGACACACTGTATAATGCATACGTTAGATCTCGGCTGAAATATGGCTTCTTAATAAGGTCACACATATATAATATCCACACAAACAAAATCGAGTCCATCCAAAGAGGCTTCATGAAATATTTTTCTTTTAAATTGGATGGAGTTTACCCTAAACAAGGTATCTACAATAAAATATTACTAAATAAATTCAATCTACAATACCTTCAAAACCAAACAACCTATTATTTAATATTTATAAACTAGTAAATAATCTGATACCAGAATTACTTTCCCACTTTCATGATCCGCGATTAAACTCTAGAAATGAATTGAACTTTTACCTACCAAATTCAAGAACTAACATATTACTTAAGTTACCAGTCGTTGCAATGGGCAAACTATACAATCAACTATGTAAATCTCGACATACCATATTATAAATCTATTGGTCACGTTAAGAACCATATTAAGAAACTTTTACAAAAAATTCAAAATATATGAGTCTAGTTTGAAAGTTTACTTTACCATGAGAGCTTAATAAAATTAGACTTGTATATAGTAGAGGTTTTTTTTGTAATTGGTCACTCCTAACTGCTACTAAATAAAAAAAAACCAACGTAGATTCACAGTTTACAGATATATATATATATATATATATATATATATATATATATATATATGTTTAAGCGTAGTGTTTCACGGATGGTTCAGTCCTTAGCCGACCAGCGAAGACTACGCATTGAAAATGCCAAGTGAGATCTCGGCGAAACGTCTGCCAAAAACCAAACGGTTTTTAACTATTAACGGATGCAATCCCGGATCGATAATATATATATATATATATATATATATATATATATATATATATAACAATTCTTGTTTGTTGCTGTATACAATTATACAATGTAAAATTTTTGTGGGGATGCAGCTATATTATAATGAAAATCTTTTTACTTTTTGTAAAAGCTTTTAAAATTAATTTTTCTTCTTTAGTTACTCCAAGAAAACATGGTATATTAAAAGATAAATTTTTAAAAAACTATTTGAGTAAAAGATTAAATAACATTTAGAAAATGTAATAATTTTTAGACAGTACCTAATGTGAAAAGACCAAACGCTTGCGCTTTATCACAACATGTAAATAGTACAGGACATTAAGTTGATTTAGTTTAAACAATTAGGTATAAACTTTGCTGAGGTTGTTGATATCTGATTTCATTTTCAAACAATGTTCTTCTTTGTAAATATGGCACATTTCACAAAAATTCCTTTTCTAGCCATTTCTCTCTACTTCTAGTACTTTGGGATTTTCATAATCCATTCTATGATCTGATGAAGTAACATGTTCAGCCAGTACACAAGACTTTTTGTTAGTTTTGCAATCACTTTTGTGTGATATTATGCAGCCGTTTAGTGTTTTCAATGTCTGTCCTATATGTAAGCTATTTGACAGTCAGAGTATTTAATTCTCTAAATGATTTTTATTTCACTTTAAGAGATGTTTTGGTTTTTTGGAACAATTGTGAGACAGTTTTGAGATTCTTGATTGCTATTTTAACATTTAGATTTTTGAATACGTTTGTTAGTTTTGGTGTGAGTTCAGAGATGTTAGGTAAGGACCTATATAATGGGATTACGTTTTCTTTTACTGTGTTAGTGCTATCTTTTTTAGCTTTGGTTTCTTTCTATTAGCTCCACTAACACTTCGTTTATTTTCTTTAAACTGAACAGTATTTTGTTTACTAGATTTTTTGGGTAAGATTTTTTAACTAAAATATCTCTTAATTCTTTAAGCGATTCAAGTCTGTATTGGCGATGAGTGACCTTGACTACTCTGTCCTTTAATGCATAAACCAGGTTTATTTTTATCTAATATGGATGGTAGCGGTTGATACACATCGGTTTTCTATACCATTTGGAGTACCATTTTTACAAACTCTCATGCCTAAAAAAGGTATATTTTTGACTTCTCTTTCGACTGTAACCTGTATGTCATTATTGTAGCTATCAAAACAATTCTTCATTTTATCTTCTGGGACAGCTAGTATCAAATCATCTACATATCTCTTTACACACGGTACGTTATATTCATATTTACTGCCTTTTCAATATGTTAAACAAAATTATAATTTTTACAAAATCTATACAAAATACAAGAAATAAAATATCTCAAAACCCCAAACTAAAATATTTTCCGGAAAAATCACTTTTAATTTAACAAATTGACAAATATAAAAATTTTTATTCCCCAACACACCTAATTAAAATTATCCAACCTCATTCAATGTCATTCAAATCCAATGTTCACTGAATCGCTGGTTTTTATCTGCCCATACGTGATTATTATGAAAGTTTATTATGGGATACTCGCTGAGTAAAATCTCGAGGTAAAAGAGCTTTGAACACGTTGGATGTGGTAAGGGTATAATTGCTGTTCGCCACACAGATGTATCGCTGATAGTATTTAGGGTGTTGGCAATTTTTCTCGTGTCTGTTTTTGGGTTGATCGATTTCATCCAGAATATCTTGTTCTACTCTTAACATTTCTGACTGTCCGGAAACGACAAGTATCGGATAGGCGTTGGTGAATACTTATAAATACGGAATCGCGTCATTTCAGCGTTTGTATAAATGTTACTAAATGAATAAATCAAACAATTAATAGTAGTAGACACAATAACACAAAAATAACAAACTACAGACTTACAAGTAAACTAATTTATATCTATCAACAACAGGGTTTATTATAAGCCTACTAAAATTTGAATAAACATTAAGTAAACACGAATAAATTGCCAAAGTGACACCAGTCTACTATTGCATTGTAATTAAAACAAGGTCTCACACAGGATACTGTATTTTATATTTTGTTACTGAGTCTATTGGTTTCAGGAAACAACTTTAAAAATTAAAATTGTATTTAAATAAACAGGGTTTTAAGTAAAATTTTTATTTTACAAAACTAAATCTCGAAAAAAAGATTTAATATTAAAAAAGGTAAGGGATGCTAATTTTACCCCCTTATAATGTAACAGGAATGTTGAAACAAAAATAGTGGTTAGTCTTTTGCAAGTGCACGGAAATGACAAAATTTCAAGTATCTATCTTTACTTAAATTTGAGAAAAAAAATAAAAAATAAATTTTACTCACCGTCTTTTAGGGGTGATATCTGGAAAGGGGGTGGGCTCAGGATATTTTGTTATTGGAAAGATCCATCATAATTTTATACGGGCAATCACCTCCTGAATTTTCTCTCATAAATTTAGAAACATTAATTATTAGATTTATTTAGATTTTATTGGTAGTAAGTCTAATTGCAACAAAATTTATTTACTATATCCGGTTTAACAGGATCGCATGCCGAATCAAAAATAAATATAAATGGAATTGATACTCATAAATATACAGTTATGAAAAAATAATTAAGGAACATACCAATTTTAATGCAAATGGGGTAGACAAAGCGTATATAGTCATCCAGCACAAAATGTAATAAATATTCGTTTATTTTTACCATAACGGCTTTAAAAATAAAATAAATATTCTACGAATTAAAAAACATAACATTAACTTCTGAAAAATAAACTAAAAATTTAAAAAATATTACAAATCTAATGTAATCAAGATTCAAATAAACCACCTTGTTGTGCCAAACAAGAGTCAAATCTGTGAAATAGAGATAATCTCATATCTTTCAGTAGATTTGGTGTAATGTTGGCACAAAGTTGGATAATTTTCTCCCTTAATCCATTAAGATTTGTAGCTCTCTCAAATTCGTGTCGATAAGCGGATTCTTTCAGATATGCTCAAAGAAAAAAATGATTTGGAGATAAATCTGATAATCTGGGAAGCCACGTGATCATACCACGTGTAGATATTAAACGATCAGGAAACGTCGTTTGGAGAAATTGTGTCACTGCTTGTGCATTTTGACTTAAACAGCTATCCTGTTAAAACCAAAATCCCAAACCCTAAAATTAATTGGAATTAGCTAAACTGTCGAATAATTTGATATTGCAGAAGCTGTAGATATTTGACAGCGTTTAGGTTACCATCGATAAAGAAGAAACCTATAATATAGTCTCCTAAACTTCCTGTTCAAACATTAAGTTATTGTGCGTATTGAGTATGCACAGAAATACAAGGATAGTCAGGTTATTAGCATATCTCTGCAAGAAGAGCCGTTTGTTGTTCAGTGTTCTGAGTAGCCTCTTGGTCACTAAACACCATAAGAGTAGGGAGAAAACTACACCTTGTGGGCTGCCTCTCCTTACCCATTCTATAACCTCCACTGCACCTTATGAGGCTGTCACTCGCCACTCTTGCACGCCTTTAATCCCTCTACAAGTTTCTCCGGTATATCTAAGAAGGTGCCTACAACATAGCCTTTCCCATTTAATTGCTTCTCATTTATTGAAACAGCCAAGTTAAAAGCAGTGTCGACGGAGAAACCCGTTCGGTATGCTGATTTGGATACAGCGGTTGTTGCGCCAAATTGACGTCTCGCACATAATAATCCATCAGCTTCTTGAATATTCTTAACACAAAGGAAGTCAAGCATATCGGTCTGAAGTCCGTGGCTAAAGTGTATCCTGTTTTTCCCGTCTTCGGAATAAACACCACCTTTGCCAGTTTCCACGCACTGGGTGTATAACCCAACTTCACGAGTTTCTGGCTATATTCCAGGACCTCTAAGCCGATAGTCTGAGCTTCTGCAGTCTAGAATTCCATCAGGAAGTATCTGTAACTGTTTTTATTGGACAGTTTTTTTGTAGCTGCCTACCAGAGCCCTATGTAAAAGTTTTAAACAGAGTTCGATTTCCGTCGCGTTTCCATACCTTTTGGGAAAGTTCTTTGGGCTGATTTCCGGGTGCATAAAAAAAAGTTACAGGCTGTCCTTTTGGGGTTTCTTACGGAGGCCACCTTTCGTCAAACCTTGTCGAGCCTAAAGATGATCTGCCTGATAATCCAACAAGGAGGGCTCGTCTTTCATTTCGTCCATAATCTGCCAAGAGCAGATGGTGAGATCAAAGACTTCTTTTCTTACTAAGGTACAGAAGGTAGGTTCGTTTTTTTATTGTATATGGATAATTTAATCAAACTAATTAGAAACTACAAGTTTAATTAATACTGATTTTACTAACAGACTGAAAGTTCACAAAAAGAAAGAAATCTATACCTATACATATTTTGCGATTACCTTTTATAAAGTGCATGTAATAGTTTAATTACCTACCTAATGCACAAAAGATCTGATAGGTTGAGGTGCTTGAGAGGCTGCATAGCCTTTGTGATCCCCCTACAATCTACCCTATAATCAAAAACAAGAGTTTTATTAAACTTTATTGTAACTTTTTTTAAATACAAAATTTATTTTAAATTTAAAAATCAAAATGATGATTTCATCCTAATAAAATCAAAATTAAAAACATAAATATTATACATATACATACATATTCATCACTTTTACCACAATTAATATACAGTTGGAAATTGCCGCCTTGCTACCGAATCCAGTTTGACGGCAATAAATTCTCTTTTTATGAATTTATGTTAATTCGAATCCTATATGTAGAAACCAGTTAAAAATGTTTCTTCTGTTACCTACATCATCTATCTGTTACTCTCTCTTTCTCTCACTATATTTCCTTTTTCGGCATTTACAAATAATTTTTGATTTGTTGGTCTTATAATCTAACAAAAATATGTTCTACACAGTAGATAAATATAAGTTAAGTGCAGTTAAGAAAGTAAATATGTTAGAAACAGAACCAAAAAGGACAATTTGATTTAAATTCCTTTAGTTGGACCTCTGCGGCGAAGGGGGGGGGGGCGGATGCCCCATTATAATGCAAACTTAGTATTGCGTTTACCTACATATTTAGCTTAAATTCCAATGTAAAGGCAGTCCAATTTTACTCTTAATATTTCAAACACCACATCTTTTGATTGAAACCTAATTTACTTTTCCCATTTTGTAAGCTTCTAAAATACTTTTGATTTGATAATTTAGTGTTTCTACTTATCGAATCTTATTTGGCTAAAATTTACTCTAAATGACATCAACAACTTGATTTGCTTTATTTATCCTTTTATTATTGATAATGTTTTACTCTTGGAGACTTAATTTTTCAAAATGTCGATTGATTGCGTTTTATTAAAAATTATATCCATTGGAGATCAGTAGAAACTTATTCTACTAAGGTTCTACTATTTTACTACTAACATATATAAGTCACGCCTTTTATTGATATCAAAATTTTAAAAAAATTAAGAACCCCTTTAAAGGGTTGCAAATATTTTTACGGTACAGAAAATTCAATTAAATGTACTTGATTGTACTTTTAACCATTTTTAAAAAAATCCATTTAATTCAATAATATAAAAAAAAGTAAGAATCTTATTGCAGTGAAAAAACTTTTGTTCGCTGCAATTATCGTTAATTTGTTTGTAGTTGATTGCACCTTGACTATTATCTTCAATGTTTTAGAAGAATGGAACGGAACCCAACGGTCGGTGCTTCTCAATGGGGACATCTGGTTTTCAAATGGTTCCAAGACTCGCGCCGGGACTGGGACAGGAATCTAAATCGTCAGAATGGGATCGAGGAATCGATCTCTCTTGGTAAGTATGCTACAGTTTTTTAAACTGAAACTGTGACAATAATGCAATGTGCACAGGTGGCACTCTCCATAGGGGGACCGAAAGGTGCATCAAAATATGCTCGGACAGCCAAGCGGCAATTAAAGTGCTAATGGCTCTGACTATTAATTCACAATTGACTTTGGATGGTTGCAGACAGATCCTAGAGGCATTGGTGAAAGGCAACAAGATCTGGGTGCCTGGTCACTCGGGAATCAAAGGCAACGAGAGGGCTTATAAGCCTGCAAAAGCTGGCACTACCATATTTTTAGTATACACACATGTTTTTTATATGTTAAACCCTTTAACATTTTGGCGCTAAACTACAACTCTTCTGAGAGTAAAGATTATCGTTTCAGTCGGAATAAAATTTATTTTTTTTTATTTTTATATCATATCAATTGGCGCCCAACGTGGGGTGAAACAGTTCAGAGAGGCGTAAAACGTTTAGAAAGGGAAAATTTAATTGTAATTTACATAAGTGTCAAACTAGTGTCAGATAACGTGGGGCTAAAAAAGTTTATTGGGGCAAAACAATTTAAAAAAGGCGAAAAAAATTCAGAAAGGACTTGAATAAATTTTTTTTTGGATAAGACAAATTAATTTATTGAAATTTTTTGACACAATTGTCATGTAATAATAATTGTTAGATAACTAAAAAAAATTAAAGGGAAGATTTTTTTTACATAAGTGTCATAAAAATTATAATTTTGATAAAAAAGTATTTTGACATATAATAAAAATAAAAAAATAATTAAAATATTATTTGGATTTAGTGTGATTGAGAAGTAAGGATGGATTTAAGAGATGGTAAGACGGTTCCCAGGAAAGGGGAAGGAGAGAGTGGAGTAAGTACAAAAAGAGCAAAATAAGGGCGATATAAAATAAAAATATATATAAAAGTCGATGGCCGGTGAATAATTCTTTTTATGAATGTTACTGTTTTTACTAGGAAAGATTGGTGGTGTACAAGGTGGTGTACAAAGTGAAACTTGATTTACTGCTAAGCATAATGGGATAGGACCACCAGGAGCCCAATAAAATCTTGTGCTGAAAGCACCAGGAGTCCCAGTCACCTTTAATTTTTTCATCCAACATAAGAAACGAATGAATATCCTTTTTGATGAGGACATCAATGTCACTTGGCTGGTGGTATTTTAGATCTGCTAATAAAATATTCTTGATGTGTAGCTATCATATTATTTTTTTAATTTTATAGTTATGCAGTTTTTTAGTTAACTTTTGCAAGTTAAATACATTTGCACCAATTTTGAATGACGAAACTGTTAAAAGCAAATCTAGACGTACTACACCATGAATACGATTGTAATTTGAGTTTTTTACGAACTAGTGCCAACCTTTGAACGCATGCTTTTGAAATGAGAGTAGCTTCAGAGCCATCATCCAATAAGGTTCGACACAAATGAAAATTACCAGTGTCATGCATGATTTTGAACATGACAGTAAAAGAACTTTAGTTTGTACTGATTCCTTTTGAGGTTCAAAACGGAGGATATAAAAAAAGGAAATGATTATCCTTACAGTGTGAACACGATTTGACGTAAGGCTGTTAATTTTTTGTCATCCCAATTTCCACTGTCCAAGTTTTATTTATAAACTTTGGTTTTGGAATCTCAATAACAATGCATTGCATCGCTTGGTCATGAATTTCGTGCATTCTTGAAATTTATATTTTCGACGATTAAATTTTTCTGAGACGAAAACCTGATTCATACCTGCAAACTGGTAAATTAAAATGTTTTTAAATAAGAATTAATAATATTGCTTGTTGTTATGTTAGCTTATTTATTTTTGAAATCCTCATTTTCATCTTTATAATTATCAACTTTATCCTGCTCCACTGTCAAAAAAATTAGATGAATATAAATTTCTTAAAACGATTTCTAGGCTTCATTTAGAATTTTAGCTTTTATCTCAATTTCCTTTAACATGTAGATGTTTTCATCAAGTCTTGTATAACTTGTTCATTCCGAGTCAATTATCTTTTCAAAATTCAGCATTTCTTAAATAATTCATCCAGTCTTTAGAAGAGTACTGATGTAATCTGCTTGCACAATAAATGGACTACTAAGTTTTTCCGGGTGGTATAAGAATCCACCTCGAAGGACCAAAAAATGTTGTGTGTCAATGAATGGACAACCAAAAGTTGAACTGTATCGTGTATTGTTATATTTTAATTAAAAACTTGTTTACTTCCGATGCTTATACCTACGTATAATATCGATCAAACTATAAAATTTTTCAGTCAATAAAAAAGTTTTTTAAAAAAAATAGGTATAAAATTATTTGAAATATGAAATTAAAATAAAATTAATTAGAATTTAGAACTTTTGATATTTACCCAGGGTAGCTACACTGCAGGGAATATAATATAGCGTATAAAAGTTAAGAATTAGCAAAAAAAAGGTGTAAAAGACGGGTTCGTAAATGAATTGATCAATAAATTTAAGAGTTTAGAAGAAGCATGTGAAGTTAAAGAGTTCTGGAAGCCATTCAAGGAAGGAATCGTAAATATTGCTATTGAAGTGTGAGGAGTAAGTATGTAAGTAAAAGAAGTAAATTAAAAAGGTTAAGGTTTAAAAATCAGTGTTAGAGAAGAAGAAAACCTGGTTGGATTAACTGGCTACGAAAGCCAATCAAAGAACGCAAAAGGTAACGATTCAGGATGTAACAAGGCAAGAAATGAGTATTAAAGGTTAAAAGGTGTGGCAAAAGTGGTTGTGAAAAGAAAGAAGGAGAATAATACAGATGAATTTAATAGAAGGTTTTCTGAGGACTTCCGGAAAAACTTTTAATTCTGCTAGAAGTCCATAAGGACACCCAAGAACTGCAAGACCTCGCAATTGAAAAAAATCTGAAATAAACATGGTAGTATGGTGAGGCGAGAGGAATGTGTTCTAAAGAGATAGAAGGATTACTTTGAAAGTTTTTTTAAGAAACAAGCGCAGGCAAATAAAATTAGTGTGACAGAGATTGTGAATATGACGGGATTACGATAGAAATGCTGAAAGCTGGACAGGACGTGTTTGCTAGTCTGCTGTACTGCCTTTTTAAACAGAACTCCTCTATGCCTAGCATATATGCACGATAAATAATTTATTCTCAATCCATACACACTCTCTTTCCAATCTGTTGAAACAACTGTCTATGACTTTTAGCTAAGAATTTTTCGACTATTTTTCTTGAGAAAAAGACTTGAGATCCATGCATCCCCTTCCTCTCCTAAATCCCGCTTGTATATCCCATATCTTCGCATTAGTTTTATTTGTCACATTTTTAATCAATACTTTTTTATACAGTTTGCCGACGATGCTGAGTAAGCTAATACCTCAGTAGTTTTTGCAGTACTGCTTTCCTTTGTAAAGTGGAACGATACCAGTCTCTTGATAGGCTGCCGCTTCTCCAGCAAAGATTAAAAAGGCGATACAGTAGACTAACCAGACTATCCAATTTCAAACTGTTCAACGCTTTTACAATCTCTTTCCGTGAGTCCCCGAATGGAGCCTGTGCTAGTGTATCCTCTTTCTCAAATAAACTTTTAAAATATTCCTTTCATCCCTTTAAAACGTATTTTCCTCCTCTCAATCTTATACTATCTTGGATTGTAATTTTTTCCAGGTCGTATTTTTACCTCTGGTTGGACTTTCATAAGAATTTAATGTTGTTACGGAAGTCGTCAGATAACCTTTTATTAAACTCATCTTTATCATTTTCCTTATTTTTTTTGACACAACCTTTTTTGCCAACCCTTTAAACCTTTTATATTCATTCCTTGTCTTATTTACATCCTCAATCGTTGCCTCTTGCGTTTTTTGATTGGCTTTTGTAGCCAACCAATCCAACCAGGTTTTCTTCTCCTCTGACACTGCTTTTTGAACCTCTACAAACATATTTTTAACATACATCCTTTTTTTCTACTACTTACACCACACGCTTTAATAGCAACATCCACGATTTTTTTCTTGAATGGCTTTTAACTTCACATGCTTTATTAAAATTGTTAAATTTCCCTATCGATTTTACAAACTCCTCTTTAACACCTTCTTTTTGCAAATTCTTAACTTTTTTTGCTCTAGTACACTAATTGGTTCCTGCATACGTTGTCGCCACCGCTTAAAGAGACCTCTTATTTGGCTCATTACCAGGAAGTGGTATTTGTCATTTTTGGCACCGCGGTATGCCCGAGTGGCCACAACTTTATCTTTTATTCACAATCACGAAATCAATCATACTTCTTTGGCATCATTTTTTGTCTTGGTACAAGTGGATCTTTGTATGATTTAACATTGTGTTTGTTTTCACAAGATTCCACTCTAAATATAATTCAAGCAGACTTTCTTCGTATTAATTTACTTTGCCATCACCGTACATTTCCAGAACACTGTCATATTGTATTGCTATTAGGACACTTACCTTTATTTTAAATAAGTTCAACTTACCGTTGGCATAAACAATCTTTGTTTTATTATTAACGCGATATTTATCATAAATATTAAATTTATACAAACTAAAGAAAATAAAGAATCTGTTTATTATTTCGAATAATCTATCTAATGCAGTTTCTCTTTTGCTAAATTGTTTAAGAGAATAAAGAAGCATTCACTTCCATCGAAAATCAATTAATCTAATGGACGGACACAAAATTTATTATAAGTAGAAATACTTGATAAGTCTGAAAATGTAGGAAGCATTCTAGTTTCATCACATGTAGGCAATATCATATGTCACCAGCTTAATGGTAACATACATTTTAGATAAAATGAATATAACCGAGCCCAATAGACAATTAATGACGTTTTTAAGTAATTGAAGATATTGGCGCAGATTTTGAGTTGATTTTACCGAGACAAAAAGTTAATTTCCTTTTTCGAGACATCTGAAAGTAAATATACAAATCTGTTAAAAAGTGAAACAAATAATTTAGACGCAAAACTTACTTACACTTGAGGATAAAAAACTGCTAACATCAATTCAAAACTTGAAAAACATTCCAGAAGTCGCGACAGTAAGAACGCCAACAGCACAAACATTTATAAAATTATGTCATTACAAGACACATATACGAACTCACAATCAAATCATTTTTTTTCAATTAATAAAAGCTTTTATGTTTGAATTTATACATGCAACACATGGTCAATACCCACATATTGAATTGTGCGTAGAAAGGAGGAACAACTGACAAGACTACCAGCAAACGTAGAAGAAGACATAAACCGGAAATAGACATCTTATTTGATAGATATACCACAAAAGTTACCAACTGAACACACGAAACTCACACTCAGAATAAAACTTTATTGGTTATAACTATGTCACCGAATACAACGAAGAATTTTTTTTTTAAATTTTGAAAAAATCACCCTTATGATAACCGTTAACGAGAAGATTAACCCCAAAATTTTGTTTTATTATGTAATGACAAAGTAATGAAAAAGTAGCCTTAAAATGAACAGAAATTGAACAAGAGTACAGACAGTACAAACAGAATGGGAGAGAATCAAAAACATATTACCAGTGACAGCAGAAATAACAATGGGTCACAAACAGAGAACTAAGAGAAATGGATGGTTTGATGAGGAGTGTCTGCAATTAATTCAGAAAAAAAACATGGACAAAACTAAGTATCTGGAAAGACCAACGAAAATTAAAAAGAACATCTAAGAAGAGTCAAGGAGACAGGCCAACAGAACATTAAAAAATACAATGTCAATCTCTATCAATTCTACATTGACTTTAAGCAAGCTTATAATAGTATTGAGAAGGGAAAGCTTTATTTACTATTACTGGATTTTAATATACCACCAAAACTAATAAGACTAATAAGACTGACCATGAGTAACACTCAATGCCAGGTAAAGGTCGACGGCGAAACTAGCGAATCTTTTAGGGTATCTCGGGGACTGAAGCAGGGAGATGGGCTGGCCCCAATTCTCTTTGGCATTGGAAAGCGCCATAAGGAAGGCCAGCGTAAGCGTAACCTCAACGATAATAAATAGATCAAATCAAATTATCGGCTATGCAGATGATCTGAATATAATGGCAAGGTCAATACTCTCCGTAAAGGAACCTTTTTCAGAAATATAAAATGCAGCAAAGGAAATAGGTCTCGTGATTAATGAACAAAAAACCAAGCTACTACTGCAAAGCAGACAACAGCGCAATCGATTAGGCCAAAACATCAAATTTAATAATTACAATTTTGAAGTAGTGAAAGACTTTACCTACCTCGGCTCAAACATATCACATGACAACGATGAAACCAAAGAAATTGGAAAAAGGACCAACGCAGCAAATAGAGGATACCCCTCAATACTACCTATTTTAAAATCGACAGATGTACCTACACAGGAAGACCAAAATTAGAGTCTATAAAACTATGGTCCGCACAGTTTTGACATACGGAGCTAAAACGTGGACATTCTCAGCTAAAAACGCGGAGCTTTTAGATCGATTCGAACGAAAAATCCTAAGAAGAATTCTTGGTCCAGTAAATTAATGGGATTTCTGAAGGGCACGCAAGAATAATGAAATATACCAGTTGTATGAGGAACCTAGAGTTTCAACGCATATAAAACTGATGCGACTGAGATGGGAAGGACATGCCCAAAGAATGTTAGACGACGGGGTCCCAAAAAAGGTGCTCACAGGAAAACCTGAATGAAAGAGGCCGGTAGGAAAGTCGAAAGATGGGGTACGGAGGGATGCTGAAGAAATACTGGGTATAAGAAATTGGAGACATGAAGCGGTGGATCGGGACGGATGGGGAAGGATTGAGGAGGCCAAGGCTTGATATTGGCTGTAGTAGATAACCGTTAGCGAGAAGATTAACCCCAAAATGTTGTTTTATTATGTTATGACAAAGTAATGAAAAAGTAGCCTTAAAATGAACATAAATCGAACAAAAGACTAACAAAAAAACGAAAAAACCCACCGTATCAAAATATATGTTATCTCAATTCAACATTAAAAACCGATAAGAACCAAAATGTTATTTGGAATGAACACAAAAAAGTTTAATTTACAAAAAAACAATTATAGATAAAACTAAAAATTATTAAACAAGTATTTCTCTGTTCATATTTTTTTATCCTTTTCCTTGAAACAATCTTTTTTTTTTGGAATTTTTACCTGAATATAAAACCTTGACATTATTAACGTCCATTCACTGGCATTACGTGCCAGGACAAAGACAAGTAAGACTAGTAAGCCTTTCGCCAAGGAAAGCTAAACAGCTTCTCGAGTTGGACAAGAAATACTTGAAACTGGTAACGGGACTCCTCACTGGATACTGCCCTCTGAGGTATCACCTGAAAAAGATGGGCAAAACAGAGAGTGATAGTTGCCGCTACTGCGAGAACTTCGCAGAAACTGCAGAACATTTGCTTTGCGAATGCCCAGCGCTTTTCCGCAAGAGGCTCAAGTTTCTGGAAGGGGCCTTCCTAAAGCTCTGCGATGTCAGGAACTTAGCCCCCAGGAAACTGATGAACTTTGTTCGAAGTCTCGGAATTCCGGGCCTCGAACAGTAGACAAGATAACTCAGTTTTAGACAAAACCAACATACGAACGATAACCATCCTAAAACAAACTTGAAAAACAAGAGATCTTAACCCTGTTGAGAATCACAGATAGACACACCTTAATGATAACCGTTAAAAAGAAGATTAACCCTCAAATGTTATTTTATATGCAATGAATAAGTAATCATAAAATGAACATAAAACAAAACATGAGACTAACTAAAACGACAAACCCACAAATCCAAAGATATGTTATCACCAATATACTACATTAACAAACGGGAACAACGAAATGTGATTTATAACAAACCAAAAATGTTTAATTTTAAAATATAATTATGGATAATACTAAGAAATATTGAACATCAAAGTTTTTTTGTTCAAATTGTTGTTGTCATTTTTAATGTAATACATTTCCTTGACATAAACTTTTTTTGTAATTTTTTCTTTGAAAATAAAACCTTAACATTATTTAGGTCAATTTTATGGTCACTTTTTAACTACTTGATAATAACAACAGAAGGGAAATTTGAAAACTATTTTTTCATTGGACAAAATATTGTTTGTCACAATATTTAAGACAAAAATATGCGAATAAAACTTAATTAGTAGGGTACGCCAACTGCTGAAAGATAACTCAGTTATAGAAAGTAAACAAACGTATGAAAGATGAACAAACAAATAAAACAAAATTAAAAATCCTCAAACCTAAACCTTATTAGAGATTGAATGACAGAACACCTTTATAACCACATTCCAAAGAAAAATACCAACAAAATAGTTGTTTTTAATTATGTAATAAAAAGTAATCATTTAATGAAACTAAACACGAAAGAGATTAAAATTTACGAATAACTAAACCACAAAAAAAAGATAAGTTTACAAACTGCACATGAGAACAACCAAAACACGCTATTTAGAAAAAACTTGCTGCTCAAGTTTCAAAATATAATTGTAGATAATACTAAAATTATTTACATCCGTTTTTTTGTTTTTATTGCTGTTTTCATTTTTAATGTAATAACATTTCCTCAAACAATGTTTTATGGTATTTATTCTCTGAACATAAAACCTTAACATTGTTAAAATCCATTTTATGGTTATTTTTAATTACATGTTTCGAAAGTGCATAGGACAATTTATTTTTATTACAATCACTTCTGTGAGACGTAATGCGTCCCGATAAGATTATCGAAGTTTTACCGATATAAATTAGACCACAATTCTGACAAGGAATACTATATACTAGATTCGATTTTTCTAAAAGGCTTAATTTGTCTTTGGTTTTAGAAAACATATTGTTGTAAGCCAGACAAATCCTCCAGGCAAATTTAATATTGTCATTTTTAAATATCTTATTCAATTTAGGAGTTAGGCTCTGAATGTAAGGAAGTGAACAAAATATAGGACAGTCGTTGTACTGTAATGGACTGTAATATTGATATTGTTACCATTCTGTGGTCTAACCCTATTTTTAATAATGAATATTTCATGATGCATGAGAGTTAAAAAGTAATTTATGTGTTAATTTTATTGGATATGAATTTTCAAGTAACATGCCCTTTAATTCATGTGAGCCTTGGGCCAAGTACGTTGGTTGTGATAACTTATTTTGTTCCTCATCGACATTACCAAATTAATTTTCATTTTCACAGGATGGTAGGAGAGGTTTTGTCAATATCTCTACAGATTCTCATATTACATACATACATACAAAAAGTCATGCCTTTTTCCCATAAGGGTAGGCAGAGACCACTTCCTTCCACTTCCGCTACGGTTCTTACACACATCTTTTGCTTCCTCTACTTTCATCAGTGCTCTCATACAAGCTCGTCGGTTGTTGGTACTCTTGACCTAGCCTTTCTTCAAAACAATGTTGATCTGATCGAGATCGATGTTCGCCGAGGTCGACCTCTACCGACTTCCGTCCATTCACACTCGCTTTATAAATTTGTTTCGTCAATCTTCAATCTTCATCCATCCTTTCAACGTGTCCAAACCATCTAATCATTCCTTCATCTATCTTTGTAACCACATCTTCTTTTACACCATAGCATTCTCTTATCTCACTATTCTTTACCTTATCCAACCGAGTCACTCCGGCTATACTTCTCAGTCTACTCATCTCCGCAGCATATTAAGGAAAGGAATACTATGAAAGATATCTTCCAACTCAACAGTGAACTGTAAGTTGCTATCAACATCATTTAAAATATGTAAAGCTTCATTTATTTTGTCTTGAGGCAGAGCCAAGACCAAATCATCTACATAACGTTTGATAAAAGGTATATCAAAAGGTATTCTAGTCATTGAATCCATGATGCATAATATCAAGCATAATATTTACTAGAATAGGAGAAATAGTAGACCCCATAGGGGTACCAAACATTTGTTTGTAAAACACATTATATGATAATAAAATATACCATAAACTCTGAATAGAAAAACCGGAAACAAAACAACATATGCAAACAAAGGTTGCTATAGATTTTAAATACCAAGCTGGATCTTTATTGGAATATGCACTGAAGAAGGGACAGCTATTGCTGAAAGCGAGAAGCTCAATAGATCAGAAATCTTTGATTGATATATAGCTGCTGGTTTACCAGACTAAATTGCAGAAAAAATAAACAGAGAAGAATTCAAAAAATTTTTCACGTACGAATTTTCACATAATTATTTCACTTTTCAGAATTTTCTCCTGATTATGGCAATGTTGCCGAAAACGTTTGAGAGTTGATTTTAAAGTATTTTGTACTATAGCCTTTTGGCACTTTTTCATATAGGTACATTAAATATTTCAAAGTACATACAACCTTTTTCTGAATAGCAGAAGAATGTGTTAATAAATACAATGACACTACACATACAGTTACTGGTTTTGCTCCAAAATAGCTATTGTATGGCACAAATACAGCAGTTTTACCAAGTGAACTAAAATATAAAACAACAAAAGAAAATTGGATTGGGGAAAACGAAACAGCACTTAGAAACACAATCATTTCTTATAGTAATAATAGAAAGCTATTTAATAAAAATAGAAAATACTTCGAGTTCAACGTTGGAAGTTGGGTAATGGGTGTACGTGGAAAATAGAAACAAACTTTACAGAAAAAATTGGATAAAATAAATATTGGATCATACGAGAAAGATGTACCTTGCTGAAAAATATAAGGCAATGCATTGAAAGTCTGGTTCATACCGCCAGAAATCGTGAAAAAGTAAATAATATTGTCGCAAACATCCATTAATGGATAGTGCATGAAAAAAAGATTAAATGGAACTGCCAAAGTTTTGTAGTATTACGGGAATATCTAAGCTGGCTCTGCTTATTTTTCCTTCTTGATTAACTGCTAGATAATACTGGCCGGGATGCGAAAGGAAACATATTTTATTTAATGAGTATTTGTACAGGTTATACAATGTAGTATACAGCGATATTTTGAACTACTTTTACTGTGAGTATAATTTTTGTTGCAATAAATGGATAATAGTAAATTTTTGAATAATTGTTTTAATAAAAACGCACCCAAGTTTGGTAACCCTAATATTTTTTGTTGACTATTTGATAATGTATATTTTTTAAATTAACTCTCTTTGCTTTTTATCTAAGCAAGATATTTGATCGGTATTTGTGACCTTTCACCCAAAAAATATTATGACTTTACGCTGGCATATACATTTTTGCACAGATTTAGAGATTTAGAGATTTAGAGATTTAGATGTGTGTGTGTGTGTGTGTGTGTGTGTGTGTGTGTGTGTGTGTGTGTGTGTGTGTGTGTGTGTGTGTGTGTGTGTGTGTGTGTGTGTGTGTGTGTGTGTGTGTGTGTGTGTGTGTGTGTGTGTGTGTGTGTGTGTGTGTGTGTGTGTGTGTGTGTGTGTGTGTGTGTGTGTGTGTGTGTGTGTGTGTGTGTGTGTGTGTGTGTGTGTGTGTGTGTGTGTGTGTGTGTGTGTGTGTGTGTGTGTGTGTGTGTGTGTGTGTGTGTGTGTGTGTGTGTGTGTGTGTGTGTGTGTGTGTGTGTGTGTGTGTGTGTGTGTGTGTGTGTGTGTGTGTGTGTGTGTGTGTGTGTGTGTGTGTGTGTGTGTGTGTGTGTGTGTGTGTGTGTGTGTGTGTGTGTGTGTGTGTGTGTGTGTGTGTGTGTGTGTGTGTGTGTGTGTGTGTGTGTGTGTGTGTGTGTGTGTGTGTGTGTGTGTGTGTGTGTGTGTGTGTGTGTGTGTGTGTGTGTGTGTGTGTGTGTGTGTGTGTGTGTGTGTGTGTGTGTGTGTGTGTGTGTGTGTGTGTGTGTGTGTGTGTGTGTGTGTGTGTGTGTGTGTGTGTGTGTGTGTGTGTGTGTGTGTGTGTGTGTGTGTGTGTGTGTGTGTGTGTGTGTGTGTGTGTGTGTGTGTGTGTGTGTGTGTGTGTGTGTGTGTGTGTGTGTGTGTGTGTGTGTGTGTGTGTGTGTGTGTGTGTGTGTGTGTGTGTGTGTGTGTGTGTGTGTGTGTGTGTGTGTGTGTGTGTGTGTGTGTGTGTGTGTGTGTGTGTGTGTGTGTGTGTGTGTGTGTGTGTGTGTGTGTGTGTGTGTGTGTGTGTGTGTGTGTGTGTGTGTGTGTGTGTGTGTGTGTGTGTGTGTGTGTGTGTGTGTGTGTGTGTGTGTGTGTGTGTGTGTGTGTGTGTGTGTGTGTGTGTGTGTGTGTGTGTGTGTGTGTGTGTGTGTGTGTGTGTGTGTGTGTGTGTGTGTGTGTGTGTGTGTGTGTGTGTGTGTGTGTGTGTGTGTGTGTGTGTGTGTGTGTGTGTGTGTGTGTGTGTGTGTGTGTGTGTGTGTGTGTGTGTGTGTGTGTGTGTGTGTGTGTGTGTGTGTGTGTGTGTGTGTGTGTGTGTGTGTGTGTGTGTGTGTGTGTGTGTGTGTGTGTGTGTGTGTGTGTGTGTGTGTGTGTGTGTGTGTGTGTGTGTGTGTGTGTGTGTGTGTGTGTGTGTGTGTGTGTGTGTGTGTGTGTGTGTGTGTGTGTGTGTGTGTGTGTGTGTGTGTGTGTGTGTGTGTGTGTGTGTGTGTGTGTGTGTGTGTGTGTGTGTGTGTGTGTGTGTGTGTGTGTGTGTGTGTGTGTGTGTGTGTGTGTGTGTGTGTGTGTGTGTGTGTGTGTGTGTGTGTGTGTGTGTGTGTGTGTGTGTGTGTGTGTGTGTGTGTGTGTGTGTGTGTGTGTGTGTGTGTGTGTGTGTGTGTGTGTGTGTGTGTGTGTGTGTGTGTGTGTGTGTGTGTGTGTGTGTGTGTGTGTGTGTGTGTGTGTGTGTGTGTGTGTGTGTGTGTGTGTGTGTGTGTGTGTGTGTGTGTGTGTGTGTGTGTGTGTGTGTGTGTGTGTGTGTGTGTGTGTGTGTGTGTGTGTGTGTGTGTGTGTGTGTGTGTGTGTGTGTGTGTGTGTGTGTGTGTGTGTGTGTGTGTGTGTGTGTGTGTGTGTGTGTGTGTGTGTGTGTGTGTGTGTGTGTGTGTGTGTGTGTGTGTGTGTGTGTGTGTGTGTGTGTGTGTGTGTGTGTGTGTGTGTGTGTGTGTGTGTGTGTGTGTGTGTGTGTGTGTGTGTGTGTGTGTGTGTGTGTGTGTGTGTGTGTGTGTGTGTGTGTGTGTGTGTGTGTGTGTGTGTGTGTGTGTGTGTGTGTGTGTGTGTGTGTGTGTGTGTGTGTGTGTGTGTGTGTGTGTGTGTGTGTGTGTGTGTGTGTGTGTGTGTGTGTGTGTGTGTGTGTGTGTGTGTGTGTGTGTGTGTGTGTGTGTGTGTGTGTGTGTGTGTGTGTGTGTGTGTGTGTGTGTGTGTGTGTGTGTGTGTGTGTGTGTGTGTGTGTGTGTGTGTGTGTGTGTGTGTGTGTGTGTGTGTGTGTGTGTGTGTGTGTGTGTGTGTGTGTGTGTGTGTGTGTGTGTGTGTGTGTGTGTGTGTGTGTGTGTGTGTGTGTGTGTGTGTGTGTGTGTGTGTGTGTGTGTGTGTGTGTGTGTGTGTGTGTGTGTGTGTGTGTGTGTGTGTGTGTGTGTGTGTGTCTGTGTGTGTGTGTCTGTGTGTGTGTGTGTGTGTCTGTGTGTGTGTGTGTGTGTGTGTGTGTGTGTGTGTGTGTGTGTGTGTGTGTGTGTGTGTGTGTGTGTGTCTGTGTGTGTGTGTGTCTGTGTGTGTGTGTCTGTGTGTGTGTGTGTGTCTGTGTGTCTGTGTGTCTGTGTGTCTGTGTGTCTGTGTGTCTGTGTGTGTTCACTTAAATTATTTATGTTTTTATTGTTGCTATAATTCAATTGTTTTTTAACATATACTTTATTCATGAAATTTAAGTACTTTATTTATTAATCACTTAAATCTTATATAATATCAGTGTCGGCTCGCGGCTTTGAAAAAAATGGTGAAGAAAAAATGGTAGAGATTTAAAAACAAAAAATGTTTATAGGTTTTTAAAGTCAAAGGCGTTGGAAAAAAAATAAAAAATTTCAAAGGAAAAAAAATATATTCAAATATGAGTTATGGCAATTATGTCTATTATTTATAATTACTAGTTTTTTTACACCAACTCGATTCTTTGGTCTTTTAGTGAGGCAAACCTATCAATGATATCTTAATAAAAATGGATGTTGCTGCATGAAATCTAACATAAGTTCTTTATGAAGTGAGATAACAGTCATACAGGAATATCTATTTTGCGAAACGGCATTTTTTGTAAACGTTTTTACCCTTTTAAAATATTAAAAACTTCTTTCCACCGATACGCTTGTCGATGGAATTGTAAGAATCATACAAAAAAGGCATAGGCTTCTGTGAAAATCTCTTTATGTCCTTGTACTTTTATTATCAGTTCTTGCAATTTTATATTTTTATAATTTTCTTTGCTATATAACAGAGAAAGCTCATGTTTAATTCTTTGATGTTTTGTAAATGTTGTTCCATAAAACATAACGTTTCAAAAGCGTTAGAGAGAAAAAACAAACTGTACGCATCAAACTTTATTGTATCAACTAAGCATACACATTTTAATTTATCACAATCCTGAAATCGTACATCCATTTCCACTAAAATGTGAACTAATATTTGAAAAAACAGTGTTCCATACTGAGTTATAATGGCATCCCTCCTCAGACCAGCGTCACACCTTTTTCTTTTTAAAGTATTAATTTCAGTCATTATGCTTGCTTTGTCGAAGATTGAATTAAAAAACTCTTCATTTCATTTGTCGCTCAATAATTGACGTGCCTTTTTTATGTGGGCTATACAAATATTAATATCTAGGGATTTTTTTTAGGATATCATATAAAATATCTTTTTCTTCCGTTGGAAGTTTGCGATCACTTCTGAACATTTTTCCCTATCTCTGGTGGTGTGAATTAATTCTTCTGTGGTTCCTATTCCTGTCCAATGTTTGATATTTCGGAGCCACGACATCCTTTTTCTGCCTAAACCACTTTTTTCCTCTATTTTTCTTCTATTAATAGTTGGAGCAAATGGTATCTTTCGTTGCGTAACACATGTCTCAGGTACGCTGTTTTCCTGCATTTTATCGCGCCCAGCAATTCGCGTTCTCTGGGACTTTCAAGTTTTTTCGATAGATCCACATTTCAAATGCTTCCAGCCTATTCATTGTGCTAACCTTCAATGTCCAGCCTTCCATACCATACGGACCATACGTAACATTTTGTGAATCTTATTCTGAGATTGAGGTCAAAGTCAGAGTTCGTGAAGACGTTTTTGAATGCAAAAGCGTAAGATCGCTTTGCTGAAGTATGTGTGTAACTTGAAAAATATGTATTTACTAAATACCAACCTTGACTAAACATTCTGTATATACAAGTCCTGATACCATGTTCATATTTCTCCCGAATATTGGGACCACGGACATGTTTTCATTATACAAGAAACTGGTTGGGAAGTACTTATGTTTATTGAACATAACTTTTAGTATGTAATTTTGAACAACGTTTATTTGATGCAAGGAGTTATCAATATGAAAAAAACTGTTTGGGTTTTATTTAAAAGATATGGTTAGAAAAATATAAGAGCTAAAAAATGGAATCATAGTATGTAGTTCCTTACTTATTCTAGTTTTCCATTTCCTAATACAAATATATGTTTGCTGTATAATGAAACCTTGTAAATTTATCAATGCACATGCAATTTTAATAATATGGTCTGTATTAAACTTGTGATCTATCACAGAATGTGGTTTTAGGTGCTCAAATTCTCTTAATGTACGAATCACTCTTTCTATATAATACGTAAGAGCTATTCGTTTAGTTTCTAGCACTCCTGATTTTGTGTGTTTTACTGAACTTAAAACACTAGGTGGCCTAGCTAACTAACAATTTCTACCATGAAACTGTTTAGCAATTTCGTTGAATCCTCTGTCAGCCATCACAGTGCATCCATTAGGACGTAAATCCAAGAAACCACTTTCTTCCACTAAAAAAGAATCACTTATTCTTCCTCCATATCCTTTTGATATAAAGTTGATAAATCCATCAGGTGTAGATGAGATCAAATACTTCAAAGTATTACACTTTTTATACTCTGACCATAGGAATGCTTGCTTAACTGGGTCTGTTGGCTTTTGAATTTAAACTTCGAGGCAATTTATGATGGACTGAACATTGTAACGTGTAACGTGCTCTGAATGGTATAGGTAAATGATACCGTATCTTTCCTCGAAATTTACCACCATTGATCAGGGATACCTGCATATTTCTTTGGTTTTTTCTCTATTAATAACCAAGTACTATTTAATATTTGTCTTGTTTTATTTCTTGTAGAAAATCATCACCTTTGTAATCACTATCAGAATTTGGAAAAAATGAACTAGAACTTGATGCTACTTCAGCATCACTGCTGCTACTATTATTCCTTTGTAAAAATATAATTTTTCCAACATTGGGGAGCATCTTGATTGGAAAAGTACTGGCGTGTTTACTACGAAAATGTGGTTTTATTCCAACATTTTTAGTTTGCAGCGGTCCTTTTGATGAATCCACAATAACAGGCAGTAATGAATCATCTGTTGTATAATGACAATCAGTTTCTCTTATTCCTGGTAGCTGAGCACTGGTACTGGCACATGGTTGTCAGTAGCATATTGTGCTGCTTTTTATCACTTTCTGCAACTGATTCATGGATTAGTTGTTTTCTCTGACGTTTCACAAGTAATGGTCTATTAGGAATAGTACTGGCTCTTTTTCTATTAGTCTGAAAGTCAAATATATAAGGCACTACTCCTGGATTCAAAATAATGTTACCTTTCATCAATTTGTATCTCATGTAGTTCTCCATACCTTCCTCGAGCTGCAATAACAACAAAACTAATTCCATTGATCTTAAATAACGGATATGACAGATGGCTTACCTTGAAATGATCTTCACAGCAGAAAAACATTGATTTCGATTTTGGCATACATCTTCTAGCTGCTTTAAACCATTTTCTTTTTCTAGGTGCTTCTTGTGGCACACAGAGAAATATCTTAAATGGCGTACTTAGAGGAGTACTGGTACAATATGGCATAAAACACCACTTATTTTGTGATTTCTGCATTTTGATGGGTGTTTAACGTGTTTATTGATAAAATCAGTCGAAACGCTCTATATGAGTAGTGAGTTAACCATGCCACTATCTTGGCGCTGACCATTTAGGCGGCAATTCAATATAGAGTAACTCGGGAGTGTTGACACTTATTTTTTTTAATTTTTTTTGCATATGCCATCTAAGGGTTGTCTTCTAGCATGACTTTCGTTGAAACACCGAATTTGGAGAAAAAAGAACTGACAATTTTTTATTTCATTTTTAATGTGGTCATTTATATAATTAGAAATTCAATCAATTAATTCATTCCAAATCGTTTTAGAATCCCCACTAAAAATATTTTTAATTTTTTCGTAAATTTCCAAAGGGCTTCTTTCAATTAACAAATTTAATAATTCCTTAAAATTACCTCTGTTTACTGAGTCAGTCTTCTCATCCTGTCCACGAAAAGGCAACTCTTGCTTGCTTAGAAACAAGACTGCATCAATAACTGTACAGTTCTTTCAAAGTCAGTTTAAAAATATATAAAAAACATCCAATTAAAAGCCATAAAATCTTCAAAAGAAACCGACCAGTGGCGTATCAATTTTATTATTAAATCAGATATATTTTCAAAAATTATTTAATTATTTATTGAACGACATCGTGAGTGTCGAACCACATTTTATCCAGATAAACTATATTTCTATTACTTTCTCTATAACGTAAGATATGTAATAATAATTTTGACGAAGTACCACAATACGAGGCGATTCCATAATACACATTCGACTATCTAACTTTTATAATTAAAACAACATTTTATTTAAATTTGTCGAAGTGTTTCTAATGATTTTTATTTAAAATCGTTAAAATCTTGCAATTTGTTAATTATAATTTCTAATGTTGGGACTTTATTTTCTTTGTACGTATTGTAAACCGTTTGTCGAATCACATCTTTAGATGCATCATCTATCCGACGGCTGACGATACGTTTTCGATTTTTATCGTGTTCAATCACAACGCCTTGTTTAATTACTATATAAATTGTGGAATAAGTAATTTTCGTTAAGTTGCATATTATTTTGTATATTTCATCTTAAGTCAGCTTTTAAACATGAATATATATTTAAAATTATTTGTTGAACTTAAATATGCAAATCTCGATTTTTAAATTCCCAAATTATGTCTCATTTTCATTATTATTAATTAGAATTGCCGTATTAAAATGCATTTCATCATTAATTTGAATATTATCATTACTTTGAATTACATTATTATCAGGAATTTCATTATTAATGTGAATATCTCGGCAATATTATGCAATTCGTTAGATTCATCATTTTCCTCAAACGGTCTTCAAAAAGCCACTTTACAAATATCACAAAAAAAAAAAACGCAAACAATAAAAATCTTTTGAGAAATTATTGAGAACCAGCGCGCGCTAATGTTTTGAAACGTCTAAACATTTGACCAACTCCTTTTCAACACCTGCGATCTAGATAATCGACCAATGATTTGATGAATGCGTATTAGCGACGTTAATATTCAAAAATAAGCTGTGCTACCGGTAGCATATAAAAAGATATGGCCGGATTGTTTTGCTAAATTTAGCGGTATTGCTCAGTATAGAATAAAGCGCTTATTACCGGAATATCGCAGTGCCCTGGTGAAATCACCTCTTTTAAACTGAGATTGGAAATACTGTACGTAAGCAAATTCTATTCAATCGAACTTTTTCATTAAAATGGAATTTATTCAGTCTAGCGTTTTCTTCTAAATCATAGGCGATCGTATTTTGATTTTGCTCAAAATTTTTAAGCATTAACTGACATCTTAGGTGTTCTCCAAAATCTGCGTGTTTATGTTACGATCTAGTAATATTTAAAGAATCTGTAAATTATTCCAAACAGAATGTTTATTTGAAAACAGTAATCACGGCCAGCAAAATATTTTTTGTAACGCAGTGCTACTACAGAGCCAATTAAATTCTAAAAACCAGGAGGAAAGTTAATGTTGTATGATCTGCTAATTTTTTTATTTCTTTTTTTAAACCTTAAAATAGTAGTAGGTAACCCTTGCAATAAAACGTCCCTCTTATCTTCATCTTTTTAATGTCTAAATGGAGTTCTCAACAAATTGCACACTATGTTATTGATCGGATTCATTTTCAAAACAAAAATCGCGACACTATCAAAATTAACAAGCAAAAATGTATTAAACTACCTATAAAATCAACTAAAATTTAAATTATAAAAAGAAAATTTTCCGATCGAAATATCTGTTTTGCGCGACGGCAAAACAAAAGATGCATACGACTAATTTATTATTAAATTGCTCTTCACTTCAATAAAAATCTTACAAACGTATTTGTGCTGTCGTAAGGCCGACGTCACGTAACAATGGCAACGGTGCAAAGCAAAGCCACTTGTATTCTGGCTCTTTACTTCGGCCGGATCGAATATCTTACAGCGTACAGAGGAGGCACTTGCCGCGTCAATTATTTTTTTTAATATTTAGATATATAAAATGTAAGGCCTAGAAGCGGGTAAAAGTATAATAAATTAATATTTTAAAAAGTTTTATAATTTTTATTTTAATTATTTTGTTTGTGAATTTTTGGTGAACCTACTTCACCTGACAAGCCGCCATTGTCATATATTCAAATTTTCCGCGCATTAATTCAAGTAGAACTATAAACTTCTGTCGCGCACTAACGCATCAGAGGATCGAAGCATTCAATCATTCAAGAAATACGACAGTATTCGCACGAAAATTGCTTATTTAGCTATCGCTGCCTCCAGTCCAATTGAAAATATAGTGTTAGCATTCGCCAACCACCGCCGCTTCTACAAGACAATTGCCGAATACGAAGAAATCATTTTGGTAAATACATGTTCAACTTTTTTCAAAATTTGTATAAAATATCACTACACGCAATATTTTGCTCCTATCCGAGCCTAGGATATTCTTTTGTTATAAAAAAAATAAAGTAAGTCTCGTTCTTATATCACAGTCCATTCATCAAATTATTATAGGTAATCAATAATTCATTCCAATCAATTGCGTTAATCTTTTTGTGCTTTCCAAAGAAACCACCCGCTGTAAATTAAATTCAAGGTCATTCAATAGGTCCGAAATCTTGAGAGTTTTTTGTTTCCTTCATTAATACGAGTTATTTCTTATTATTTAAATTATTTAAATAGGGAATTCTGAAAGCTGACTCATTCTTTATAGACCATCTATTATCAACAATGTTTCAGAAAAGGGTTTTTACAAAATTTAATAATTTCTTACATTTTATCACGAAAATGACTAGTGCCAATAAAATCAAACAGTGTAGAACTGTAGAACACATTGCAAAATGTGTTTCAACCAAATTGAGAAACTGAAAACTTTTGCCGATGATGCTCAAGCTAATGTAAATTTAAGAGGTCAATTCAAAACGCTAATTTAACAACTCCCTGAATAGTTCAAAAATAATCATTTAAATGTTTTATCTCAAATCACACTAAGTGATAAAGACATTGCCACTGATAAACTCGTACGAAAAACAATCGATTGCTCATATATTGAAGCTGAGTATGCAACATAATTTGAAGAAAACTCAGCGGCTACCAATCAATTGCCTATAAATGGTGAACCAACTTTTTTAGATATGTTTCAAAGCCTCATACATGATAATCCTAATATTAAGAAGTTCGATTATTTGATTTCATCACTTAGGGGAGCACATCTAACATTAGTTCAAACTACGCCTATGTCTAGTACGAATTATAAAGGTGCTTATGGGGCTTAATTAAATCGCTATAATAATAAATGGCTTAAAGCCTTTGCACATTTGCAAGAAATTGATAACAATACCTGCAACCCCAGATTTTTGTTAGAGAGAACCTCGCCGCCTTAAAAAATATGGGCCGTTCCATCACAGAATAGGATTTCCTCCTATATTATTTTTTCGCAAAACACTTCTATTCAGAAAAACGATTAGACGATTTGAGTAAGAACATCCAATACAGAGTGATGTACTTCCTTCTTTCGAAAAACTTAAACAATTTGTGCAGCAACGCTGCAACGCATTTGTCTCATGATCGTGGATAAAAGCGGAGTTTTACCACAAACCCTTTCTTCAATACCTGACATAGAGTGCAAAGAGTCAATTATATACCTCGGTGCATGCATCACGAACAAAGGTGGCAGTGAAAAGGAAATAAAAAAGAGGATCGGGACGGCAAGAACAGCGTTAGCCAAACTAACAAAAGTATGGAGAGATCACAACATAAGTAAAGCTACAAAACAACGCCTCATGAAATCCCTTGTATTCTCAATCGCTACCTACGGCTCCGAGTCATGGACTATCAATGTGGCATGTAGACGCCGGATCGAAGCTTTCGAAATGACATGCTATACACGAATGCTTAGAATTTCATGAAACAAATGTTTCAATCCTTCAATAGCTAAGAATTGCGGAAAATGAATGGTTGTTACCAGACATCCAAAGAAACACCCTCAAATACTTTGGCCATGTCATTCGGAGAGATGAGTTAGAAAAACAAGTCATCCAGGGGAAAGTTGACAGAAGGCGCCGGAGAGGAAGATCACCGAACAGATATATCGATCAAATAAAATCCTGGACAAATCTCTCCATACAAGAAGTGATGTGGACTGCTGAAGACAGAAAAACCTGGAGAAGCTTAACTGTCCCGGGCATAAATTCAAGGGGTCACGACGTCTGAAACCAGACATCGACTGAAGATGTCAACAGATGTCAAGTGCAGATTTAAACCGAATCGGTTACCACCCAACCACATCATTACTTCTTTAACATGATTACATATTTCTGCTTAAGAACATATGACCAAACTTCTTTATTCATTGTCAAGCATTGTTATTCAGCAACCATCGTGTTTTTTTGACGTTTCATCCTACTCCCACTGTTTAAACTGGAAGTGGTCCCTAACATTAATAAATCATCTCTAGCAGCAGTAGGAGCCATTGTATGATATTGTTTTTAATAGGTATATTAACCCAAACAAACATTATTAAAAGAAATAGTTTTTTTCAAAACTGCAAGACCGGTTTTAATGACATATTCAGGCATTCTTCAAATTAGCTCGGGTGTTTCTGTGAAATTTGGTAGCAATAGGATCAACGAAAGGATGGAATAAAAACCCCATATTTGGTAGTTTTTGAATCACTACTCACCTTGAATGATAGGCGACCTCTCCATAGCATGATACTTTCATCTAAGTACAACTCTCGTTGTGGCTTGTACACATGTTCAAATTTTGTTATAAAATAAGATAAGATTTTTTTGAGTCGATCTCTTTTATTAATGTTATTTTTATTATTAGAAAAATGCCAAGAATACCATATTTGACGGAAACGATCTCTATTCATCACTTGTGGTTTTAATTGTTCTGTCTGTAGACCAATATTCATCCCTACTATATTTACGAGCTTTGCCCATAAGTCGAAGTTATCCCAACATTCTTTTTAATTCTACCGCAGACACGTTTTCCATTTCACAGATTTTGTACTGTCTTTAAACCTAGCAACATTTTATGAGTGATAACGATTAGTTTCTTCTGCTATGTAGTCAAACAAATTATTCCCTATTATTCCTGATTATTTGGCATCACAACAACGCCACTTTGTCCTATAAATTGAACAATAATTGGGGATTCTCATGTTTTGACCACTCCACTCCTTTATTGATACTTTGTTCAGAATCTCTAGACAGTATTCGTAAAACTCTACGTCTTCTAGGATGAAAGAATCTTCATTACTTTTACACTTTTACACTCGCTATAAAATCCAGCAACATCGAAATTACTTGAAATTTGCAATAAATTATCTACGTAAAATTTACTATCACTATTAGAAGCCACAATTATTAAAATTAAAAAATTATTTCAAATTAAAGCCGACTAAAAACTGAATCATTTTTAAAAATGTATGTTAAACAACCCTTTCTTGTAAATTCTGAATGCTTATCTAAAAAAAAGTGTAAAATATTCAAATTTGCTTTGTATATACATTTAAATTAGGGGTGGTCTAAATAACAACAACTTTAATGCGAAAAAACGATATAGCTCCTTATCTTTATTGTGTAAACAAGCGTTGAAAAGGTAAAGTGGTTGAATCTAAACAAAGAGTACGAGCTAACTCTTTCAATTTCGTTTTAAACCAATAGAGTAAAAATACCTTGCCCCGCTTTTAACGTAAGTACTTCAAATGAACCGCCCCGCTTATAATGTGTTATATAGTAAAACTGTACCCAGAATTTCCCCCACAAATTTAAGCTAAAGCGTTATCATAAGAAGTAAGCAGCGTAAAGGTTGTGGACAACAATAAGAGAAATAAATCATTTCTTTAATGTGTACATGCAATGAAGTAAACCTTCTTGAGAGAGCAAATTTGTTGTGGAATAAACAAGATAGTGCGGTTAATAGTAGTCGAGCAGAATGTAGTAAAACTTGTCAAGAAAAAATATAATGAGCACCTACCTATTATCCAGGTTTTACTTTAATTTATTTGTGTCAATTTAAAATTCATATTGCTTTAAAAAAAAATTTAAAAATTGTTAAAACCATTTTTATAATAAGATAAGGATACTAAAATGTCATAAAACTTAAATTATCAACTAAACCTAAACCTCACCTACCATTTGGATTAAAAAATGTTTCTTACTTTAATGGAAAACCTGCAAAAACGTTTTAGAATGATATGAGTAATAATAATAAAATGGTTCGGGCATAAAAAAATGTTAAATAGTGTTTGGATTAAATTACAAAATATTTTAATTGATTAATTATCAATGTTTGAAGAAATTTCTTTTGTTTTGTAATCAAAAGTAGAGCCTGTTAATTATTTGCTACAACTCCTGAAGTAATGCAAATGGGTTTTGTAAACAGCTAAAAATCAAATAGGAAACGAGTGAGTAATTATAATTATTTTCCTACTTATTTAAGTGGTCGAAAATTCCTACATCTGTAAAACTTCATATTTTATTGTATTCTAAATTAATAAAGGTAATTTAATCTGTTATCTAAAACAACAAGCTACAATGCACAAAAATACTTCAGAAAATACCAAGTGTAGTAAGCTGCTCTACTAATACCAACATACGAAGTTTGTGTAGTGCTTCGAATGGTGACGATAACAACGGTCAACCCGCCGGCGGCGGCAGCGTTTGGTTCTCGAGCTACCGTGGATTAAGCGGCCCTAAGCTGAATTTATGGGAATTTCTACACAGCTACGATTCTTCGTGATACCTACAAACTTCTCAACCTCTTCTATTCTTCTTTGGTGGGACACCAGGACCGAACTATAAATTTTTTCAACCCTTTTTAGTTCGATAATCTAGTTCTAACAAAAAATTTGACTTACTTTTCATCGTAATAAGATGAATCAATGTTGTAACAATGTACTTGTTAAATGGTAGAAATGTGTATTCATTAAGTATAAATAATAGGTACAGTAGTGCTAAAAAAGCTATATTTGCTTGCACAGTAGAATTGTTGAATTTTTATCCGTGCGTCGTTAATGTATGATAAAAAGAAACGTATTATCTTTTTCTATCAATCGTAACCTCCAGCTTAAAATTAATTTACATTTGGATTTTATAGTCCAATTAACGTAGCTCGGAAATTGAAATCTCTTGGTAAAGGTTGCATTTTTGATATTATCTTAAAGTTTTGCATTTTAAAACTTTGTGCGAAATAGCGAAGATTAAAACCTCCGGGAAATCTTGAAAATCTATTAGAGTTACTGTTTTCCGCAAATATATCGAAAACCTTTAAGAATATCAATAAAGTTTTAAACAAAAGTTGTACATCTAAAAATTCTACATCAAAATTACTCCTCATTTATTGATTTTAATGCAGTATGAAGATAATTAAAGCAAATATTTGGAAAATCATAATTATAATTACCCTCTTTGATTTTCTTCGTTTTAAGAAGTTATCTGTACGTCAGGTTCAAAAGTAGACATGAGCAAATCATATAAAACTTCCTTTTTTTAACAAATTCAAAGACCTGTCAATTGACAACGCAGCGGATTCATGGTGGCAGAGGCGGTTCTTAATGTGTCTTATAGTATAGTTGAAGTCAGAGATAATTTTTCTTTTTTCATAATTATACAGGGTGATTTTTCTCTATGGCACATTAGACGTTATGGCAAAACTAGTCAGAAAAGAAATCTGAAAATTCGTATTAAGGGCTTTTTGGCATTGTTCTATCGAATGAAAATATGCTGGACTTTCGGCGACTTCCGGTTGTACCGGATGTTGACGTCACCTTTGTTATTTTAAATAGAACCTAATATTTTTTATTTTATTTTAGAATTCAACATGAAAATTTGTGCACAATGTCCTATACCAAAAATGAAGTATTTTCGAGATATTTAGATTTTTTTCAAAATTTTAAAAAAATCATAGTCCACATTGAATAACGATATCTCCATTAATAACGAAGCTAGGTCGTGAAATTGTAACCAATAAACAACAAGCGCTTACCCGTTAACTTCATATGTCCAACTTATTAACATTTCATACAGGGTGTTTTAAACTTAGCCGCCAATATGGACAATTTAAATCATTTATAAGTTGCTTACTTTAAATAGAACACGCTGTATTTTATTACATTTTTCGCTGTATTTTTTTAAGCCAATTCGTTTGGTATCCGTTTTGCCTATATCTAAATCCAACCACTTTTAAGATATTTCATTATCTTTGTTAAAACATAACAACACTTAATTATTTCAACATTATTAAATGGTAGGCAGGCCATGATATTTCTATTATTTAAGGTGATATTTTATTATTTTTTCTTAAGTTATTAGTAGAGAAAAGTAACCAACAGCATGAAAGGATTATTATTTGTGGATATCATAAAAAACGTTGACTAGGTATTTTGTATTAATTTAATTAGAAAACTTACAAACAAAAATAACTAAATGTAATATTTAACAAAGAAAGTTTTATAATAAGTGTTCAAAATTAGCACCATCTACTTTTAAACAATCATGAATCCTTGTTATTAAGTTATGTTTTGTAATTCTGGAAATATGGTCGGGTATTAGAGAATTAAAAGCAAGTAATCTTCCTTTGTCGTAATAGGTTTAAAAAATACCTGATTTTTAATGTAACCCCAAATACCAAAATCTAAAGGAGCCAAGTCAGGAGAGCGAGCTGGCTAACTAAATGGATCTTGATTGGCAATACCGATACCAAACGAATTGGCTTAAAAAAATACAGCGGAAAATGTAATAAAATACAACGTGTTTTATTTAAAGTAAGCAACTTATAAATGATTTAAATTGTGCATGTTGGCGGCTAAGTTTAAAACACCCTGCATCAAATATCAATAAGTTGGACATATAGAGTTAACGGGAAAGCACTTGTTGTTTATTGGTTACAATTTTACGTCACCAGCTTCGTTATTAATGGAGATATCGTTATTCAATATGGACTAGGATTTTTCAAAATTTTTAAAAAATCTAAATGTCTCGAAAATACTTTATTTTTGGTATAGGACATTGTGCATGTAGAATTCGAAAATAAAATTGTTCGGGCACGCGTCGTTGTGTTAAAGTTATTTTTTTCGTATTCCACCGTTGTATTTGGATTTTAATGTTTTAAAAATGGTTTTTTAGAGGACATTTTTAAAAGTGATAAAAAATATGTAGTTTCAAAAAGTTTTTATTAAATTTATAATTTTTATTGACCCATTTTTTAAAAGACTCCACCCGAGTTGAAGTTTCTACTGAGAGTAAGGGGAAGCAGGATGTGCATAAAAAATAAAGTATGTTAATGTGGGAGTCACACTCCACAACAGTTATTAAAAATATGCACTACCAACTAAAATTAGAAAATAATGGATCTAATTAAAGGGTTGTGAAAAGGATTTACGTTTTAACAAAAATTTCAAAACCCTTCAATTAAAAAAGTAATTAAAAGCGAGAAATGTGTTCCAAAAAATAAGGTAGTCATAACAATGCTACTAATGCTCTGAAATAAAGCCATGTTGATTTATGTTTTGTGCCAATGTGTCCATCTACTTCAAGAAAATTTCCAAATAAATTGTTTTTAACTGGACCCTGCAATTTAAAATTGAGAAAAAAGTGGTTTCAAGCTGCAAAGAGGGATGACAATTATTCTCCAAAGACTATCATTCGATGCTGTAAATACCACTTTGATTTGGAAAACAACGTCGAAAAAAGGATGAAGTTTAAAATTTTTGAAAAAAAACTTTTTCTAAAAAATGGTGTGGTACCTCATATTTTTGAATGCCAAAATATGATGAAGCCAATAAAGCCTAGATCAGCAACAATAAAAAGGAAAATACATAAAATTCCTGAGATTATTGAAAATACACCGGATACAACTTTAGAGCGTTTACTAATCACAGAAACACATGGTTCTTAAAATATTAAAATATCTAATGAAAAGAGTGTACAGGTAGCTAAATATCCTTATAAACAATCAAAAAAAGTTCAAGTAGAAATGAAATACCCAAAAAGACTTATAGCTTTATCATCCAAGCAAGTCGATGCAAGGAATCGTAAAACATCACCGAACATTGATATAATTGCTATATGTGGAAGCTGCTAAATAAAAAACAAAATTTTACTGTGACTTATACATACCGTAATAATTTAGCCCCTTTTATTTCTACACTTGAAAACTCTGCAGTTTCAACAAAAAAAGTTACAACCATGTCGATACTAACTTTTGGTAGATTTCTGGAGTCAGCTTTGATAAACCCGACTTCCATTTTTATTCGAAACTACAATGTCATGCGTCTGTACGCCGTATGTGGTATCCTTTGATTTGCGGCGGCATCCTTTAATGAGAGCCGGCACGTGCCAATAAAGCGACACTATCTAAGCGAATATCTTTCTAGACAGATAATGTTCTTTACAGTGTACAGTGTACTTAAGTCGAAACTTAAGTACATTATTTTCTCAGTAATTTTAAATGGATCACCCTGTATATTATATCACTGTCGAAGACTACTGTTACCATACTTCTATTTTTATTAACATTTCCTATACCTACAGTTATTAGTTTTTGAGATATTTTCATTTTTCCATGCAAAGTATTAATAAGGTATCTAAACGTCAATTGTTAGTTGTATAACCAGCGTATATAAATAGGTATTGAAAACTAATAAAGTGGAATATAAAGTTTTTTTGCAGAATCTCGAAATTTACCAAATTTTTTCAAACTGCTGCAAGTACGTACTTTTTAAAAAGTTTAAGATAAAAAAATTAAATTTATATCATGTTAAAGAAAATTTAATGCTTTACAACTTTTTTTTTTCAAGGACTTTGATGTAAAATAAAAGCCTGAGGTGCTACAGACAAAGATGGGGTACCCATTTTTTTTTTTATAAATTTCGCGATTTTCGCGAGCGAATATCTTTAATACTATTAAAAATAAATGAAAACAAACTTGTAGAAAATTTAATTAGCTTTAATTTTGTCCATAATGCTTTTATCTCTAAAACCCACCCTATTTTATTTGTAGGCGGAAAAGCGAAAAAAGTAACCTCAGGCGCTTCGCTCCGCTCTCTCAGGTCCGGTAACTTTCAATATGTTTACCTCCTAACCTCTCTAAACAAAAACCTTAAGTCAATTTTTTTCTTTTAGCCATTTTCCTCTACAACTATTTAGTACAATTATCAAGTTCTTATTTCACTTTATGATTCTATGATTCTGCACAATTAAAAATGGCAAAATAAAATAAAAAAATACAAAGTCGAAAATATGTTTTTATTGTTTCATTTTTATTAACATATGTAAATGTTTAGTTATAACAGTTTACCTACTTAAATATTAATTAGAGCCATTAAGGGTAACGGTATTTTCACAGATAAAGTACAAACAATTTAATAAAATGGTTTATTTAAAATGCCAAGTATTTTTTTCAAAATAATATACATAGGTACATACATATAGTCACATTATTTTTTAAAAAACTGCCTCAAGAAGACGATCTAAACCAAATCATTAATGATGTTGAAAACACTTCTCAGGTCGGAAATACAAATATGGCGCAAGTTTCTAAAGACCACAAAGAGAATGAACTGGCAATGGAAGTATACAGCGATAACGATACATTAAATGAGGAAGAAGATACTATTGAGATGAAAGAGAACAGTGCACCTCGTATAGAAAATCTTGTGGTTGGCAGTTTTATTTTAGTTTAATTTAATTATGACGACAATTTTTAAGTCATTCGTTACAAAAATAACGAAACAAAAAATAAATCATTTGCAAACGACTAACATTTTTGTATTTCCTAATGTAGAGGACCTATGTGAAATTACCTTTGATAACATTGTGGTGTTACTACCAAACCCTTTAGTTAATAAGGATCGCCATATGTAGGTACC
Source organism: Agelastica alni (assembly GCA_950111635.1). Taxonomy (NCBI): domain Eukaryota; kingdom Metazoa; phylum Arthropoda; class Insecta; order Coleoptera; family Chrysomelidae; genus Agelastica; species Agelastica alni. The sequence continues at coordinate 47,010,370 of OX467708.1, read as the reverse complement.
TACCAAAGAATTTTATTTTTGTTTGACAAACGACCTGATTGTTAAGTTTAATATGTTTTAATTTTTAATAAATACCTAAAAAACTGGTCTATTTGAATTAGAAAAATTATTGATATTAATATATACCATATACATAGCGTGAATTTGTGTTTATATGTGGTTACTTTGTGATTTATACGTGTTTTTAGAATAGTGATCAAAGATACCCCATTTTTATTGTAACTTAAATAGCCTGCTTACAATTTTGTTTTAAGAAAAATATTTTAGTTTTTGTTTTCTTTTTTATACAAATCGACAGATAATTATATTCCGAGTAATATGTATTTTTTTTAAAAACTTATATGAAAAACAGCACAAGTATTTAAGTTTACTTTCTAATTTTAATCAAAGTCACCCCACTTGACGGTACTTATTGTTGGAAATCAGTACTTTCAACTATTCAATTCCTCTTTGAGAAATTCTTTGATTTGTAAAACTACTCAGTACAGCCCTGACGCCGACAAAAATCAACTAAAAGTCACGTATTCATTAGAAATTAGCATTTCGGGTATAAACAAGGGGTCCCGTGCAATTTTTAAATCATATTACGAACACGTGCAGTTAGTTCGAGAATATTCCAATCGTCGCGCGCAATTCTTAGCACGCTGTTATGCGGTCACAGTAACCAATCAAAAACGCTTAATTTAAAACGAGAAGCCACATTCGAAACGGTTTCCGGCTCTCATTTCATTTCGCTTTCCGAACTTCAAGCAATGCAGAGCACAGCGCTTCGCCTATCTTCAGCCGAGGTATAACCTCTAGCGTTCAGAGCAATACTTTAAAAAACACCACGTGGTAAAATGCACATAACTATAATCAAGTAAAATACATTAAACAAAAGCTAGTAACCAGTGAAATCATTCTAAGGATACAGGAGGCTTTAAAACTGTAAGCTCCATGTATTAGAGTTAACAATATCATATCGATGACATGTGTTTGTTTCATTTACTGTGAAAATACCAATTCACGGCAATAAAAGGCAGTAAACCCGTTAGCCTACAGTAGTAAAAAAACAGATCGAGCCAGATATTACTGGTTATCGAAGGATTCAACATCTATACGCAGTAAAACGACGCCGTCCTAGAGCAAGTATATCCGAGGCAAAAGAGGTTCCGCAGGAGAAGCTGTCCACACCTCATTAGACAGCATACGCTCCAAGCCCTATTAAGCCTGGTGGGCTCGTCGCCGGCGCGCACTTATATTCGTTAATTTAACTCATTTTACATGTAAAGTTATAATCATTTATTTATATAACTTAACAAGTGTTTAATATGACCTCCTTCTTCCTGTTTCAACAGGGAATACCGAGTGTTTTGAAAAATTAAATGTTTTTGTTAGCAATTTGTAAAATTCGGTTCCTCAATTGATCCTCACTGGTTATTTCCACAAAATAAACATTTTCCTTCATATATCCCCAGAAACAAAAATCTAATCGATTCAGACATGGACCGCGCGGTGGCCATTTAATTGGTGCATCTGGCTCCTTTACTATCCAACGTTCCGGATATAAAAAACTCTAACATCATCACTAAAATGTGGTGGCGCACCATCTTGCATAGACCACACCTGATGTCTAATTGCTAATGAGATATCTTCCAAGTAAATTGGTAGATCATTTTGTAAAAATGATAATAATGTTCCTCGTTTAATTTGTTGGGAAGAAACACTGGCCCTTTAAAATATCAATTATTATCAATTATTCCAGCCCAAACGTTTACTCTAAAATTAATCTGATGATGACGCACTTTTTTAACTTTGGGATTTTCATCGGCCCGGATATGAAAATTATGGTGACTAGTAACTCCATTTGTTGTGGAAGTAGCTTCGTCAGTAAATAAAATATTTTTTATAAAATTTACGTTGCGTCTATTTTCTTCTAAAAGTCAATCACAAAATCCCATTCGTTTAGCATAGTCTTCGGGAAGTAATTCTTGAACTTCTGTGATATGGAATGGGTAAAGTGCTTTTTAACCTTCATACGAGGAACTCCTTATTCAGCGGCTACATTTCTCATGCTTGTGTCCGGGTGCTCGTCAACAATTGCTATTTTATCATCTTCATTCGCAAGGTATTTTGATTTTTTGGACGACCACTATTACCGACAACTTGTTTTTTTTAACTGTCTGTTTCTCTTAAGACGAAATTGCTCACGCCCGCCATTAACCGCTCTGTCAGTTTCCCCACACATCTAATAAATAAGTGACGACATATCTCTCATATACTTTCTCTTACATTGTATTAGGCACTTTCTGCGAACATTTGTCGTTGATTACACCGTTCGACGGACGATAATTTAATGTTGGTTCTTCACATTATTTAAAAACTAAATAATTTATGGTAATACATAATTGAAATATTTTGTTACTTTTAATGTAAATTATGTCAGAAAGTCACCAAAATCATATTTTCAAAATAAAAAAAATTTCCCAGCTATTTTTTTCATTTAAAAAAAGTTAATAACTTTTCGACATTTAACTGTATTTATTAAAATTGTCCCCAAAATTTGTATATTATGTATATTAACAGCGTGAGCAGAATTATTAGATTTTTAATATGGCGGGCATGTCAATATCGTCTTAAATTTTGGTCAATAGTCAAGAAAATACGTATGGTACATATCTATAAGGAAACTTCTCGGCATACCGCCTTGCAGACCCCGCGCAGCACCATTTCCTTTAAATTCACCTAATTAGAAAATGAAAATTAAATTATCACATACCTACAACCGCTATTTTTATAATGGTACCTTTACCTAAGACTAAATGCATATCTGCTATTTCTGAGAAACTGTATTAATCCATTTTGAGTTATTAACAAGAAAAACTTTTCTACTTATGTATAAGTAAAAATACAATTTTGTAAACTGTAAACAAAACAAACAATAAATACTCTGACAGTAATCAATCAACGCCTACTCAATTTTTACATGTAATAATAATTAGTACGTAATGTTATATTGTAAATATACGAAATTAACTTGAAATAACTTGTACAAAAAAAATTAATTAAGTATTATATTTATTATATTAGATTTTTATTATCTGATATATTTTTTTATAAATTGTAATTTAGTAATAAAGATGTTTTTAATATTTGTGAATATATACAGTTTAAAATTAAAATGTTCAAGAAATACAAAAAGTCAAAAAGTTTAATATACCCTTTATATTAATTATATATTTGCGCCACAATATTTAATAAGGTACCTACAGAAGCTAATTGATTGTGTGTTTCTTCATGTGTGATAAAATTTTAGATTTTTCGTTGCTTCAAATTATCTAGGTATTTTAAAAAAACATGCTTATATGAGTAGATGTTTGTTGAATGTTGCTTGTATTACAAGAATTAGATTTTTTATATTTCTTCGGAAATTCAGAAAATAAAATTTAACCCGCAGTTCTCGAAAATTTCTTTTTAACAAATCCTTTGCATCCAAATATTTTTGTTTTCAAACTTCCAAAAATATACTTCTTCATTCAGTGGCGTGCTACAGTGGGATAACATATCTCTAATCCCGTAATTTTTACGCTACTGTTTTTGTGACAATTCTTTGCTATTGAATTTTATGATATTTTAAAATAATAATATAAGTGAAAGCTTTTTACCAAATTCAACCTTTTTTATTGCTAATTCTTTGCCGTTTATAAAAAATGCAAAATGTTATATTGTTATTTATTAAATAAAGGATTTTAAATACGATCTATTATTTTTATAAATTTAATTTAATTTATAATTGGATTACCACGAAAAAACCTATTTTCTGTTATTTTACCTACGTGTTGGCAAGGCTAGATTTATTTGATAAACATTAAATATAAAATAGTAAAATAATTTGTACGAACGAAAAACATTGAACAAGGGTATCTTAAAAATAACATACATACATACATAAAGTCACGCCTTTTTCCCATAAGGGTAGGCAGAGACCACTTCCTTCCACTTGCTACGGTTCTTACACACATCTTTTGCTTCCTCTACTTTCTTCAGTGCTTTTATACATGCTCGTCGGTTGTTGGTACTCTTGACTCGGCCTTTCTTCAAAACAATTTTGATCTGATCGAGATATGTTTGCCGAGGTCGACCTCTACCGACTTCCGTCCATTCACACTCGCATTATAAATTTGTTTCATCAATCTTTTTTTATCCATCCTTTCTACGTGTCCAAACCATCTAAGCATTCCTTTATCTATCTTTGTAACCACATCTTATTTTACACCACATCGTTCTCTTATCTCACTATTCTTTACTTTATCCAATCGAGTCACTCCAGCTATACTTCTCAGACTACTCATCTCTGCAGCAATAATCCTATTTTCATGCTTCTTCTGCCAAACCCAACATTCACTACCATACATAAGTGTAGGAACCAACACACCTCTATGCACCGCCAGACGTGCCTTTTTTGACACTTTCTGGCTTTTCATAAAGCTTTACAGTGCCCCATTCATTTGTTTTCCTGCCAACACCCTTCGCTTAATGTCACTGTGTCACGTGCCTATTTTTTTTTCTCCCATCTGCCGTTTTATTATTATGATAGTCTGGCGTTCGTAATTAGCTTTGCATACTGCATTTGGGTTCGTTGTATATAGTGTTGCCTATATAGTAGTAATAGAATTCGATTATTAATATTGGCCTCGATTGTCGTGTGTTGTCAGATATATTATTGTTGGTTTGCTTGGGCTGGCAATTAATGCGGACGAACACGATTATGAGCTAGGAATTTAGACGTGAAAAGGTTGGCTGACGCGTGTCCCGGGTGATTTTCTGATATCCGGTCTGGGAGCGAGGAGTGATGATCAGTCGTTTGGTGTCAGTGGTGGAAGTCGGTTGGAAGGATTTGATATTAACACGTGAGCAGAACTTCTACGGTTTTTTTTTCTTTCCTATCTGGCTGTATTTGGGGCCATCTTTATTGGATTAGGAATATAAACCATTTAATTCTTAACTTGACCATTCTGTCGTGCCTATGTGGTGAATATTTCTGGTTATTGGGGTCGAGTTAAGATCACCACGTGTGGGATTTGATGAAGTGAAGCCATCGTGAAGTACCACGTGCCGTTCCATCCGCATCGACGATAAATTTCAGCGTTATAAAGACTTGCCTGGTAATTTTAGCAGAAATTATTATGATAATACTACTTGGTGTTTCGGTTCTTGGATCATCGATGTTACCGTGACGTCTCAGTGAAGTTTTCGATTGGTTACATGGTATTGAATTTAATTTTATCAACTTATCAGTTATTATGTGCTTGATCTAAGTGTTTTTAATAATTTAAAAGTAACAAGTTATTTTCATTAAATTTGTACCTGCTCCCAGTGACGTCCCAATGAAGTTTTCAATAGTTTAAAAGTAACCAAATTATTTTTCGTTAAATTTGTACCGGCTCCAAGTTAAATCTGAATTTATATATTACTGAATATAATTTATGTGGTTATTGTGAGGGTTTTAAAATATTATTTTTGTTGCAAGTCCATTTATTCTGTATTCCTTTTTTTTGTGTTAATCTTTTGCTATCAGGAATTTTATATAAAACCAATTATTTTCGAAATTTTAAATATTGTGAACATTTTCTTTTTGTTGTTTTTTTGTTTTTGTTTTATTTTAATGCTCTTTTGTACCTCATTAGGTTTTTATTACTGTCTGGAAGATTGTTATAATTAATTTAAATATTATTTTAAGAAAGTGTATTAAATTCGTTTAAACCACTTTACGAAAATACAGAATTTATTGTAAAAAATCAGAACATCATTTTTACTTAATTAATATATTGCAGTAATTGTAAATATAGTTTTATTTATCTAGTTCACCATAATTGTTTGTTGTTTTTCGCGTGGCTCTGCTGGTGCCTACAAGACCTAGGGGTTTCCGGCTTGTACCGTCTTAAGTCGGTGGCGCGGCTCACTTTTAGATTTTTTTCTTCTACCCTCTACGGCTGAGCTCGGGCATAATTTGCCAGTAGAGAGACCACTAGCAGAGTACTCTTTAGAGAACCAAAAAAAAAGACGTGGCAACTGTCATACTTTCCATCTCTAGTAAACTTTGAACCCAAGTACACAAATTCATTTACCTACTTGTTCCACTCTTTTTCCCTCAATCGAAACTCCACACTTTGTCATGCTTTCTTCTTTTTCAAAAACCATTGCTTTCGTTTTGCTCACATTTATTTTCATCCCTTTGATTTTCAGGGCATCATGCATAACATTAACCATAAAAATAACAAATAAACTTTAATCGGAAAATAAACATTTAATTTTAAAATAAATTAGAAGGATAATATTGTTTCAATTAAAAATTACAAATTTACTGAATAAAATATTTTAAAATAGAAACTTTTACCAAGCAATTTGCATTAATTTTATAAGTAGTACAAAAACACCTTTTCTAGATTGAGTTGTATTACAAATTTTTAATAAAATTTAATAACTGACCTATATATTAGTGGAAAAAATTAACAAATTTAATTGATTATTTCATTTACACATGGCTCCACAAATAAATAGTCATGAATTTAGTCACATGATATGCAATATGATCTACTATTCAGGTAAATAAAAAAATATGAGCGGCTATTTAGTTTGATTGTATAAGAGTGCTATGGATGAGTGTCAAAATTTGACGTAACATTCACTCAACTGAAAATGTCTCGTTTTGGTTTATGTCTCACAAGGAGAATCAGCAAAAATATAAGCTAATCCATCCCAGAAAATACCAAAAAGAGTAAGGAGTCTGTCTGGAGACAATTTATGTCTTTTGTAAGCAGAATAATGATGAATTTCGTAGTTGTAAAAAGTAGGTGGAATTAAATGTTGATAAAAGTTGATGAACAATTGGCTTGCTTTCACTTTAGCGAAAGTGACGAATATGACCGGAATCTTAGCGAATTATTTTGCGGTGTTCATTAAATAATCTTCCTGAATATCACTCGACTATAACAAATAGCCGACTATTATTTTCGTCATAATTTTATCTTGACAATTCAATTCAATTAAATTTGACCATATGAACATTAATAATCAAAGAATACCTCTCTCGAGCTAAAAGCTCTCGGAAGATATTCAGATTATTAATGTACATATGGTCTCATCAAATTGTCTCGAAATACAAGGTACTCTCGATAACATTATGACGATAATAGTCGGCTATTTGTCATAGTCTTGGGATATTACATCTGAATATTTAAGTAGATATAATAGTTTCATAAACATAGTTAAACAAGTATACCTTTTGTAATTAGTACATATTTATTTTTAATTACAAGTAAAACAGAAAAAAGGTGGCAGAAGCATTATTTGCTGTTGCATTTGTTTTTTAATTCATAAATTACGTTACTCTCACTAACATTACATATCTAAGAATATTCAGTTGCACAACTAACATAATAAATTAAAGATCAGCGTTCAACAGTAGGTATCAATAATAAAAAAAATATATTCACACAGATAGCACTAAATCCAGCGTGAAAACGTTTTAAGCCATAAATTATGTATCAGTCAGTCTAGAAATAACTTATTTAATATATTATTGCATAATTACTTTAAATTAACCGGTCGAAGTATCGTGGACACTTATGATTTACTAACAGTTTGAAAAACCTTTCTTTAATTGTTGATTATAATGATTTTTTCATTCACACATGGCTCCACTAATAAAAAGTCATAAATTTAGTCACATGATATGCAATATGATCGACTATTTAGGTAAATAAAGAAATATGAGCGGCTATTTAGTTTGATTGTATAGAGTGTCAAAATTCACTCAATTGAAAATGTCTCGTTTTGGTTCATGTTCCGCTAGAGAAATCGTCAAAAATATAAGCAAATTCATCCCAGAAAATACCAAAAAGAGTAGGGAATCTGTCTGGAGACAATTTATGTTTTTTTGTCAGCAGAAGAATTATGAATATTGAGCGACTACCCCAACTTCCGTCATAGCCGAAATACTCAAAGATTGGACATGAAATATGCGTAAAGAAAATGGCGAGGAATATAAAAAGTGTACAATTTAATTGATGCGGAATTTAACAGTGAAATCTCTTTAGGAATTATACTTCACTAAACATAATCGATATGCGTACGACACGGTGCTAATTGCTGCTAGTCAGGAAGAGCTGCAAATACTCATAAACAAAGTGACCGAGTCATGTAAAAAGTATGGGCTTAGACTCAATACTTCAAAAACCAAAGTTATGGTTGTCAGTAAAACACCAATACCACCAATAAAAATCAGGGCATACGGGATACAGCTTAACAACATCTCATACCTGGGCACTAATATCAATGACAACTGGGACATGCACAAAGAAATAAAGATCCGTATTGAAAAAGCCAGAACCGCCTTTTTTAAATTAAAAAGAATTCTCTGCAACAAAGGAATCACAATTAAAAATCAGCTGCTATATATTCTCCACATTGCTCTATGGAGTAGAGAGTTGGACGCTGACCGACTCATTATTGAAGAGGCTGGAGGCATTTGAAATGTGGGTCTACAGAAGGATTCTACGAATAAGCTGGATGGGCCGAATAAGAAATGAGGTGGTTCTACAACGAATGAGGAAAAACACAGAAATAATTAAAATAATAAAAAGCCGAAAACTCGAATACTTCGGCCACGTGATGAGGCATCCAGAGAAATATTACCTCCTTCATTTAGTGATGCAGGGTAAGATTGCCTAAAGATTGCAGTCGTAATAATTTAGCGTTAAATCCTACCAAATGTTGCGTAATGTCATATACATTGAGATCTGATCCAATTATATTTGACTATAAGATAGACAATTATTCTCTAGACAGACCATGTAATTTTAAGGATCTTGAAGTTACTTTCGACCGATAGCTATCTTTCCAAAACCACATAGACAATATAACTACGTCAGCAAACCGTATGTATGGATTTATAATTAGAGTAGGCCGCGATTTTAACCATTTAACACTTAAAACTCTTTACTATGCTTTTGTGAGATCAAAGCTAGAATATGCATCGGTTATCTGGAACCCATATTATCAAGTGCATATTTATAAACTGGAGGCAATCCAAAGACGCTTTCTCAAATACCTAAGTTTTAAAGTAGATCGGACTTATCCACTAATTGGCACGGCACACGAGAGTTTACTGTCAAGACATAGCTTTTTCACTCTGGATAGAAGACGAGAATGTTCTAGTGTCATTATGCTACACAAAATAATTAACAATGAAATTAAATGTCAATGCTTACTACATCAGATAAACTTTAAAATTCCCCGTCAGGCATCTCGATACACCGACTTATTCTACACTACCACACCACGAACAAATATACTTAAAAACTATCCTGTTCATACTATGTGTAGCAACTATAACCTTATAAGTGACCAGCTTGATATATTCTATTGTAATGTGAGGCAAATTAAGAGCTATTATTATCAGCAGTAATATTGTTGTGTTAGTCTTAAGCTTTCTACTAATGTTAGTCTGATTTTGTAAATTGTGTATTACTCTTAAGCTTTTTTATTGTTAGTACTATTGTGCAAATGTTTACTTTGTTCCTGTTCTGTAATTGGAAATCTTTTTTTCTGTAGGACAGTGTAAATAAATAAATGAAAGTAGAGGTCCAGGACGAAGAAGAACATCTTGGCTCAGAAATCTTCGAGAGTGGTATCGCAAATCATCCGTTGAACTATTCCGAGCTGCGATAAACAAAGTTATGATTGCCAACGTTCGATAATCGGACAGGGTACCGGAAGAAGAAGAGAAACATAATCGAATGGTAAATACATTTGAAGATATCGAATTCCAAAGTGCCAGTGACGCCCGCAATGCAAAAAGGCAAAAGTTGTCCTCAAAAGAGGAAGAAATGTTTAGAAGCACCTACTTTAGATGAATTAAATGATATAGATAACTACGATGAGAATACCCTAGACGGCCAGCAGATTTTTTTTTTCAAATAGTATCTGTAGAGTTGGCCTGGCGAGGAGGAGAAGGTATCTATTGCAAAATCGATTATTCTAAGAGAGAAATGAAAAACGATGGAACCTATTCTGGCAGGATCGAATATAATTCGGTATTCATAAAAACTTGACAAGGAGGAAACCGAAAGTGCGCAGATAATAAATGGCTCACAGCTAACAGTCAAAATATACCTAAATCGTTGTCCTGTACGTATTTTATTGAAACTTCTCAACCATCGAGCTGCACACATAACCACCGACCGTTTTTTCTTGACTCCAAATCCGTACTGGAAAAAACAGGGATCTGCACGGTACAAAAATTGTCCTATCCAACAAAAAGAATATCCGAAATACATGAAAACAGGTGCGGAACGTAATGGTTTGGACCTAAAGGAAAGAAAAATTACGAATAATTCAAGTCGCTCTACAGCCTTTTCACAACTAGCAAAGGCTGGCGTGCAAAAACAAAAAACAAAAAATTCACTTCCTAAAATATGGGTTAATATTGAATTATAAAATATAATTTACCTAACCCTAAGCAATTATTAAAAATTATACCTTAATTGCTTCACTTATTACGCACGTTTCCCCAATATTTTACCTTTTAAAATAATAAATATATCGGTATTTAAACTAATTGGCAGTGAATTCTCTGTAGACTTTTCAAGTTATTATACAGCAAAGGAATATTTCCGTCCATGTGGAAAAACGGTAAAGTCCAACCGATTCTGAAAAAAGGAAAGAAGACTATTCCTGCGAATTATCGCCCTATTGCATTGCTCTCAGTCATATCCAAAGTTATGGAAAAAACGATTAACATAGAACTCATTAAATATCTGAAGAAATTTGAGATAATCCATGACAGACAATATGGATTTCGACAACTTCGGTCTACTGGAGATTTGCTGGCTTATGTCACTCAACTCTGGACAAACACTATTGAAAAGTTTGGTGAATCCCGTGCAATAGCCTTGGATATATCTAAAGCCTTTGACCGCGTTTGGCACCAGGCATTGTTAAGTAAATTATCTGCCTACGGTCTCCCAACCAAACTGCGCCAAAATGGCTCTTGAGCTTCATGCAAGATCGCTCCTTACATGTGGCAGTTGACGGTATTTCTTCTGATGCGTTTAAAACCAATGCCGGGGTCCCCCAGGGTTCCATCCTGTCCCCCACCTTATTTATTTTACACATCAACGACCTCTTGAAAACCACCACGAACCCCATTTACAGTTTCGCAGACGATATCACACTTGTCTCAACTTTCACATCTTATCGATCACTTTCGGTGAATGATACAAATAGACTCAGACAGGAACAAGTTGATTTAATCAATAGAGATCCTGAAGCAATCGTCGAGTGGGGAACCAACAATCTTGTTTAGTTCAACGCCCAGAAAACACAAAGCACCACGTTTTTCAAGAAAGTGAATTCCTCAAATCATTTCATCACAATGTCCGGAAATACCCTTGAATCAAGTCCCTCCATCTCGATTTTGGGAGTCACGGTATCCAATAATATGTCTTGGCATGACCATGTTGCTAACATCGCATAGTCAGCAAACCAGAGGCAAAGTTTTCTGTGGAAAGCTAGAAAGTTTTTTACTCCTGATCAACTGTTGACGACGTACAAGGCTCAAATCCGACCTCTACTGGGGTATTGCTCGCATATTTGGAGTTCAGCACCACGGCATTCTCTTCGTCTTTTAGATTCCATTCAGAAAAGGGCCATTCGGTTGATAAACAGCTCAACTCTGTTTGTTTTGCACCCTATGTTCTTGCACATGTGCCCTTTCATCCATTCCTTTCTTCTTCCAGTGCCTGTCCGTTACCGGACGTTGGCGATCATTCTTCTGTCTGGTCCCCTCTTTCCAAGCACCTTTCCCTGTAGGATAAGCTGCAACAGTTCCTTTAGTAAACGTTATTATCTTTGCCAGATCATTGAAGTCATTTCATTTCTCCCTGCTTATAATTTGTGACATTTTTGGGTATCCAGTGTGACTCCCAATAGGATGTTACATTGCCTTTGGTGGTCTTCCCATCTTAGGCATATGAACAACGGCTGTATTATCGTCTGTATTTCCACAGTAATGCATACATGATCTTTTGTTTTCTTTATTCTTTTTGTAAAGCTGCAAAAATGGGGATTTTCCCACTAATTACTTGAACCCTCTAGACCCTTCACCCTCTAGAACATAGAAGAAGAGTTGCAGACCAGTCATTGCTCTACAGATATTTCCATGGCAGATGCTCCAGAGAAATAAAAACTCTTGTACCACCATTGGCCACATTCGGCCGAAGAACTCGACACGCTGATCAGTCTCACCCATTTACTCTCAAGATTGACACTACTAGGACCAATCTTCATCAAGAATCCTTCTTTTACAGGGCTGCTACGGAATGGAATAAGCTTCCAAAATCAGTTTTTCCAGAGAACTATGACCTACAACTTTTTAAAAAGCGTGTCCACAATAATTTCCTTTCTATAATCCCTTCCCCTTCTAATAGTCGTAGTGCGGGCCGTCCGCGGCCCACACGATAGGTCTACCCTTTTTGCGACTATTTTCAGTAAAAAAAAATGCACAATAGCTCTTTAAAAAAATTACATTTATCAATAAGTTAACTATGAAAATGAGCGTAAACAACAAATACCGATGAATGAAAAAATTTTGAATTTAATACTATAAAATTGAAATTTCTTCTTAAATCTATAAGATTGCTTAAACTAGGAAATGCATATATGTATATGAATTTTTGCATAACTAAGATAATTGAGAAAACGAGACATTGATTTACATTTAAATATATTACGTTTTGAGGTTGATTAATACAGTTGCAACAAATATCTCTGTTCGGCACACCTAACGATGAAAAAATTTCAATTTTAACATTCCTAAAGATAAAATAATCGTTATGAACATTTATGGACCAGCTGACATGTTAACAGAATTCAAAATTACATATAAAAACAAAAATGTTGTCTCATTAGACATCAATGGTCAATTTCTGTCGTCATTTTGTTTTCAAGATTAATGTTGTGTCCGATAAGTTGGTAAGCGATTTACACACCTTTTTGCAATTCCGCTTACGCTACCCTAATTGATTTTGACATTACTTGCTTTAATGATCAATTAATTAAAACAACAAGAAAGATAGTATATGTACCTACCATACTACAAAAAAAATTAAAAGAAGATAGCAAAACATTTACATATTTTACACTTTACTTCCCTGATTATGAACAATAAATAATTACCAATCAGTCAAATACGCGATTAGATGAGTTCTAATTTGAACTAGCCATCCGAAATCATATGTCTTTAGTTTGTTACCAATCTATGCTATTTGGCTAAAATATCTAAAATACGAAATGTGCAAGCTTTACAAATGAGAGAAGATGCTTTTAATATTCGTCTAAAAAAATGAGATAAGAATTATTACCAAATCTTATAAAATTTCTTGGTTATTATTTGGCATATGCAGTAATAGTAGTAATAAAGGTAATACAAAGAATGTTTTAAACGTAACTCATAATTACATGTTTGGTTTAGTAGCTATAATCTTTCATTTCTGTTTACTGTTAATCATCCAGAAGACTCCCGATGGTCGACAGAAAAACGAGAAACTCCAGTTGCCATGGGTATTAGAAAAGTTGGTACAATCAAATTCTAAATTAACTATTGAAAATTAAATGACATCACAATAAAAGACTGTTATTAATTATTTACATTTCCCTAGAATTTATGTCTAAGCCAACGGATATTATGCCAGTTAGGTACGACTTCAAAATGCAGTTTGAAGTGGTTATAAACAACCACCAAGTTTGCACAGAGAACGGACTTCAACTAGGAAGGGATGTTTTAGTGTGGTACAATGATGGATCCAAAGATGACTAAAAGGGTTGGAGTGGGCGTTACAGGGCCGAATTTTAGGCTCTCAAAACCACTTGGTAACACCCCAACCATCTTTTAAGCTGAATTACATGCCATAGAGATATGTGCCCTGGAGTGCATCGAAAGAAACACCCGAAGGACAGAAATCTATATTTTATCAGATAACCAAGCAGCACTAAAAGCTCTGAAGTCATACTCTTATAAGTCTAAGCTGACTTGGGACTGTAAACAGTTCCTGAGACAACTGGCAGCAAACAATCAGGTTACTCTGATGTGGGTTCCAGATCACAAGTGAGTTAAAGGCAACTAAGAAGCAAATTGCCTTGCCAAAGAAGGGGCAAATACATAATTTTCCGGCCAAGAACCCTTCTGTGGACTTTCCAAAGCCCACTTAAGGCTAGAAGCCTTTTGCCAAGGAAAGCTAAACAGCTTCTCGAGTTGGACAAGAAAGACTTGAAACTGGTGACGGGACTCCTCACTGGACACAGCCCTCTGAGGTATCACCTGAAAAAGATGGACAAAATAGAGAGTGATAGTTGCCGCTACTGCGGTAACTGCGTTGAAACTGCAGAACATTTGCTTTGCGAATGCCCAGCGCTTTTCTGCAAGAGGCTCAAGTTTCTGGAAGGATCCTTTCAAAAGCCCTTTGATGTCAGAAACTTGGCCGCCAGGAAACTGATAAACTTTGCACGAAGGCACGGAATCCTGGGCCTCAAGTAGATTAAGGGTTATGCACAAAAGATCTGATAGGTCAAGGTGCTTGAGAGGCAGCATAGCCTTCACGACCCCCCCTTCAATCTACAATCTATGCACTTCCCTTGATTATTGATTCATAAACCTCTTAGGTGGGGTGTCATTGGTTCTTTACACTAAATTTACTATTTATATTGGCAAGTAAAAATCAATGTTAGAGAGATTGGTGGAAAATTACGCAAAAATTAAACTGCAAAATAGAAAACTACACGAATGAAAATGGTTTAATATAGTTTTTAAAAAATAGCAAAATAATTCTTGCAATGTATAAAAACGTGTCAACTAAATAATTAGAATTCGAAAAATTACACCAAAACAAAATCTATAAACCTTGCATTTAGCGGTTCAAAAACAAAAATTCAAAATCATAACCGTCATTTATCATTTTCCTAATTTTTATACCTACTAATATTTACTTATCAGTATTGGTTTTTCTTTAGTTTATTCTTGTAATTGGTTTGACTGAATTGAGAACTAAAGTTAGTTGTTAATATGTACTTTTATTTATATTAAATCTAAGGAATATTGTTTTACTTTGTTTTACATTATAATTTGTTCTTGCATAATAAGAGAAGGCATGCGAGTATTTTTTTTAATGAAATAATGAATCAAGTAGCTTTTAAAAATTAAAAAGTTCCAAATAAGTAAATGATTAGATTCTAACCACTTAGAAGAACCCAAATATAACGCCATACCAAAGCTATATGAATAGATTCTATTGTGTGTCTCTGGGGAGAAACATTAATTATGGTTGGTTGACGTTATTATTTGGTAAATATTCAGGGTAGAAACCTACGAGCCGTAAAATTATTTTGCGGGCGTTCTTCTCTTGCCACATTGTTACAGTTACGTTCTCGCTTTGGTAACGATGAGGCAATGGAGGGGTTTGAGAAAATACGAGAGAAGGCACATCTGGGATCGTCACTAATCCTTTAAAATATTTTTCGAGCACTGGGCTTGCCTTCAATAAGCTGTAAATACTAGACAAGGGTCATTTTCAAATAATTTAAACAATTTTCAAATGATTCTAATTGCATTAATTTTTCATTTGCATCATATTACTTTTGAAATTATTACGAAGCAATATTGTTAATGTTAGCTTTCATTGTTATACAATTTTTAGATGTAATAAAAAATGATGATTTTATATGCCTTCTTTTCTGATTATGAGTAAAATAAAGAATAAAGTTAGAAATTAAAATAAATAATTTCTAGATGTATTTTCTTAACTTTTAAGTAAGCACACTTGTAATGTGTAGCTTAGAAATGGACCTCCCTGATTTGTAATGCACAATTTTCACAGGCATAATTTATCAGACTTTTAAATATCTGCATAAGTCCATCATATCAGACAATCGAAAACGTATCCAGATTAGAGGTGATGGTCTTTACCGAATAATCGAGATGTTTGGCCTAAAGATCACATGTTATTGCCAAATATTAAATAAATAGTAGATAATATTGGTTTTATCCAGAGTAATGAATCTTGATTTAAATTATTACGTATGTGAAAAAAAAGTCAAATTGAGCTGCTTTTCCAGAAAGTTCATTTTAATCAAAGTGGAAAGATCTTGGTTTTGTAAACCATCATTATCGACACAAGAATAAATCTTATTTTATTGTAAAAGCTTGATTTCAATGTACAACTTTAAGCGATTGTTATAATTGTTATTTTTAAGGCAGCAATTGTAAATCATGGGTTTAATTTTATACGCTTAATGATTCGGTATTAACAAACAAGTAACAAAGGACTTTTTAGTTAAGCACACAATTGTCATAGTCGTCACATTGACCGGGTTTTAATCAAATCAATAAATTTATTAAAATTTAATTTAAAAACATTTTAGAAAATAATAAAAAAATATATCTAATTGCATGTTCTGCATTTTGTAATTTGAATATCGAATATAATGACAAATAAAGCTACGTTTTCAGACCGGTCCTGGCAATGGTTTATAAACCACATTAGTCGGTCCTACGTTTTAAAACAACGTTTTTGCGAAGTATTTTATTTTTTCTTAAATAATTTTTTTATTACCACCTTAAAATAGGAGTGTTTTATGCTTGGACTTATCTTAAAATAAAAGTTTTAGTGCCTGAACTAGTTTCATAACGATATATCGTAAGTTATAACCTTTTACTTTTATTATACCAGGAGCTTTGTTGACCTTGCCGAGTTCGCCAAAATTCTAACAGCGAAAGGCCAGGCCTTAAAAAATTTCAAGCAGAATGGAAAAATGTTCCCGTCAGCAATAAAAAAAAACACAAGAGAGAGTCATAGTTCTCTCAACTATACATGGAACGAAAATTCATGATTACAGGTGCCTTAGTTCAACCAAAATACGTCCTTTATGCATAAAAAATCTCGATTAATCGAATATGCATCAACCTGTCTTTTAAAAACATCCTCAACAAGCTCCTCGCTGCCACAAATTTAGTTAATATCAATGGATCACAAGTGCAAATTAGGATACTAACCGCCCTATCGCAAAAGCTAGTCGTATAAAATATCTGCTCCACTATCCCAAACTCTATCGTCAAAGAACAGTTAAAAATAATGGGCCTGAAAACTGTTTCAAACATGACTTATCTCAGAGTTGGGATGCCAGAATCTGAATACAGCCACGGACTAAGCTTTAGGAGACAGATATATATGAGGATAGTTCACGCATTGTTGTCCCTAACATAAAAGCAAACACATGAAAAAAATAAAACTAATTTATTTTTTAACATAGTCAACTGTTTTATTGGTATATCGGTGTTGGAAGTGTTTCAAACCCTTTTAAAAAAAAATCAGAACTTTGAGTCTTCAGCCATTCATCTACCGTCGTCATCACTTTGTTATCATCAGCAAAGCGGGTTGTACGAAGATGTTCCTTTAATTTTGGGAATAGATGGTAGTCGCTGGGGGTCAAATTAAGAGAATAAGTGGGTTGTTCAAAAATTTTAAATTCCCCATTGTGAATGACAGCCATTGCAACACAACTTTTGTGGGCCGGAGTGTTGTCCTGGTGAAAAAGCACACCTCGAATCAATTTTCCTCTTCTCTTTGCTCTGATCGCTTCGCGTACCTACTTTTAGTATTAAATTCGCATTCACCTATTATGGCGCGCCCACGCGATAAATAATCCACGAAAATATCACCTGCAAAATCCCAAAAAACTATAGCCATGATCTTACCAGCTGATGGGACAACACAAAATTTTCGAGGGAAAGGGAAACATTTATGTCGCCATTCCATGCTTTGTTTTTTGGATTTTGGATCAAAGTGATCAAGTCATGTTTCGTCGAGCGTGAGTAATTTTCGCTTAAATTCGTCGGGATTCCTGTTAATGATCTTCAAATTTGTCTCCTCTGCAACTTCGCAAACATGCTTCTGGTCTGCCGTCAGTATTCGTGGAACCCAACGTGCAGAGAGTTTTTTGAGACCCAATTCCCGATGTAAAATTTTTCCAACGCTTCCAACAGAAAACCTACATGTCTCTGTAATAGCCTTGACTGTAATTATTCTGTCATTTAATACCATGTCATGGACTAAATTCACATTTGCTTTGGTCACTAAAGTTTTGGGGGCTCCTGCACCTGGTGCATGTTGCAGGACTTTCTTTCCAATCTCGTGACCAGTTCTTGATAACCTGGTAGGAAGGGGCATAGTCACCCAATATTTTTACCATGTCCTTATACATTTCTTGCTGTGATAACCCCTTTTTACCGAGGTACTTTATCGCATCTCTTATCTCAATTTTGTCCATTTTAAAAAAATCACGCACACCTGAATGTAAAAAAAATAATATTTAACGTACACGAACTGATGCGCTGATGCTAATTGGCACACACTAATGTCATACAATAAGCTTTTGCCTAACACTTTATTTGAATTTGTCATTCAACGCCAACTTTGTTGGGGATAACAATTCGTGAACTATCCTCGTATCTTACCATTAGAAAATGCAAACATCCCAGACTTTTCACTATTTCACATTAGGACACCTCCTACCGTATTTTCCTTTATATAGATGAATTAAATTGCTCAAATTGTAAAACAATAGGACATTAAGAATCAGACTGCATATCAAACCCTAAGACACAAACTCCGGAAGTAGAAATGAAAGCACAAAATGGAACACCTGTAGCAGAAATCCTACGAACTCCCACTACAACAGAAAATAACGCTAACAAAATCCACCTAATCAATAAAACTGACTCAATTTCTATTCTTAAAAAAACCCAACTCCACACAGCTTAGACATTACCCGCACTACTTCATCTTTATCCAAAATTATTCCAAATCATCCCTTCACCAAAAGACAAACTCAACTTTGTTGGAAGTCCCAGAAAACCCAACCCTGTATTTTTTTGTTTTACCCGATGTAAGCAAACAAAGACAAAAAAAACAAGAACATCCTCAGAAAATATTTGCAGCACCCTAACTTTAAAAGACAAAATAAAAAACAGACACCCTCCTTTTATTTTTTACTTCACTGAAATATGTAACTTCCTAGAAAACACAATAAATACCAAAAATCCGGAAATAATATCTCAAGATTACTCAAACCAACCTTCGGAACTTATGGATATACTAATCTTAATTTATTTGCATACCGAGAGCAAGAGCTTGAAAAGCAACATTACTAGACTAAAGAAAAACTATCTATCGTAAGCCAATCTGCAACCGAAGAGTCCGACGTTGAAACACTTTCTCAGATATCTAATATGGCTAACTCCCTGATCATACAGTGGAATGTTAACGGCTACTACACTCATTGAAATTACCTATTTCTAAACGAACTTTCTCCAATAATATTATGCCTACAAGAAACTCATTTCAAGGCTAGGGAAAAGGTGAATTTGGGAAACTACTCCCGTTTCCTTAAAAACAGAATCGCTGAACAATCCAGCGGTGAAGTAGCTATTTTTGTACGAAATGATATTAAATCGGAAAAATCATCCTAAATACTAACTTGGAAGCAGTAGCAGTGTCAGTCACGTACCGAAAGAAAATAAATATGTGCAACAACTATTTATCCCATCCAACCGAAATAGACATTAACGACTTCAATATTTTCTTAAATCAAATACCAAACCCAAAAATAATCGTTGAAGATATTAACTGCCATAATATGACATGGGGCAGCGCGAGAATTGAGAAATATGGTAACCTTTTACAAATTATAAAAAATAACACAAACCTGATTGTAAAAAACAGTGGTGAACCTACAAGATTTAATTCTTAAAATGGCCTTTTCTGCTATTGATTTCTCATTGTGCAGCCCCTCACTGGCACCAACCCTTTACTGAAAAATATTAGATGACTTATATAACAGCAACCACTTCCCAATTGCCAGTTCATTGCAAAAAAATGAGATACCAGAATCTCCAATTCATCAAACTTGGACAACAAAAAGGGCAAATTGGAAAAGCTTCTAAAACATCCTCGAAAATAAATTCTCAAAGTTTGTCCACAACAATAATATTAACGAAACCGTCACATCCTTCAACAATATTATCTTAACAGTGGGCCATTCAGCCATTGGAAAAACCAAAATCTGCCATCGTCCCCCAGTACCCTGGTGAAACAATGCGATCAAGTTAGCAAGAACAGCAAGAAATTATGCATTCAATGTTCTTAAAAGACTTAAAACGGAAGAAAACGTTATAAAAACTCCGAGCTTAAACTCGATACCTTATGAAAAAAAGTAAAAAGAACACCTGGATCATTAACATCTCCACCATAAACGAATCCACTCCTACTGAGATTATTTGGAATAAAATACGCATACTTAAAGAGTCAAACAATGCAAGAATTAGATAACAGCCTATCCGAACTAAAAACTGCCGCCCCCGTCCAGATTATATACTTCTTATTTTTTTGAAAAACCCTCCCATACAAAGCTAAACTCATTTTATTAGACATTTTCAATAATATATTTCTGCACCAAAATTTTCCTAAACTTTGATCTAAAGTAATAATAGTGCCAATATTGAAGCTGAATAATATCCTTAAAACACTTTAAAATTGGGATATCCAAGGCCACATCCTAGCATTTGTTAAACATTTCCTGAGCCATCGATCCATCTAGGTTAGAGTAAATCTCCGTTTCTAGATTACTTCAAAATGGTACTCCTTAAGGGTTCATTTTAAGTCAAACCCTATTTCTAATTGCCATAAATAGTATACTGATCTAGTCGTACTCGTATACACAAAAAGCAAAACTGTTTTCTCAGCCAGTCAAACACTTAATCCAAGAAATGAAAAACTGGTCTCTCAAAACAGGATTTCTTCTCTCAAACGAGAAAACTTGCTTTATGATATTCAGCAAGAAAAGAAATAAAGACAATATTAATCTAACGCTAAACGGATCCATCTGCTAATGAAACTCGACTCTATTCAAAGCTTAGCCTTAAGACTAGCCCTCGGTGCTTTCAGAACCACTCCTATTACCAGTCTACAAGTTACTGCCTGTGAACCCCCCCTAAACGTACGCCGCCAACTGCTGGCCCTGAACTATGCGGCCAAAATATCATCTAATGAAAGTAATTTCATTTTTTGAACCATTTTTAAAACCAATGTAATACGTCAGGACTCCCACGGCAGTAACCCCATAAAATGCATTCCATTTCGGGAAAGAATAAGACGCAGTGGTTATGACGTTGGACAATTTAAAAACTCAACTTTAACAAAACCAAATTATCCCCCATGGAAAATCAAATTACCAAAAATCGATACGTCACTAATATTTCACCCCACAAACTCTCACATTATTTAAACCTCCTTCCAAGAATCCATCTCCAAATACCCTCACTTCCACCAAATTTTCACCGACGTATCTAAGACCACGCAAGGACATGCGGCAGCATACATCTCTGGGGACATTAGCTTCTTCATAAGCCTTCTACAAAAATGCAGCATCTTCACTGGCAAAACAACAGCTATACTGGCATCACTTAAAATGTGTAGAGAAGATCCTAGAAACAACTTTATTATCCTCTCAGGCTCAGATAGTTCAATTTATGGACTAAAACAATTATATCCATCACACCCAATTCTTTTATCAATTAACAAAGTGCTTTAACAATTTCAGAGCAAAGAGAAAAATATTATATTCTAATGAGTAACTTCTCATGTAGGGATCAAGGGAAATGAGGAAGCTGACGCCCTAGTCTGCAAAGCAAGTTCTGATTTGAATATCCTTTTTCAAAGTAATTTTTCATCCTCAGACCACAAATCATTAATCAACTTCTTAATTAACACTTGGCAATCTACCTGGTCTGAAACAACAAACAAACTCAAAGAAATTAAAGAACAAGTCAATGAGAAGTTAACACTACCCTTGAGAAGAAGATAACAAGTTATTATCAACCGACTTCGCTTAGGACATACTCTCCTAACTCATCAACTTATTTTACAAAAGGACACTACTCCCATCTCTAACAATTGTGCTACCCAACCCACACTTAAACACCTTTTGGGGGAGTGCCCACTATATAATGAAGAAAGATTAAACAGCCTAAAACAATCAAAACAATCCTTAACAGTGATCTTCAGAATTTGCTAAAATTCCTTAATGCCATTAACATATATTGTAGAATCTAAATCATAAGACCTATTATCCAGAGGAGGCGCAACATCCCATTCATAAAACTTTGTTTTATCGCAATGATTACACGAGAGTGGCCATGAGTATGACAAAGAATACCAATCGATTCTCTTTATCCCGTCCTCGAGCTGGCAACGCTGTAACATTATTGTCGACTTATGTCCATACTTGTAATCAATGGCGTGCTGTTTGTTCAAAATGAGAATATATCTATCGGGTAATATTTAGTTTTTATGAGAATATATTTATGAATAGGTGATACTCAGTTTTTTATCACATTAAAGTGTTGTAGCCAACTAAAAGTATTTTTCTAAACCCCAAAAGTTGGGCGCCAAATTGTGTTACCCTAACTAAACTGTTTTTCTAAAGTTACAAAAGTGGGGTGCCAATTTTGTGTAACTTTAAAAAAATTACTAATTCCCCAAATGTTGGGCCACAATTTTGTGTTACGTTAAAGTTTCCTTTCTAAAGCCAATTGTGTGTAATGTTATAAGTTACTTTTATAAAACTAAATTATTTCACCTCAAGAGCTGCTAATTGTGTAGCGAACAGTTTTACTAATACCAGTTAAACTAAATTATTTCATCAAATTAAAGTACTGAAAAAGAATTTTAAATAATTTTACCTAACTGTCTAAAATGAAAAAAACTTAAATAATTATCATTAATATTAATTGAACAAATGAAATGTAATGTATTTTAAATTTTAATTTTAATGTTTAAACTATTTATTGACAGCTAAGTAACCTAAAGGAAATGATTAAATTATTATACTCAGGGTTCTGAGACTTGATTTCTCGATTGGATTAAATTTGAGGTGATGTATAGATTTCTTATGAAATACTACTATTAAATGGATCAGGAAGGTATATACTATATAGTTTTCAAATAACAACGAAAGAAGGATAATACCACTAAATAAGTGTTGCTGAATAATAGGGAAATAATGACCTTTTTTGAGAATATCTCGAAAAGTATTTATTTCCGCATCGTTTGGTTTTCAGATTCGTGTTTTACGCCTCAAAATAATATCTGTTTATTTTGATATTGAAATCGTCATCGCGACACCACTGGATGAAAATATAGTAAACAATGAGATGTTTCAACTTACTTGTGAAAATAAACACTGGGGCTTAAATAGTTCGATTTTTTACACACTTACACTTGGTAATGACGAATCATTTCTTCCACTAAATTTCACTTATTTATACCAATAATATACTAAAAATCACCGATAATACTCCAAAATCTCGTTGCAACACCTTTGGCAACAGCGCTACTGATAATAGCCGATTTCGTAGTACGCACGGTTCTCTGCACATAGAACCATTCACACAAGCCGTGCGGCGTTGTCGCTTATTGAGCAGCACATTTCTATGATCTAACGGAATGAAATAGTTCAATGGTTAAACATTCCATAAAATGGGTTGTATTATTCAGGTTGTTATAATTCATAAATTATTAATAAAAGATAGCATTATGGTCACAATATAGTTGCAAATATAATCAACAAATACTATGGATGATTCAATAACAATCACAAATCTCAACATCACAGCACAACACATTCAAGTCGACTGTATCAAGACGATACAATCGACCAGAAAGTGGGGATGTATGATCGTGTTTAAAAGTAAATAGTTCCGTCTAATAATAGGTCTATGATCATAATCAATTTTATGTTTTGTCTCTCCTGCTAATAACGCATCGCAGTTGAAGCGGGTTTATTTTTGTTAAAATAAAAAAAAGCTACGTATGAGAATTTAAAAACGACTGAAAATTTATAAATAATGGATACGACAATTTAATTATTACTTATTTTTAGATTAAATATTCAAATTACAATGTGAAAACTAGGTATTTAACGATTGAAAATTTCAATTAGGTTTAACAGTAAACAATAATTCGACAACTAATAAATGAATTTGTAAAATATGTTGTAGCTACTGATTTGACTTTTTTTGTTGTTAGACATCAACTGACATTACTTTCGAGTTTTGTTATATATTAACATTTAAACATTGCAATTCTGTTAGTTAAAATCAAAAATTCGGTACTTCTTTAGTTTAGTGGCTTTTCCGAAACGTTACTGTAATTTTTTTTGCTTTCTTCATCTTCATTGGGTTATAACTAATAATAAACCGTCGGGGATTTTGATGTCCACCCCCCAATAAATTTTTTTGTGGTATTGGAGTTCGTGGAAACACATGATAAAATAGGGCAGTTTTGAACATTTTGACGCTAATGTAAAGATGTAAAGTGGGAACAGTATATTCTTCAATGAGCGTATAATGATGGCTATTATTCTCGAGGTTGAAAATTTTGAAACAAGCCGCAGGTGAGTTCTGGAATCATCCGAGAGAATAATAGCCATTATACGCGAGTAGAAGACTATACTTTCTCTATGACCATCGCAGACCATCACTATCACTCGTTAAATTCTCCATCTTATTGTCGTAATCGAATAGTCGAGATGACAGTTCATTAGAATGAATATGACATTCGAAATATCGAGTTACAGGAGCAGAGCTCACTTATGAAAAAGCTGTTCTATTGCAGCTTCCTCATTGCTCTCAGCCTGTTGCATCCTGAATATTGAAATTGGTGGCTGTTGATAATGTATCAGGATCTTGGTGATTGGTTGTCAGTTGTTGAATAATGTATCAGGATCTTAGGAATCATACCCATTCATCAATAGATAACGCGTATGTAATTGTTGTAGAAATTAACTCAAATATTTGATTTTTCGAATTAAAATAAAGTACTTAAAATAATAATTGTTATTATGATTTACGACTTTTTGGGGTTGATTATTTATGCTAAAATTGGAATAATACAGGGAGAATTAGCATGTCCCTTGCTCAAGGATCACACATGTTAACATTAAATCCTCTTTTTTAGATGTTTTTGTATGAAAAAAATGGGGAACGCTTCATGATTTTGCGTATCATCGTAAAAATAGTATAAAAAAAAACACCCAAAAAGCAATAAATCATAATTATTATACTGCTACTATAATTTTAATGAGAAACATTTATAAATGTTCAGAAATGCCGTACTTTATCATGTTTCCACTTTAAAACCCCATAACATTTATTGGAGGGTTAAATCCCCGACGGTTCATCATTAGTTATACCTAATATACTTAGTACAGTGCTTTCATTTCTAAACCATCCGGTCCAAATAACTTTTTTTTGCGAAAATGTAAGAAAAACAAAAAACATGTCAAATTTTAAATCAAGAGGGAGGTTTAAAGAAGTTATTCATCTGTTTCCTTAAACATCCCCCACCCCATCTTTAAAATGTCAAATAGCAACCCCTACCTTCTGATTACGGGAGAAAGAGTAAAGCAAGTAAATGAGTTTGTTTGTTTGTTTGGGTTCAAAGTTTACGAGAGATGGAAAGTATGACAGTAACATTGAGCGAAGGGTGTTGGCAGAAAAACAAATGAATGGGGCACTGCAATGTTGGGTTTGGTAGAAGAAGCATAAAAATAGGATTAATGCTGCGGAGATGAGTAGTCTGAGAAGTGACTCGGTCAGATAAAGTGAATAATAGTGAGATGAGAGAACGCTGTGGTGTAAAAAAAGATGTGGTTACAAAGATAGATAAAGGAATGCTTAGATGGTTTGGACACGTAGAAAGGATGGATGAAGAAAGATTGACGAAACAAATTTATAAGGCGAGTGTGAATGGACAAGTTGGTAGAGGTCAACCTCTTCGAAGTATAATTTGATCAGATCAATATTGTTTTGAGGAAAGGCTAGGTCAAGAGTACCAACAACCGACGAGCATGTATGAGATCATTGATGAAAGTAGAGGAAGCAAAAGATGTGTGTAAGAACCGTAGCAAGTGGAAGGAAGTGGTCTCTGCCTACCCCTATGGGAAAAAAGCTTGATTATATGTATGTATTGCCTACAAAATAAAGGAGCACACTTTGAACAGTTACTATAAATACATTAAAGGAACTGTGTGTAATTAACTTAATTTTGGTTTTTGTTGTAATTTTGCTGTTTAATGTTATCTTATGTTATCATATTCATTAAAATGATTGTGTTACTGCAAGGCTATGTATGTGTATTGCATAACTAACTGATTAATTCAGGTCTTTAATTTTTTCGTTTTTTTTTTCAACTCAACGTATAATTTACATTTTTTTAACTCGATCCCAAATAACAAATATTTCAGTTTCTATATTCTTCTATCTGTCTCGCCAACTCTATTACTAATATTCTTACATTATTAGTGAAAGTGTTAACACAGTAACATAAATGTGTATTGTAATTTTACGATTATTACTTTACTTATAACAAGTTTTTTAAATAACCAACTTTTACTTTTATTTAAAAGTGATAGGAAATTTTTTTTTATTAGTGTCTATTAATATACATTCATTTACCTAGAGTTCCTAATAAATGTCTTATTTTCATATTTTTGTATTACTCCTGCATTCGTTCATTGGAGGTACTCGTATGTATTTTCTTTTAATTTTTTTGAACAAATAATTTGTCTCATTCAAATCTACAATAATTTTAGTCTTATTGAGTAGGCTCAGATTTAAGATAACTCTAGAAAAAAAAAATCAAGAAGAACTGACTACATAAGAAGACGTTTCTAGTTCCTTTATGTACACGACGTCATTACTATTTCTAATGATAGTTTCAATAAAAAGTAGGTATTGAATTTTAATGTTTACCGCTTAGACATTTTCATACATTAATATATGATGACCATATTTCAAAGTAATTTGTTTATTCACGTATTCCATCAATAATAGTATTTTAGAGTTAATATAAAAATTTATGTTGGCATCAGATTTTAATTTAAAATAATTTAATTGGAGGTATCTTAAAAAAAAATATTGGTTTGAGTCTATTAATTGTAAGTTAAAATTAAGGATTAATCTTGTTTGCAAAAGCTGTGCGTGTGTTAAGTAAATTAGGTTTTGTTTAGGTCCCGCCACTGATTTTTAAAGATCGTTAATAATTTTTTAAATCATATTTTCAAATTAAAGTGGACACAATGACACATTTTATATAAAACCAGTAGTCGCACTAAAAATAAAAATGTGCCTCCAAACTCTCGGGTAGCCACAGGTGGACCAGTTGGTTATAATTTAATTTTTTATCGCTTTTTTTATATCCGTTTCGGAATCTTTAAAAAAGCCTTTATGCAATATGTTATCTAATTTTGAAAGCCTCTTTTTAATTGGATATTATTAAATTTTCGTATGAAGGCCGCAGGATTTTATTGAAAGGTTCTGCGTTAAACAAGTAAGAATGTCTTACACATTTAATAGCTATAAAGACAACAAAGCTCTAATTTCGTTTGGTTAGGACTGTAGCGTTTGCCACAAACATTAACACATTTTATTAATGCCGCAAACTTTATAAGATTTTTATTAGTAAAATTACAGAAACTTCTTTTTTTTTAACGTCAATGTCAAATTTTTTGTTTGTTTGTTGGTCTCCATACCTACAGGAATACAAATCTAATATATAGTTGCGAAAGAAGCATTTTAGGGTCATTTTAATAAGGTGCGTATGGATTGAAAATGAATGATTTAATCGTCAAATGCCTTCTTTACGCCGATGATCAAGTCATATTAGCGTCATCTGAAGAGGAGTTGAAGGCGATGGTTAATGTTATGCATGATGCCCTGAAAATCAAAAGAATGAAAATAAATATAAGCAAAACGAAAGTAATGGTTTTTGAAAGAGAAGAAAGTATGACAAACTGTAAAGTTTTGATTAAGGGAGGAACAAGTAAATGAATTTTTGTACTTAGGTTCAAAGTTTACGAGAGATAAAAAGTATAAGAGTGATATTGAGAGAAGGGTGTTGGCAGGAAAACAAATGAATGGGGCACTGTAAAGCTTTATGAACAGCCAGAAAGTGTCAAAAAAAGCACGTCTGGCTGTGCATAGAGGTGTGTTGGCTCCTTCACTCATGTATGGTAGTGAATGTTGGGTTTGGCAGAAGAAGCATGAAAATAGGATTAATGCTGCGGAGATGAGTAGTCTGAGAAGTATAGCCGGAGTAACTCGGTTGGATAAAGTAAAGAATAATGAGATAAGAGAACGCTGTGGTGTAAAAGAAGATGTGGTTACAAAGATAGATAAAGGAATGCTTGGATGGTTTGGACATGTAGAAAGGATGGATGAAGAAAGATTGACGAAACAAATTTGTAAGGCGAGTGTGATTGCACGGAAGTCGGTAGAGGTCGACCTCGGCAAACATATCTCGATCAGATCAACATTGTTTTGAAAAAATGCCAGGTCAAGAGTACCAACAACCGACGAGCATGTATGAGAGCAATGATGCAAGTAGAGGAAGCAAAAGATGTATGTAAAAACCGTAGCAAGTGGTCTCTGCCTACCCCTACGGGAAAAAGGCGTGACTGTATGTATGTATGTATGTTTTATTAGGTATCACTTGGACATCATTTTATTTTTTAAAAATTAAGTATGTGTGCCTGTCGTTTAACAGAAGCTGAGATTTAAATTTTATTCTATAGAACACACTTAATAATTTAAAAATTAACAACTTTTTTTTAAATTCATTTAAAATTGTAACAAAAATTTCAACGTTAAAATAGTATCATAGTATAATCATTTATTGTATCCCAATAATGTTTGTTTTAAATTTTGTCAATGATGGAATAAATGCATAAATGCATTATTACACTATTACAAGGCCAAAGACATTTAAAAAGGACCTGTCCTTTTCAATAACGCACGTATACAAGCCTAACCTTTATGACCATAAGCTCCTTTCCTTTTCATCTACCCACGTAGACTCGCCGTACCGATATGACTTTAAATTCCTTTCCACCAATTTACGCACCCTCTACGAACCGTCATAAAACTAACGACCTGACCGGACGGAGGTACACACCGCCTATCTACACTGGACCTTAGGCACCTGGGAGGACGAAGATAAAAAGAACGGACGGACGTACACCGATAGACAGTCTCTCGAAGAAATCCGACACTGGCGCGCATCGCCTCCCTTGTCAAGTTTTTCTTTCGTTTCGATAAATAAACGTAGTTAACAGTAATTCGAATTGTTCATCATTTTCCTAACACCCATCACACACAATTATCACAAAGAGTTAATAACAAACCATTTTAATATTTAAAATAAAAATAAAGAATGAAGCTAAATACGAAAACCTGCAAGTTTATAAACAAAGAAATAAATTAAAAATTTGATGCAGCTGATTCGGTCTTTTTAAGAAGAGACTTGTCACAATTTTCTCCTTTTTCCTGTAAAGAAAAACTTACACCTACCTTTCCTATGCAATGTATTTTATACTTAACCCTTAACCCGACACGACGGTAAATTTAACAGTAGGAACCGGTCACCATCGGTATGAGGTACCGCGCTATTCAAATCAAGCTACATAAATACATTGTTTGCACTATTTACTTGCGTGCTCTAAACAAATTGGCTTACGGCAAATAACGCATTGATAAAAAGTCTTTCTTTTTGTTTTTGATAGAATATCAAAACTGCTTTGTTCTGTTTTGGAACATAGGATAATATCGTAAAACGGTCAGCTGAGAAACTATACATACAGTGTGGAACAGCCAAATGGAATGTTTATTAATAGCTAAGTAACCTAAGGGAAAAAATTAAAATATACTCAGGGTTCCGTGACTTCTTGATTTCTCGATTGGACTAAATTTGAGGTGATGTAAAGATTTCTTATGATATACTACTATAAAATGGATCAGGAAGGCATACAGTGTGGAACAGCCAAATGGAATAAATTCGATAACGAATAAATGAGAGCGTGTTGGGAAAAACGCTTGGACACGTCGATTTGTATTTTTAGATGCGCATTTTTTTCAAAAAAATAATCATATAGGGTGTGTCATGTGACAGTGGCCAATACCAACTTTCTTATTTTAAATACAACTCCCTGTATATTATTTATTTTTTGGATTCTTCAGAAAATTCTAGACATAATTCATGTACAATGTCCCATACCTATCTTCAACTGTTTCGGAAATATTAAGTGTTTTCAAATGTATTACAAAAATTAACATTAAAAAAAGAAAAATATTTTATTTCACAAATAATGTAAAAAAGAACATTAATTTCAATGTAAGAGATGTTCAAAATGTTCGCCGCGAACGTCTTGGCAACACGCTAATCTGGTATGTAGAAATGTCTTCTAACGTTACTCAACATCTCAGGCGTGACTGATCTAATCGCAAGCGTGATTCGTTTTTTTAAGTTATGTAAGTTGAGTGTTTTAGTTTTGTATACAATACTTATGTCATATCCCCACAAAAAAAAGTCTAATGGCGTCAGATCAGGAGATCGTGCTGGCCATCTATCGTTTCGCGCCTCCCTATCCACCGATTTGAAAAATTTTGGTTCAGGTACTGCTGCCGGACATTGATTTGGTAATGGGGCGGTGCTCTATCTTGCTGAAACCATAGTGTATTGGCAGGAACTTGTGGGTTTGCTGGATCAGGATATAAGTTTGTCAAAGTTGGCACGACATTATTTTGGAGCAGTTCTAAATAGTTATCTCCATTCGAGTTGCCATCAATGAAAAAGGGACCTACGATATGATTTTTAACAATTCCTGCCAATCTCTCTCCTCTCTCTCATCCAGTGAGGATTCTCATTAGACCAATAGCGGCAATTTTGACGATTAACATGACCGTGAAGTGTAAATGTGCTCTCATCAGAAAACAAAACATCTTCTAATTGGATCACATTGTTATCTAACATTTCCATCATTTGTTCACAAAAATACGTTCTCCTGTCGAAATCGTCTTTCATGAGCTCCTAAGTTGGCATCATTTTATAGGGATGCATTTTACTTTCCTTTAATATTCGAAAAATTGATGTGTGGCTAATGTTGAACAGTGAGGCTGCTTTTCGACCAGAATTATGTGGGTTTTCTTGAAACTCAAGCATAACATCCAATTTAGCATCATCGCTTAGTTCATTGGCAACTACTTTTTTTGTCTGTCTTACATGACCAAGCTCGCAAAACTGTTTTTCTATTTTGCTAATTGTTTCTTGGGATACAGGCGGCAAATTTGGGAATTTTTCGTGAAATAAGCGAGAAACTTCCATTTGTGTCCGTTTGTTATCTCCATAACCAATCATTTGTAGAATGGTTATTTTGTGCATTTCTGTTAAATGAACAATTTTTCTGATATTATTACGTACAGTTAACGAAATTCAAACGACAATAGCACTGACACTGATCACTACTGTCATGCAGACAGACAACAAGTTGCTAAGGCTTTGAGTTTTATACGAAAATAAACAAAACTGTTTTTGTATTTTTTTTATTTCATATCAGTAAAAAGGAACGCATTAATGGTTTTTGCTTATTTTCTTAATATTAAGAGCTAAATGGGAAATAAGTATTGAGTGTAATGTAGCGAATTTGTGAAATAAAATAATTTTCTTTTTTTAATGTTAATTTTTGTTAAACATCTGAAAACACTTAATATTTCCGAAACAGTTGAAGATAGGTATGGGACATTGTACATAAATTATGTCTAGAATTTTCTGAAGAATCCAAAAAATAAACAATATACAGGGGGTTGTATTTAAAATAAGAAAGTTGGTATCGGCCACTGTCACATGACACACCCTACATAATTTATTTTTTTTGAAAAAAATGCGCATCTAAAAATACAAATCGACTGGTGTCCAAGCGTTTTACCCAACACGCTCTCATTTATTCGTTATCGAATTTATTCCATTTGGCTGTTCCACACTGTATAGAGGATCCAATAAGGCGTCTGGGTGAAGGTTAGAATTCTTGGGGATCTCACGTTTATTTTTTTTTTAAATACCTGTGTAAGTTATTCCCCTTTTTTACAACTCTTGTAAAAGCTCGGAAGTGAACCAGTTATCGGCTGTAACATTTCTATTTGTATTTTCTAGTGCGACGCGATCTACCGATCTACCGATCAGAGACCGCGCACTTTGCTAAAACCTTTCTCTTGAAAGCGTAGAATGCAACAATGGCATGGCACTTTATTGTTGATCGAAACACAGTACACCTACCCCGAAGATAGATAAACACGCCCAAGGCCACAAGTTGGAGGTGGGCGATATTATTTATATTTGAATATTATGTAGCGGTATGAGATACCGTCGTGTCGGGTTGAGGGTTAAGGACATTCAGTAGTTTTCACGAGCGGCGATCGCCTTCATAATAAATTATGGTTTAAAAAAACTAAAAAACACGAGTTAATTATACAAAAAAGTAAAAAATAATTCTTAACATACCGAGGAGAAAATTAATTCACTGCTCTAAAAGCTTGGGGTGCTTTCATTCCGAAACGCAAAGTTAGTTTAAAAATATCATACAAAGCACCCCACGCTTTTAGAACAGTGACATTAATTTTCTCGTCAGTATGTTAAGAATTATTTTTTACTTTAACTCTAAAAGCGTGTTTTTTAGTTTTTTTAAACTATAATTTATTTTTCGCTTTTTAGTTCGATTTGCTTTACTCAATAAAAAAAATTATGTATTAAATGGTAAAAGCACACTAAGAATGCATCGGCCGAGAATCGAACACAGGTCGCCCGCGTGACAGGCGAGCATTCTACCACTGAACCACCAATGTGATGAACTGTTTTAATATTCCTTCTGCGCGCATGCGTTGTATACGCACTAGTTCTATCTCTCTTACTCTCATGCAAAGGATATCTGAAGAAATTTATGAATCCTGGCGAAAGTAATCAGAATAATCGGATATTTTGTTCTAATTATTCCATTGTCGTCGGTTTTTGAAAAGTGTACAAGGTTTAAATTAAATCTAATCGCTTAAAGTAGGGCAAAATCGAGGCTAAAGAGTCAGTTACAAACATAGATACATACGTACATAAATACAAGATACAGGTGAAACTAATATAAGCGTGTTAAAAATAACCACTGATTCTCATCGACATCATTATTAAATCTTATTTTAAAGCCTTAGTCACTTTTGGCCGTTGTCAAAATCACCAAAGTTATGAGTATAAACTTGTGCTCTACACATTTTGACAAGGATTGTAAAATGAAGAGAAAGTTCTGTGGTACTATAATCAACCTGAAATCAAAAAAGCAAACATACAAAGACGTCAAAATTCTTCGGTAAAAGCTAAAAACTTTACATAGCTCTAGTCAGGAAAGGCTGTGGGATTATTTTGAATAACACCTTGCCTAAAGTGGCACATTGTTAGTATTAGGTTATCACAACTGAAAAAGTATTTGAAGCATAACATTAGAACCAAAAAATAAATTATCTTTTAAACATTGTTAGTTTAACTACATTTCAATTTTTTTATTTTAAAATAAACCTTGATCTAAGTATTTAATTGAAATGCTACTAACATATTACGGAACATTACTTAGTTTTTTCACCATTTTATAATGTTTAGTGAAAGCACACATAAACGTTTTGTCACAAAAATTTAAAAAAACAATAATTAGATAAAAAAGCACTAGCAATTTCAGATATTTTTGTAAATTATTTACGAAACCTACGGTTTTCACTTTATACATTTTGACAAAACGCATTTATAGAATTCCTTTTCTCAAACCGGCTTTGTTATCTTAAGAAAGAACATTAACTATGAATAAATTAAACAAAATGTTGTTAATGAGAAAGTCTGTTGTCGAATCGGATAAAGGAATTTCGATTTCTTTATGCATACGAATAGATATGTAGATAGTTTGACAAAAAAATATGAAAATTTACAATGTAAATATCAATTATTATTTTCCTAGTTACTTGATACTTATTTTAATTGAACACAAAAATGCAACAAAACTAAGAATGCCCCTTTGGATCATAATATTTACTAAAAATATTTCATGCAGGATAATTATTAATAAAAACATGGTAAAATTAAAACTTGTTTGAAAGGAACATTTGTAAAAATGAAGATATTTGAGAAATTGCAAGAATTCTACTCAAGTATGTACCTATGCAGTAATAAAAGTGTACCTGTACCTAAATAAATATCCTTCTGTGCAGTAATGAAAATCGAATAGAAGAAGACGGGGTAGATTGTAGATTGTAGGGTGGGTCGTGAAGGCCATGCTGCCTCTCAAGCACATCGACCTATCAGATCTTTTGTGCATAACCCTTCATCTATTCGCGGCCCGGGATTTCGAGACTTCGAGTAAAGTTTTTCAGTTTCCTGGGGGCTAAGTTTCTGACATCGAAGGGCTTTGGGAAGGCCCCTTCCAGAAACTTGCAAAAAAGCGCTGGGCATTCGTAAAGCAAATGTTCTGCAGTTTCAGCGAAGTTCTCGCAGTAGCGGCAACTATTACTCTCTGTTTTGCCCATCTTTTTCAGGTGATACCTTAGTGGGCAGTGTCCAGTGAGGAGTCCCGTCATCAGTTTCAAGTCTTCCTTGTCCAACTCGAGAAGCTGTTTAGCTTTCCTTGGCGAAAGACTTACTAGTCTTTTCGCTTGCCTTTGTCCTGGCACTTTATGTCAGTGAGATTTCATTTCATCTTTTTCACAACGTCGAACCTCTTCTTTCAAGTGAGCTTTGGAAATTCCACAGAAGGGTTCTGGGCCGGAAAATTGTGTATTTGCCCCTTCTTTGGCAAGGCAATCTGCTTCTTCGTTGCCTTTAACTCCCTTGTGACCTGAAACCCACATCAGAGTAACCTGATTGTTTGCTGCCAGTTTTCTCAGGGACTGTTTACAGTCCCAAGTCAGCTTAGACTCACAAGTGTATGACTTTAGAGCTTTAGTGCTGCTTGGCTATCTGATAAAATATAGATTTCTGCCCTTCGGGTGTTTCTTTCGATGGACTCCTGGGCACATGTCCCTATGGCATGTATTTTTGCTTGAAAGATGGTTGGGGTATTACCAAGGGGTTTAAAGAGCCTAGATTCTAGGGAAATATTTTCCAAAATCTTTAAATGTCCATTCCGATTTCCTGCTCTAAGATTTATTGTACGGCTCAGTCTGAAGGCACTGATTGCTGCTTCTTTCATTACACATAAGTGGAATGGTGGAAGGTTCAGCATTACCTCTACGGCTGCAGTAGGGCACGTGAATGTTGCCCCCTGTGATTCACAGACAAGCTAGCCGCTGCATTTTCTGCAGCTTGACTTGTGCCGAAATTTGTTGCATTTTTGGCCACCATATCAATAAAGCATAGGTGACCATTGGTTTAATGATCGTTTGGTATGACCAGTAGATCATTTTTGGTTTCAAATCCCATGTCTTGCCAAAGACTCTGCGGCATGTCCAGCTTGCCGCTATAGCTCTGGAAAGAATGTTGTTGAGTTGGCTGTTTCATGTCAGTTTTTGGTCGATTATTACGCCTAAATATTTAACTTCTTTGGAAAAAGTAAGCTGAGTTCCATTCAGAGTTGGGGTTTTAAGTTCGTACTTTTGCCTCCTGGTGAATGGAACCAGCACTGCTTTGCTAGGATTGACGTTAAGTACTTTCTTTGCGCACCAGTTTCTGATTGTGTTTAGGGCTACTTGCATGCGATTGGAAATTACTTCATCAAGAAGACCTAATTAATCATTTGGTGACTACTGACTACTCATTGTTAGCGAGCATTGGTGATTAAAGATATGCCTGCCACAACGCATTCTTGGATTTTAAATATAGGTACTGCTTTTGGTGTGTGTACTCCTTATACCTACAGTGCTGGTCATGCGCACGCGCACACACATGTCTGAATACGTACATTCTATTTCCACGATGCAATACTAAAACAATTTTGTCACATAGAAATAGTTGTATTTATTTCGTTACCCAAATTAAATAGTCACCAATGTGTGAGTCTACGTTATTGAAAATAAAATTTTTGATATTAAAAAGTTTTGTACAAGAAGCTGGAAGCTGTACAAGTATAGCAATGTTGCAAAAGACAAAGGTAGTTCCGTTACGAGTGTCAATTTAATAGCTCTCATGCGAACAATCCGGTGGATGAGTCTACAAAAGTGGGTGAGTACATTTTTTTCTGTTTTCACTTTATTATTTGTATCTTTAAAGTGTCTTAAAATGCACTTCAAAAGTCAGTAAGGTGAAAAAAATCCTATGAAATAAATTCAAAAAGTACATACAGATTTGTTTATCAAGCAATTTCATGAAAGCATTTTCCTGTAAACCAAAGCAAAGAACTAAACATTAAAAATATGAGTATTTAGTGTGCTCTTGAAACATGTCAGGTTCTCTACGAGATTATTTTTTTTCACAATCTATTTTTTGGTGTCTGTGGAATATAAATTTAATAACATTTTTAACTATTTGAGGTGACCCGAAACAATATGGATTAATGTGGTGAGTAAAAACTTTCAAGACCAGACAGTAAAAGTAAATGCAACCAAAAAATTTTTGGGAAAGCAAGAAATATTTGTAACGGGCTGTCGTCAGTACCTTATTCCAAAAAACAAGTAGTTAGTCAACGGAACACAATTAGACAGAGCCTTAAGTGCGAGCTACCTTGGTTGCAGGATAAACGAGGACTGGGATCCATCAGTTGAAATTAAAATACGTATTGAGTGTGCCCGGGCAACATTTATTCGCATGAAAAAATGTTTTTTCAGTCACGATCTATCGATTGCCCTGCGAATAAGGATGATTAGAGCATATGTCTTTTCAGTTCTTTTGCACGAAGTCGAGAGCTGGACACTAACAGAAGCCACGCTCAAACGTCTACAAGCTGTCGAGATGTGGTTATACAGGAGAATGCTAAGAGTAAGTTGGGTGGAAAAGATCACAAACGAGGAGGTGCTTAGAAGAATGCATAAAGATACAGAAGTGGTCAATATTGTAAAACAAAGAAAACTTGAATATTTTGGACATATCATAAATTACCCAGAAAAGTATGACATTCTACATCTTATAATACAGGGTAAGATTAATAGTAAGAGACGCCCTGGCAGACGAAGAACTTTTTGGCTCAAAAATCTCAGACAGTGGTTTGGTCTCACCACTATAAAACTTTTCCGAGCGGCTACCAACAAAATAATGATTGCAAACATGATAGCCAGAATGATCGCCAACGATCGTTAAACGGTCATGGCACCTAGAAGAAGAAGTCAATAATAATCCAGTTGAAAAAAACAGAAGGATTATTGATATTTGGGTAAATAATAACTGAATAATCGTATAAATATACATATATGTATTAAAAAGAGTCTTTAAAAGCTTAAAATTCGACAACACACAAGTGAACAAAATCCACACTTTCGGCGTTTCTTTGCTATCTTAATCTCTCGAATCTACACATTTTATCAGTGAGATCCGATCTTGTAGTGGGAAAACGCAAAAACTCAATGGTTAAACCGGCGTGACATCGACGCAGATTGCAAAGCTTTAATTATCTATCACTTGCAGTGGCGTACCATAACCAAACATTTAATTGTTATATTTATAGATCCAGTTTTTTTATCTATATTATAGAAATATGTTTTTATTGATTTATCTTAATGCAGAAAAGGATGTTTCTATTTTCACAGATTCTCCCAAACATCGTACTCGGCTGGGTCAATTAAAGCTAAAAGAAATAGGTACACTATATCACTTTAACCATTTTAACTAATAATGGAATGTTAAGATATATCCAAATATTTTACATCATTTATTTAAAGTTTTTTTAGCTACCTTTTTAAAACTTTAAAGTCTTCTTAGAGAAAACTTAAGAAATTTTACTTATTTTATTTTAAAGGATGCGTCTGTAAAAAACATTATTTATCAAATATTTAAAGCACACTAATGTAAGAAACAACTCTTTAATGCAAATTATTTTAAAAATAAAATAAAACTATATCGGATGTTCATCTATAACTATACTAATAAATAAATGAAAAAAATGATGTAAAATTATTCTTTTTTATCTTGAAGTTGTCAAAATACCTAAATTATAAAATATTTCGTATTATCTAATGATCCATTATATGCTGAATATCATTATATTGTTCGGTATTTGAAAACATTTCGGACAAAAAGCCTTTAGTAAATAAATAATGAATTTTTCATTTATTCTTAAATTATAAGTGCGCTACTGGTAACGTCCAACGCAAATTGTAAAAGCGTTAATTATATATGCCTTAATTATTATTTATGACCGCTATCTTGATTCGTGAATATACAACTGCAGTGTCAGCTGCACTTTTACTAACAAATTGGCCAGTCAAGCAGTTAAAGGAAATCCATTTATTTAATTGATATAAAACATACAAATGTGTTGGTATTTATTATAATTAGTTCAGTTGCAGTTATCAGTTCATCAATCATTTTCATCCCAATTATGGTTTGTTGGTGACAATTATTGTTAGTATTACACTGCTAAAGGGGATATTTTGTTATGTATGATCAGCTTTTGAACACTCCTGAGATTTGGATGCGGTAAATGTAACTAAAAACTCTCTCTCTCATACGTGCTCGTCGGTCGATGGTACTCTTGACCTGGCCTTTCTTCAAAACAATGTTCATCTGATCGAGATCGATGTTCGCCGAGGTCGACCTCTACCGACTTCCGTCCAATCACACTCGCCTTATAAATTTGTTTCGTCAATCTTCCTTCATCCATCCTTTCTACGTGTCCAAACCATCTAAGCATTCCTTTATCTATCTTTGTAACCACATCTTCTTTTACACCACAGCGTTCTCTTATCTTACTATTAATTACTTTATCCTACCGCTTTTTTTGCCAAACCCAACATTTACTACCATACATAAGTGTAGGAACCAACACACCTCTATGCACAGCCAGACGTGCCTTTTCTGACACTTTCTGGCTGCTCATATAGCTATGCAGTGGCCCATTCATTTATTTTCCTGCCAACACCTTTCACTCAATGTCACTCTCATACTTTTCATTTCTCGTAAACTTTGAACCCAAGTACACAAATTCATTTACTTCCTTAATCAGAACTTCACAGTTTGTTATGTTTTCTTTTTTTTTCAAAAACCATTACTTTTGTTTTGCTTACATTTATTTTCATTCCTTTGATTTTCAGGGCATCATGCATAACATTAACCATCGCCTGCAACTTCTCTTCAGATGACACTAATATGATTTGATTATCGGCGTAAAGAAGGCTTTTGACGATCAAATCCTTTAAACAATCGTCTATGTACTATGAGTAAACTAACACCTCGGTAGTTATTACAGTCCTGATGCGAACCTTTTTTTCCTTGTAAAGCGGCACAATAACGGCCTTGCACCAGTCGCCTGGTACGCTACCACTCCTTCAACAAAGGTTAAAAACGCGGTACAGCAGACTAGCTACCACGTTTTGTCCAGCCTTCAGCATTTCAACTGTTATCCTGTCGTACCCAGCAGCTTTACCCAATTTCATACTGTTCAAGGCTTTCACAATTTCTGTCGTAGTAATTTCACTTTCATTGCAACTTTCACTCATGTCTCCGAAAGGGGCCTGTATTTGGGTATCCTCTTTCTCAAATAAACTTTCGAAGTATTCCTTCCATCTCTTTAATACGCATTTCCTCTCTTTTTACCATACTACCATCTTGGTTTTTGATTTTTTTCCAGTTGCGAGGTAGTATTTTTACTTCTGGCTACTCTTCTGTTCTTTAAGTATTAGGTAGTTAAAAAAATTTAAAAAATAAATAACATTTTGTAAATACGCCTTTTTTTAATATAGATACTCCTCTAAGTAATATAAAATCTTAGTTTCTGCTTTTAAAAGAAAAATATTGGACTCAGATTTTATTCAAATAATTTTAAAAACATTTTCTAATGACAGTTTTTACCCAGCACCAATTTAAATTCCAAACTTTACATTCGATATCGTAACATATAGCCAAAGAAGTATTGGGTAACTATATTAGATTTAGAATGTTCAGGTTCCTATCTAAATTCTATATTATTTAATAAATGTTACTATTACATTTTTACGATTCCCATTATCATAAAGTAACCCAACTGACGTAAATATGTCTAAGAAAAATTTCTATATTCAAGGATGGATGGGAAAATTAAATACGATTAAAAAACAAAGTTTTAAACCAGCAATCAATAGTTATTAATGAGAAAAGTTTTACAATCACTGTTGTTGGTAAACTGCAAAAACTTTAGATTTTTAAAATTAAACAGGACACCCATTAAATAATAAATAATTTTTTAGATTAAAAAATTTTTTTTTAATTTGTACAATAGCTTATTTGAGAGTATATTTGCAAATCTACATATTCATTAAACTACATTAAAGATCGTAAAAAAAATTGAAGCAATAAAAATTAACATTAATTAATTGCTGCAAGAGCTGACGACTGTCAGTATTAAAATTTTTTTAAAATCTATATGACAGCTCTAAGCTAGCTGTTAAAATTTAGTTAAAATAAAAAAAAATAAACAACAATTTGCGGCTAATCACTTGCAACAAAATGTTGTTGCTCAAACCGTTTTGTGAAAATCGCAAATATTGTTAACTGTAAAGTTGGATAATTTAAAAACATAATTATAATCGGATTGATAATCATACATGAGTTAATTATTAATTTTTTTGCTGCAAGACTGTTATATTAAAATTTTGCTAAATAATTATACATTCATATAGTAACGCCTTTTTCCCGTAGTAGTATAGTGGTAGGCAGAGACCACTTATTTTTACTTGCTATGGTTCTTACACGCATCTTTCGATTTCTCTACTTTCATCAGTGCTTACATACATACTCTTCTGCCAAACCCAACATTCACTACCATACACTCCTTTAGGCGCAGCTAGTCGTGCCTTTTTTGACACATTCTGGTTGTTCATAAAGTTATACTTTCGTCTCTCGTAAACTTTAAACCCAAATATACAAACTTATTCACTTGTTTAACTTTTCTTCTTCAATCAGCACCTCGCAGTTTGTCATGCTATCTTCTATTTCAAATACTATTATTTTTGTCTTGCTTACATTCACTTTCATCCCTTTAATGTTTAGGGCATCATGCAGAATATTAACTATCGCTTGCTAATTCTCTACAGATGATGCTAATATGACCTGATTATCCCCGTTAATGAGGCATTTGACAATCTAACTATTCGTTCCCAATCTATATGCATTATCTTTAAAATATTTTAAACAATCGTTTAAGTAAAAGTTAAACAGCCGTGGCGAAGCCACACATCCCTATTTAACACCTTTTTTGAGATTAAACCGGTCCGAGTAAGCTCCGTATATCCTGGCATAAAGAGGAGACTGCGCGTAAAGTGATTTTAGTGCTCGTATTAAACTAACGTTTATCTCATACAAAGACAATGTCGACCACAATTCATTCCTCAGCACCCTGTCATAGTCCCTTACGAAAGCGCAGTAGACCTTTTGACTTTTACCCAAGAATTTTCGATATGCCTCGTAATAAAAAGACCTGATCCAAACATCTTTTTTTCTTATAAATTCTGCTTGCACCTGCACATCCTTTATTATCAGTTTCATTCGTGTCTTTTTTTAAATTAATACCTTTGCTTACAGTTTGTCGACGACGCTGTGTAAACTAATAACTTTGTAGTTTTGGCATTCCTGCAGCGAATCTTTTCCATTATAAAGCGGAATGATAACTGCCTTGCACCAGTCTCCTAGTACGCTGCTGCTTCTCCAGCAAAGGTAAAAAGGCGTTACAGCAGACTAGCTATCACACTCTATCCAGCCTTCAGTATTTTAACCGTAATCCTGTCATACGCTGCAGATTTCCCCAATTTCAAAATGTTTAACACGTCCATAATCTATTTCATACTAATTTCACTTTCATTGCAACTTTCAATCATGTCCCCAAATTGGGCTTGTGCTTGTGTATACTCTTTCCAAAAAACCTTCAAACAATTACTTTTATCTCTTCATAACGGATTTCTCTTTTCTCGCCATACTACCTTCTTGGTTTCTAATTTTACCCAGTAGCGAGTTCGTATTTTTACCTCTAGCTATTCTTATTGACTTCCAGAAGAATTTAATGTTGTTCCAGAAGTCGTCAGATAACCTTCCATCAAATTAATCATTATCATTTTTCTTCTTTCTTGCCGCAACCTCTCTTGCCACACCTTTCAACCTTTTATACTCATTCCTTGCCTTGTTTACATCCTCAATCGTTGCCTTTTGCGTTCTTTAATTGGCTTTTGTAGCCAACCAATTCAACCAGGCTTTCTTCTTTTTGACACTGCCTCTTGATCCTCTACAAATGTATTCTTTAACTTACATTCTTTACCTCTTTTACAAACACCCCACACTTTAATAGCAATATTCATGATTTCTTCCTTGAATGGCTTCCATAATTCTTCAATCCCACATGCTTCATCTAAACTGTCAAATTTCTCGATTAATTAAAGAATCCTTTTATTCGGCTCATTAGCAGGAAAAGGTCTATGTCATTGCCATGGCGAAGACACACATCCCAGTCTAACACCTTTTTCGATGTTAAACCAGCCCGTGGAAACTCCGTTTGTCCTGACACAAGCAGTGGAATCCTCGTAAAATGATTTCAGTGCTCGTATTAAACTACCACTCACCCTATACATAGACAATATCGACCATAATTCATTGCTCACCACTCTGTCATAGGCCTTTTCCTATTTTACGAAAGCGCAGTAGCCTTTTTGATTTTTAGCCAAGAATTTTTCGATAATGTCTAATAAAGAAAAACCTGATCCATGTATCCACTTCCTCTCTTAATTCCCGCTTGCACACCCCACATACTTCTATCAGTTTCATTCGTCATCTTTGCTACCGCTCCTTCATCAAAGGTTAAAATAGTGGTACAGTAGACTAGCTACCACGCCCTGTCCAGTCTTCAGCATTTTAACTGTAATCCTATCATACCCTGCAGCTTTGCCCAACAGTAAAAAGATGCGAGTAAGACCAACTTTCAGCCTTTATACACAAAAGATCTGATAGGTCGAGGTGCTTGAGAGGCTGCATAGCCTTCACTACCCCCTACAACTTTCAGCCTCACCCAGAGGAGTCTTGGGCTTACGCGATCAAAGTCAGTCACACATTCATTTATTTTTTTTACTGAAATTTTAGTAAAAAGTTTCACACCAAAGCCCTGAAAACAATATTCATTGCTTCTTCATCATAAATTTAAAGATTCTTTACCATAATCCAGCTTTTAATAGATAATAGAAATTATAGGAATTCGCAATATATTGTAGTATGTGCTCTTTTTAGACGGCGGGAACCGTATATTTTTTATAGTTGTACATACTTAAAAAATATTATGAATATTGTTTCCTTTTCATAAAATGTATTAAATAATTAAATTAAATTATTGTTATTGTACTCACTCAGTTTGGGCGCAATCGTTGAAATCATTTGGTAACTACTTACCTGAAAAAAAAAAGGTCTTAAATCAAGAGACATCCATAAAAAGATAAATTTGTCCTATATACATGTATTATTATGTTTGCTACAATACATTGCGTCCATAAATTAACGCATTAATGCTTTAGCTAGATTAACAGTTATATAAAAAAATCCAGCAACAGGTCGATTTTTGATTTTAATTTACTATTTTTTAAAAAATAATCTATTGTACAGGGTAAATAACCTTTGAATGATGACGTCAGCACCAATTTTTTTAAATGTAACACTCACCTTTTTTCCAATTTGTACTACAAGACGATTCAAATTGGTAAAGGGTGGACAAAAAAGTTTTTGTTATTTTATTATTGTATCTATCTACTTTTATAAGTATATATAAGACTAAACAGAAAAAGTTTAAAATTATTTCTTGACATTTGTATTGAACAAACTGAGAATTAAAATGAGAATGATGATTGGAGTTGGCGATAGGATGCGGACTCAACAAAAGGTATGCACATTATTTCATGAAATGCACCCACATTGTGAACGTATTTTTCAATCTACAAAAAGTAGAATAGAACAAAAATTTAGAGAATTAGGACAAGTTAGGGATGTACCGAAGCAAGGTAGACCTACACTCAATGCATATATTCAACAATTTTGTCAGCAGTACACGATCCGCACTGTACAATGCAGGGATTAACTAAGGATTTGGTTATTGGAAAGTCTTCAGAATCAAATATTTTTAAAAAGGCAAAATACCATCCTTATAAAGTACGTTTTATCCATAAATTGGCTAAAGATGACTGTGATCTCATAACTAATTCTGTC
This sequence comes from Agelastica alni, assembly GCA_950111635.1. Lineage (NCBI taxonomy): Eukaryota > Metazoa > Arthropoda > Insecta > Coleoptera > Chrysomelidae > Agelastica > Agelastica alni. The sequence continues at coordinate 46,966,073 of OX467708.1, read as the reverse complement.
AGTACATGGTGAATTAAAAAAATGATAAATTAAATAACAATTCTTTTGATGACGTTTTATTTTCGGATGAGGCAACGTTTTATGTAAACGGGAATGTTAACCGGCAAAACACCCAATATTGGTTTGATAAAAATCAAAATTAAATGCAAGAATGCCATACGCAAAGACCACAAAAAATCAACGTATTGTAAGAAATACAAATATTAGTCCATACTTTTCCGATGAAAATTTAACAGAAGAATTCTATCTGGATTTTCTGCAAAATATATTAATCCTTATTTGACCCAGCTTTTCCCTGATATCCAAATTGCCAACACTTTGGACCACAGAATATGGTTTCAGCAGGATAGCGCACCGCCACATTTTACTATAGCCGTGCGCTAGTTTGTAAACTGATCGATGGATCGGAAGAAGGACAACACTGGAATGGCCCGCTAGATCACCCGATCTTGCCCCATTAGACTTTTTTTTATGGGGTTATTTAAAATCTTAAGTCTACAATAATAGACCTGACAGTATCCGAAACCTAAAAGCCCGAATCAGGCAGGAAATGCAGAACATAACACCCGCTATGATACAATTTGTTTTTTTAGTATTAAACACAGAATAATTAGAAATTTCCACTACTTACACTTAGTCAAATTCCAAACCTTGCGAAGTATTTTCTAGTATTTTCAGGGTGTATGAAGTATATATCATAGTTCCAATATTAAATACCTCTGGGCATTTTAAATTACGCGTATACAATAATAAGAATAAAATATTCACCACCCAGTGAGCCAGTGTATGTAAAGTCTGTCACAAGGACCATTAGAATAGACCAAGATGATAATAGTACTTTTTTGGTAATTTTGACATAAATGTACAACTTAAACACCTTTTAACAAAATATTGTTGGTCTTGATCAATATCGAGCCAGTAGACATAAACTTGCAATGGATTAGATCCGATCTTAACCTGGATGACCTTTCTGTAGTTAATACAGTATTCTTTGAAATTATTACTCTGTTTCCAAACATCAAACAACCTCGAATCATAGATAATAACTACCTTTGTGAAAGAAATGGCAAAATGCTTTTCGAAATTTCACTTTCTTTGGCTAATAACCATTTTCGATGTTTTCAATTTCATTCATTTTGTAATTACTGAAAAGTGCCCCATTGCAGAATATTTTATACTTTTGCCTCCAAGTTTAGAATAGAAATGATGTATTCTTTATCTCCTTGCTGCATAAAAAGGTATTCTTTTCTTGAATCTAAATATTGACCATAATAGTCTATGATCAATCTAAAGAATGAACTTTCTGCCCTAGAAAATACGATAGAATTTTTGTACAGCATATATAAGCACAAAACTTTTTTTTTTAATTTAACTACAGTGTTGTCCAGCCAATACTGGATGCATTAGTAGCTACAATAATTTTTAAAAGTGGATTATTGTGAGTAAGCAGAAGATCTAATTGAAAAATATTTTTGAATTTGTCAAATGGAATCGTACATTCGTCAGTCCATTTTCATTGGCAATCCTTCTTTAACAATAATTTGTCAAATGGATGTCGTAAATCATGAGTGTTTTTGATGAATTAACCATAATAGTTGTGACTTCCAGTTTGTTTGTTTTGGAAGGATCTGGTTGCAATCCTTTATTTATTAATTATATAATTTTCCACATATTTTATTTCTTTAACATTAAAACTACATTTTTGAATTATTGGATAAAAACCAAATTCATTGATGCGTCGAAGTACATTCGTTAATTTATTTTGATATTCAACACTCGTTTTTTACACAAACCATGATGTCGTCAATGTAGTTCCTTCCAATCCCAAAATCATCGTTTCCGTAATTTGCTGGAATACTCCTGGTGCGATCTTGATTCCAAAAGTTAATTGATTGTACCTATGAGAAAAAACCATGATAAGTATTTTTTACCAAGTATTTTCTGGAGTTTTCATAGACATCTACCTGAAGAAATGCATTCAAGAAATATATTGCATTGAATATTTCACCATTATTCAGTTTGGAAAATATGTCTTCTGGAATTGGAAAAGGATAACTACTGATGAGGCTGGAGAACATCATTTAATCCTATGGAATAATCTCCACATATTCGAATATTTCCATTGGGATTTTTGTAACAACAATTGTTGCAGGCCTCTGAAAACTCCACTGGTAGAATAATATTCAACGTATTAAGTTGCTCTTATTCTTTTTTAACTAAATGTATAGTTGCATAATGCTACATTCAGTTTCACTTGGTATTTAGTACAGAATCTCAAAGAGTCTCTAAAAACATTCGGAAATTCAGTTTCTTGAACATTCAGTATATAAGGAATAGAAAGGCACCTCTCAGGTGAAAACTCCTTGACAAGTTGACTTTTATCTGACAGACAAATTGTTTACTGATTGTTATCATTGCAAATAAAACTCAGAGGCATATGCCATAAACCAAATTTGTTTATTCAGTCTGTGCCTAGTAAGTCCAGATCGTGAATCCTGGTAATGAAGAACTTGTGAGATTGGTTGTTAGTAAACCTAATAGTACAATAAACTTTGATACAAATTCCAAATCTTCACCAGAAGTAGTTTTGACAATATTTTGAGTTTTCTGGTATTTAGGTTGTCCCATTTTGTTCCAGGTGTCTTCGAAATTAAGAATAATGTCTAAAGCAGTGTCCACTTGCAAATTGACAGGTACATATATCAATAATTTGGATTTTAAGATATCTACGCTTAGTTAATATCTATTAAGCGTTAATATAATTACATCTTAATACACGTATCACTCTAGAGTGATATTTTACTTTTCAACTGTAGGGTGATATTTGTCATTGTCGATGTAACTAAATAGTGTGCTATTTGTAATTTTTGCATGTGGTCGTAGAAAAACAATTTGGACAATACAGGAGTGGAAAATTGCTTTAAAAATGGTAGAAGCTTAGTGCCACCAAACCCTTGCGAGGGTAATAGGACCGAGAAGAGAGAGTTACTTAACAAAACTTATCTGTTGGGATGAAGACCAATAAGTAGAACTTAAAACTGTTAATCGACCATGTAAGCATGCATGTTGTAGTTAACGGTAAAGCAAAATATAAAAAAGTAAATATTTAAAATTAAAAAAGAGATAAATATTTTAAAAAGTATCTTAATAATTGTAAATAAATTATTGCCATTTTTTTAATGCCAACAACTTGAAAATTGGATAATGTTCTTTAAGATCATGCATCTTAGGTTTTTCTTAATTCTTAAAAAATTGTACTGTTTCATTAAACAGAATCATTATCAATTTTTTTTAATAATTTCAAGTGTAATGATATGGAGCAAACAACGTTGAAATAACAATGACAACAAATTGTACTGAAAGTAAGAGAAAATAATTCACATTTTAATGAATAAAGTGATACGTATAAATATATGAAGACCTTCTTTTCATTTTGACCGTAAGTGCCACACACGCTTGTCAACTCCTTCTTGTCACACTGCTTATGTCTTTTTCTTAGCGAGATAACCACTAAAAGCCATTGAACAACTTCGTTTAGTCTTAAAAAAACAGAGAAATTTAAAAGCATTAACTTTTAAGATATGGCATACCTACATGAAACAAGTTGATATAAGAGAGAAATTTGCATAGACGCCGTTAAGTTAATTATTTAAAGGGGACAACATATATTAAGATAATAATTACAATAATAATAATAATGAATCAAAAATACATACTGTCTAGATTTACACTGATACACTTAATATCGATCTAGGACTTTTTTTGCATGCGTGAAATATTTCACGTTCCTGATTTACCCAGCAATATTGGTGTGGATATTTAGTTAATGTCATTCAGGATATTTTACAATATGTGATGAAATTGACACATCTTTAAAGAGAATAAAATTCTGAAAGTAACTTTGCAGGAACTAAAAGCTGAAATAAAACACCTTAAAGCCAAGAAAGCGCCAGAATACGACTTAAATATATGTAACAAGTAGGTCTTAAAAAGCTACTCTTTCTTATAAATGTAATATTAGCATGTGATAAAATTGACATATTTTAAAAGGGAATAGACTATCAGAAAGTAACTCTGCAACAGCTTAAAATTAAAATAAAATATCTAAAATCCAATAAAGCTCCATAATACGACTTTAATATACAGGGTGATTGATTAGTGTGATAAAGCTCAGTAGCTCTGTTATCATAAGAGATACCAAAAATAATTGTGTATTAAAATTGTAGGCAGATTTAAGCTTCACATTGCAAAATTAGTTACAATGTTATAGGGTGTTCCATAACGCGATGGGAGAATAAACGCATCAATGCCTGAGGTCACTATCCGCCATCGCACTATCAGGAAAATCCTACGAAATCTTGACTCTAATAAGGCAGTAGGACCAGATGGAATTCCGATAATTGTCCTGAAGACCTGTGCTCAAGAGCTCACCCCAGTTCTCTGTAGACTCTTTAAGTTATCATACAGCAAAGGAGTATTTCCGTCCATGTGGAAAAACGCTAAAGTCCAACCGATTCCGAAAAAAGGAAAGAAGACTATTCCTGCAAATTATCGCCCTATTGCATTGCTCTTAGTCATAACACAGAACTTATCAAATAGCTGGAGAAATTTGAGATAATCCATGACAGACAATATGGATTTCGACAATTTCGGTCTACTGGAGATTTGCTGGCTTATGTCACTCAGCTCTGGACAAACACTATTGAAAAGTTTGGTGAATCCCGTGCAATAGCCTTGGATATATCTAAAGCCTTTGACCGCGTTTGGCACCAGGCATTGTTAAGTAAATTATCTGCCTACGGTCTCCCAACTAAACTGCGCCAATGGCTCTTGAGCTTCATGCAAGATCGCTCCTTACATGTGGCAGTTGACGGCATTTCTACTAACTTCTATTAAAATAGCAAGATCACCATTTTTGTGACTCAGCATGTCTATTGAGAAGCTTCTATAAATTGTTAATCTAAAGAATATCACACTTGTATTTTCCTTTGTTAAAATTTATTATAAAATATGCATTATGTATTAAAATTAACTAGTCTTAACTTTATTTCTAAATTGTTAGCTTCGTTGTTATATTTTTTTATATTATATTTATATACCTATGTAATAATTTTTTAAAGTAAATAAAAGTTTTTTTTAAAATAACTCAAAACGAGTTATAAAATTGGCGCAGTCGCTGTAGTATTGTTAAAAATAATCCATCAGGATAACTTTTCTATTTTAATAGTTAAATAACAATCTAAAAAAAAGTTCCTACGATTTCTACCGAAGAAAACGTGTATTTCCAAGAATCCAGTACGTGTCCCACGAAGCCAATCTACAAACAATTCAACAAGCAGCACAAGCAATAATCACAGGCAGCTGTCTACAAGAATCATACTGTAAGTTATTTGTTTTTTATGTCTGTCAGACTCCTCTAGTTTCTTTTAATCCTTTTATGAACGTAAAGACAACTCAGAGTTAGAATTAAGCAATTTAATAATAAATACTTTATATAATTTTTCGATAAACGAAAAATCTACTAAAAAAAAATAATTTAAACCAAAAAATAGCATTAGTTCCAAATTTTACGAAAGTCCACGCTGAGACTATTTCAGAATTTAATGGTGATGTAAATGAACTGAATTTTTTTCGAAACACTGTTGCACGTCCACACCAAAGTCAGTGTTGAATTAAAAATGGAAGAGACTATTGCTGTTGGTGCTAGTGCTGCTTTTATAATAATTGCTGGTAATGTTCAAAAAAGGAAAAGACGGTGGTGGCAGAGAGAATTATTATTATCATTTCAATTAGTTCCATTGTGTTTTGTGTTGCCAACAGCACTAGCACGTACACACTAAGCGATGTTTTCCATTTTAATGGGAACACGGATACATGCAACAACCAACAAATTTCTTTGTTGTCACGCCGCCCAATGTTGCCGTGTATCTAGCAACTTGTATCTTGTTGACGGGATACATGTTGCCAACAAGTGTTGCCAACATTTTGTTGCCTGATCTGTACTTGCCTTAAGTATCCAATAGATGGTGCCATCTTAAAAGTACAAACGTTTTATGTAACCTACAATTTATTAGTGTTAAATTAACATTATCCTAAACGTAATACAGTGAAATTAAAGATATATAATATGGTATTAAATAAGGGGTTCAAATCTTCAACATATATCCACAACATACGGATTATCGCGTATTTAGATTTTAAAAATGCAAAATAATGTCAATTGGTTGTCTTATCAGAAATACATTTCCAGAAAAAAGGTTGTAAAGTTTATCTGTCATCTGTCACCAACGACAAATATTTATAGGTGCGTTCAGAAATTTATTTTGAAAAAGTAACTTAGAAAGAGATATTAAGCTACATAAAAGTCTTTATTTTGCTATTTCACACACACAATATCTGTTTTGTTGAAATGCAAAACAGTTCTATTTCAGAAATAATGTATTCGGATTATCACGTATTTGGATTTTAAAAATCCAAAAAAGTGTCAGTTGGATGTCAAATCTATATATACAAAAATGAATTGCCGTGCGTTAGTGTCGCTAAAACTCAAAAATGGATTGACCGATTTGAATGATTTTTTTTTTGTTCGCTTTAACACACAGTGGTGGTTTAAAAAGAAAAATAATTGAAAAAATCCTAAAGAAAAGCTAAAAAATATATATAAAAGTCCATGTGTGAATCTGTATACGTAATGTGGTGGTTTAAAAAAAAATAATAGGTAAAATCTTAAATAAAGGATAAAAAATCCAGAAAGGGGTGATATATCTTTATCTATCAAAGAAATAGTGTAAATTTTGTTTGCAAAAAAGTATAGGTATACATTTTTGAAGGACGACAAGCAAACCTAACTTATATTGAGAGAGTTTTTCACGGGTGATTTGCGAAAAATTATATAGGCAATTTTTTGCGAATAAAGTAAAATTTATTGTGTTAAAGGATGTCAAGCTAACCTATCTTTTATTAAATCACAGTGGTGGTTTAAAAAAAATAGGGAAAATCCTAAAGAAAAGCTAAAAAATATCTATAATATAAAAATGAATCGCCGTTCGTTTGTATCGCAAAAACTGAAATGACTCTTGACCGATTTAATGAAATTTTTAAACAATCTTTAGATTAGCCCTGCAGGTGTTCCTGTGAAGTTTGGTGGTGATCAGAATAGGGAAGGGGATGAAACATAAAAACTATTAAAACGGCTGATATTATTGTCGAATTCATAGTCAGGTTTTAATAAAATTTTGTAAATGTGTATTTATTGCTCCAACTTGAGAGATGGAATAGTTTTTATCCCAATAAGTCCCTACAAAAGAGGTAAGAGGGGGTTAAAATATAAAAAATATCACAAATGGCCGATATTAATTTCGAATCTATAGTTTTTGGTATCGCTGAGTTTAATAGTAACATTCTCAATTATGCACATATACAAATGGAAGGGAAGGGGATGAAGTATAAAAACTATTAAAAACGCCGACATTAGTGTCGAATTTATAGTTTTGTGGGTCGCTGAGTTTGATAGCGATATTTTCAAAGCAGGCAAGCCAACGTTCGGGTAGTACAACGTCTGCCGGGTCTGCTAGTACCTAATAGATAAAATGTTAGCAGAACATGACATTTTAACGTTACGTCTACCATTCTATCAACCGGAGCTAAACCCAATAGAAAAAATATGGGCGTTGGTGAAGAACAAAGTAGCTGCTTGCAACCTAACTTTTAAATTGGATGATGTGTGGAAATTAACAGAAAAGGTGACTGTGACACCAATGCACAAATGGAAAGAGAACATATTATGGACAACATGGCGGTTAGTAGTAACAGCGAAAGTGAATTTTAAGAAAATTAAGCTGACGAACACGATGACGACTTGGGTTGCAAACCCATCATGTAGCCTCTTATTTTTTTTTTTTTTTGATTGCCAATTTTAGGTTAAATTTTATTTTTTACTAATATTTATTTTATATATAGAATATTAGCTTATTAGTCTGTAATAAGCATTTAATGCATTAAGGGCAATACATAAATAAATGTTTTAAATTCTTTTTTAAAATAAAATTATATTGTAATTTTTAACCTAAGTACTATAGCCGCTTTGGCTAAAAATGGCAAACCCTTTTTACGGTACCATCGAGCGGACTGTTTCAGGTCTCATTTTAATAATCCTGTCCATCGTTGCTGCTTAGCTCTGCGCAACAATTTTCAAGGTCAAGCTCAACTCGTTTTCCACTACCTCTATTAGCTATTGCTACAGATAAAGACCGTCGCAAAAAGCAAAGGTGGCCAACTTTATACACGAAATACCATTTGTGTCAAATTATGGCAACATGTAGAATTCCATGGCACACGGAATCCCATTCCTGGTATAAATTCAAAATCTGGACTGTTTAAAATTACTGGTTATTTGCTTTTACAGTACCTAGTTATTAATTTTTTTCTATATAATTTTTCCATACGCTTGCTTGTATACATCTTAAATCGTCAAAAAAAACAATAAGAATGTTTCGTTTTTTATAATTTTACCAATGTCGTTTGTTTCCATAATAATGAATATAGCTAAAACAGGTTAAACATAAGTTAATATGTTTTTTTTAAAAATGATTCGTTCTGGAAAATCAAATATGAGTGATAATACTTAAAATGGTTTTATCAATTTCAATACGCGCTTGTCCGTCATTTATTTAATCGTGTCTAAGCTACACTTATTCATTACATTAATTAACAAGATAAATTTTAAGTGTACGACGTTCACAGGCATCGCAAGTCAGGATTAGTTTGTTTAAATCTTTCCACACACTGAGCTACACAGTGATATTGTATTGTCCGTCATGAAATTCTATGACTGAAGCATATCTAGAATATTTAGGCACGATATATTGAGTAACTTTTCCTGAAATAATTTTGCTCAAATGACAAAGAGAATTTTTAATAATGCAATGCGAATCGCGACCAACATCTTAAAGGCTGGAACTGTCCAGTTCATCCTTCAAAAATGTTCTGGTGCATTCGCCAAAACCGATCATTCGAGATTCGTGTGTTCTGGAGATTTGTGCAATGTTCTATGACGATGCGTCAGACAGTGCGTCAGACAGTCTATGACAGTGCGTCCGGAAAGTAACGCATAAATTCATTATTGGCTAAATAAAAAAAAACAGAAATAGGTCGATTTTTTATTTTAATTTACCATTTTTTAAAAGAATAATCTATCACCCTGGGTGAATCACCTTTAAGTGAAGACGACATCACTAGTTTTTTTAAACGAAACACTTTTTTTTTCGAATTTGTGTATTTCTCTTGCTGAGCTAAATCCAAAAATGTTGATTCAAATTGGTACAGGATGGACAAAAACGACCGCGGAGAATTAGTTGAATTGATGACAGTTAGTTAATTAATGAATAATGAATTGGAAATAAAGAGAAATAGTTATTAGTGAAAAATAAATAGTGAGTTGGTATTAATTTAGTGAAGTAAATTGTAATTTGTGAGTTATAAATAAAAACTGTTATTTTTGATTGTGTACCACTTAATAAACAACCCATAGGTGTAACAATATGATATAACATTGTATGGGAAAAAATAATTATTTAGCCATGTTATTATTTTATTAACTGTTAACAAAGTCTTATCTTCCTTATCCTCATTCAACGATTTTAAATTTCATAAGATGTACCTAATTCATTAACACTATCCTTAGCGCATAAAAATAAATAAAGGCATTAATATGTTTAAATAAAAAATAATTCAAAGTGCAAAGTGTATTGCAAATGTTGCAATACAAAGAACTTTCTTCAAAAAGTATTTGCTTTACTCTATTCTAGATGTTGGCAACAAGCCTATTACATAATTAATTGTCTGTGAATAAAGTTTTCAGAAATTAAAATAAATCTCTAAAATTACTGTACCTAATCTTATCGTTAAAATTATTTTAGTCTGAGAATATCGACTTCCGGATTTCGACCGTCAATTTAAGATTACCCGACGCGACGTTTAGCCGTCAATTGTTGTATACCTACGACTTTTCCGGGAGCAACTCAACATCTCTGAACGATGTTGAAGCAAAACGTATTAAGTTCCATCTTAAAGACATCAAGCGAATAAGTGATAGTACAATGTATGTCATTAATAAAAGTCCTCAGCAAGATACATAAACATATCAATAAATGTCATCTGATATAACACGTTTTAGTCGCATCCTATTCGAATGTAAAAATCTTTAAGGACATATAACATCAGGGTATCTCCCAAACATATTTCATATCTTTTGTTTAATTACATAGGTATCTAAAAAAAAACGGATACTTTTTTTAAATGAATCTCTAATAGCAAAGCGGTAGAAGCTTCTTCATCGTCTGGTAACTAATAAACATAATTTGAAAAATATATTATGCGACACTATCTAAATATTCTTTCCAGCTTACGTATTCAACACCTTTATATAGAGCCGCATTCCGCTTATTAATACCATTTGGTTCATTACGGCAACGTTTGACGGAATGATAATAAGTAGAGGTTAAGTGTGGAGGTAGTTTTACATAAGTAACATAATTAAATTTTAAGACATCATTACAATTTTACATGTGCGAAATTTTCAGAAAATATTCTAACTCTAACTCTAATTATACTAACCAACCATCGAAGCATTAAAGAAGATGTCTCATATAACATATTTTTCGAAGTTGTCTATGTCATAAATGGGATGAAATTTTTATTTAAACGAGGCTCTATTTATATTTATTAATTATTTATCATTTAATTTTTTATCACATCGTATATGTATGCATAAACCTGACGACAAAATCCAAATGATGTCATTTTGTATCCGAAATTTATATTTTCATGTTATACGCCATAAAATATTGAAATAAATTCGGGTATCAAGGCAGTTTTTACGTCAAAATTAATTAGAACACGAATTTAATTAGGTTACACTATATATTTTTCATAATAAACGATTATACCTGTTTTATATATTAAAAATATGTGTATACATATACACATTTGAAAAGGTTATGAAGACACAAAGCGGACGCTTAGAACAGTATACAGCATACAGAAAACACACACACACACACCAACATACACATGGTGCTAAAAGTTTTGCATCACCCAGTTTTAGCTTTTTAAATTTTTTATCAAGAAAGAGTAAAGAAGGCTTATAGGATGGTTTTCCTTAACGGATTCATAAAACTAATTAAACTTTAAATGCTTTAATTTCATAAATAAAGAACTGAACATAAACTTGCATCGTATTAACCTTCACACTTTTTTCCCGCCAACTGTCACCTGTGTTCCCTGTCATTTCTCACGCGCCGCACTTCCCTCCTTTCCTTTATTGGCCTTGGCCTAAGTTACCTCCGTGCGCAAGATATATTGTACGTAACACTACAGGCTATGATTTTTTTGTTTACTTTTTACCATCATGCAAGATAGAAATGTCAAATAAACGTTTGGTTAGGTTAGTTGGCCGTGTCAACAAATTTGAATCATTTCATGTTTGACAGTGTTCAACTGTTGTATACTTTGTTGCTATCAGCTCTGATTAAAAGTGTGCAAAAAAGGTCCAAAATGTAATTTCGCAATTGGACAGGTCCAGTTGGCTTTTGATTACGGCGTAGGAGGCCCACAAGAGTGCCGAAATTAACATTGCGACACCGACAGACTCGATTAGGATGGTGCCGAACATTCCAGTGGCGGAGTATGGATTGTTGGCGACACGTGATGTTTTCGGATGAGATCTGTGTTTGTTGTCTAACTTCCGACAACCGCAGAAGCTGTGTTTGGAGAGAGCCTGGAGATCAAAATCGACTTAGATATGCTGTCGAAACTGTTTCATATCGTGTAGGGAGTGTTATGTTTTGGGCCGCTTTTATGATTGGTGAACGAACACCACTGGTTCCTATTCTAGCTACATTAAATGAACAAAATTACATCGAACACATTCTCTGGAGACATGTTTGACTATGAAGAGGAGCAGTTGGAGAGCATATTGTTTTTATGGATTATGCCCATCCCCACCGAACTAATGCTGTCCGTTCCTAGAGGAAGAAGGAATAGACCGTATGGAGTGGCCCCCTATGTTGCCAGACTTAAATATCATCGAGCATACCTGGGATGTGCTTAAGAGGGCAATTGCTTGACGTCCACAGCCTCCACTGACCAGACAGGAGCTGATAAGAGTTGCAATAGAAGAATGGCAAAACCTACTCTTCCAGACCATCGATGAGTTAATTATGAGTGTGGAGAGACAAATTCAAACTTGCATTAACGCTTCCATGTTCAGTTCATAAATAGGGTCAAACCGCCATGGTCAGTCTATGGACAGAGTCTAATCTTCCCTTGCCTAGTGATCAGTCTATAGAAAGGGGCAAAGCCCAAGCTCAGTATGAACCAGCTTTCATATTTAGTAACCCCTAGGGTCAATCTACGATCATATAGAGAGGAACCAGCTTTCCTGCTTAGTCTATAAATATATTTAAGTTGGTCTATGAAGAGAGCCCAACCCTCCTAAACTCAGTAATCAGTCTATAGAGAGGGACCAACCCCCATGTTCAGTCTTTCCATGTTATCTCAAGAAATGTTACAGTTTACCTTATTTTTATCTTTGCTATAATTATTCATTTTTACCAAACAATTAATTTCAAGCAATAATAGGTACAATTTAAGGGTTAGGTATTTGAATATGATTGACTTTAAGGTTCAAGTACAGAATATATAGGTGGGTAATTTTCCTCAGCTCTTAAACACGTGAAAAAGAAGAATAAACAGAGTGACAATATACTGTGTTGTGGTAATTGTAAGGTGTAATTAACTAATTGATTAATAAAACATATCCAATGAATACTTCTTTAATCACCCTGTATATTGACACATTGAATTCATTCTTTGCCAATAAAGATTGTGTAAAAAATCTATTAAACCAACTTACAATAGTTAAAATCTTCGTGGAATCAAATGTATCACTAAAACTGGGTAATGCAAAACTGTAAGCACTATGTGTATATCTAAACGCCGGATCACACCACCATCCACTCAAATCCAAGGAGTAGTAAACACACTGATTTCCAGATCCATATGTCTTACCAATGATTGCCACAAAACAAAAGAAATAGAAAAGATAACCTCAACCTTAAAACAAAACAGCTATAAACAACACAGTATAACAAAAGCAATAAAACAGCAAAAACACCCACGACAAAAACAAGATAATGACATCACAGATATACCAAAAACTATTTTACTATACATCAAAGGAACCACTTACAAAATCGAAAGAATCCTTCGAAAATATAACATCTCCACAGTTTATAAATCTCACCAAACCATAAGATCAATTTTAAGAAACCCCAAGCACAAAATTAAACTGGAAAATCAAGGTGCCTACAGTGTGTCATGTGAAAATTGCAATTTAACCTACGTCGGGCAAACAAATCAAAGAATCTCAGCCAGGTTAGAATAACACAAGTTGACCATTAAAAACAAACAAACATCTGCGTTTTCCAACATCAACAGGAAACTGGTCACAAAATTAATTTCGACAGCTGCAAACAAATAGCCAATGTCCAATACTACAAAACAAGAAACAATGGCGAGGCCATTGAAATAGAGACGATGGGGCAACTCAACAAAAGAGACGATACTTTGCATTTACCATCTACATGGAAAACCATAATTAAAAATCCAGCGAAATTTCGGAGGGGGCGGAGCCAACGCCAACCGATAAGCGCCGTAACAATCTTCGGCGCAAACCTATAAATATTACCTGAATTGACAGAAACTCTAAGTTTTTAGCCGACCAGCAAAGGCTACGCATTAAAAATGCCAAGCGAGACATTGGCGAAACGTCTACAAAAATCCAATCGGATTTTCCCCAACGAATATATGATAAAATATCGATGCGGGATTGGATCACAAGATTTTAAACTGGGAAGAGAGTCCTGTCAACATGCACGAGCCCCAAAAACTGTGGTAACCAAGGAAAATTTAGTCCATGACATTAAATAACAGAAGAATATGAGGATATTTTACGAATTGTTGTCCCTAAGTTAGAAGCAAGCACATAAGACGAATAAAACTAATT
>OX467708.1:46192621-46275121 GCA_950111635.1 Agelastica alni | reverse complement strand
ATTTTACTCTGACCTGTTTGTAAAGGTAACCCCCTTCTTAAGACTTAAACCATCCTTAAACAAAACGGAAACATCTTGCTTCTATTTAAATAACAAAATGGCAAACGTTGAACATAACATCGAATTCAATGGAAACCGTCTGAAGTACAACAAATACCCAAAGTACTTGGGCGTAACCCTGAACCACACACTCTCTTTCAAAAAACATTTGACGAACGTAGCTGCCAAACTGAGAACAAGAAACAACATTATCTCAAAATTAAGCGGGACCAGCTGGGGTGCCTCAGTCAAAACCCTCCGTTATTCCGTCCTAGGCCTTGTATACTCCACCGTCAAAAATTGTTCACCTGAATGGATGAATAGCCCTAATTCAAAAATGGTAGATGTCCAACTCAACAAATTTTTGAGAATAATCAGCGGCAACATTAAACCTACACCCACGCACTGGCTGCCTACTCTCTGCAATAAACCACCAGCCCATCTCCGACGTGCAAACGCTCTCTGTAGCGAATATAAGAAAATCCTGGACAACCCGCAGCTCCTAATTCACGAAGACTCGCCTAACTAGGTAAGAGGTTGCGTTCTAGGAAACCTTCAGTTCAAACCGCTGCAGCTCTCAGCGCAAAAAATTTCACTCTGAAACTCGAATGGGCACAAGAATGGCGGAATAAAGTATCTCCTGACACCTACAACAACATCCGCACAAACGAGACAGTTCCTAGCTCTGCTCTACCAAGAAAAACACGGTGCTGCCTAAACCGCATCCGCACAGAATGCGGTTACTCGAAAGTAACGCTTACGATTGTGGGGAACGCCAGACCATCCATCACCTAGCATATAGCTGCGTCAGGAGACAGAGCCACTGCTTGACTACAGACTTCTTGAGGGCCACCCCATCGGCTGTTACGTCGTTTAAAAACTTAGATTAAAGAATTTAATGTTCATTTTTTAGTCTTAAGTTTTTTTTATCATGTGTTGCCATACGCTAAATAAATTAGTTATCTCAGAGATTTGAGTTAATTTTTTGTGTCAAATGCCAAAAAAAACTAGGTGTATCCAAGTATCAATTTTGGTTTGTTTTCGAAGTTTTTTAGTTCTGTTGTCCCTGGAATTCTTGTTGCAATGCCTATAAATGTCGAAATATCAACTTTGGACATATTGTATTATGTAGGTGAACGTGTTCGACCAATTATGTATTATAATCTAATTAACTTCGTTCACTTCCATTTTGCTGTGTTATGAAATGCTGATACAACACTGGAAGGTGCTGGCTAGAAACAGATCCATCTTTCAAATGCTTTCTCTGTATTGTTGAAGTCACTATGACTAATCACAATTAAATGATAGATTATTGGACAACAATATCAAACTTACCAATGAAAAAATAATCTTTCACAATGTGCTTGCTGCAAAATAACATAAATTTTGAGATTTTTCTATCTTTAGATCATCTTTCATTTCTGAGCTGCCTTAGGGTTTTAAGGAAATTTATGCACAGATGTAATCGAATTGCCATAAGTAGAACATTGTGGAACAGAGCATATTTTATTTTTATATCACTTTTTTTAATCGTTTGCATTTTCGAATTTTGTGGGTTATAAACACCAATTCTTCACAAAATATCACTTTTAATGATTAAATTTGTAACGAAGATACTATTTTTCTATAATTATTGTATATGAGATATACCGTTTAATATTGGTTCGAACTATGATTAATAATAATTAATTTGTTTATGACATCGTATGCCGTTGTTTATTTCGATAAATAAAAATAATACGAAATGTATTGTATGTGAAAACGGATCTTTGCTGCGGCCCACAGAGCGTGTCCGCGCACACGGTTTTGTGCATGCGCGCCCCACTCATCGAAAAGAGTGGTGAAACCGAGAGTCAAGTGGTTGAAGAGAGTCACTTGAAAATTTAGTAGCAGTTCAGTGAAGGACCAGCCAACCACGGAAGACCAGCAGGACCAAGCAGCCAAATGACCAGCAGTAAAGAGGACCGAGCGACCGCAAAGAAGGAGACCGTGCACCGAGGAACTGGAGAAGCAGTCCAGCCAACGAGCAGAGAACCACGCGGCACTGGACCTGCCAAACGAGACGACCAACAGAAGAGGAGTAGACAAAGAGTGTAGACGAGTTGCCACGTCTTTTTCGTTCTCTAAAGAGTACTCTGCCAGCGGTCTCTCTACTGGCAAATTATGCCCGAGCTCAGCCGTAGAGGGTAGAAGAAAAAAAAGGAAAATAAAAGTGAGCCGCGCCACCGACTTAGACGGTTCAAGCCGGAAACCCCTAGGTCTTATAGGCACTAGCAGAGCCACACGATAAACAACTGAGATTATGGTGAACCAAATAAATAAAATTATAGCAAAAATATATTGGATACTTTACTCCTACAATAAATCAAAATACACAGCTCAATAACAAAATTATAACAAATATAATCAAAATTAACAGCTAACAATAAATCGAAACTTCAAAATTTACAACTTTATAAGACAACAATAAATCAAAAATCCAAAGTTTACGATTCCATAAAATAATTAAAACAAAGGTAAGAATAACAAACCTTATCAGGTTACCAAAAAAAGCGTATACAAGTCAACTTTTTAATAATACTTCATCAAACGTTCACGTACGGCTGCTAATTTACTCACGTATTTTTTTTACCATTTACATAAAGATTTACACTGTTAAAACAATCGAGCTTATTTAAAAATATTTCTTTTTACGATGGTTGTCCTTTAAAATATCAAGATTGTAGGATATTTACAAATAAGTATGAAGAAAACATTTTTACTTGGACACAAAGAACTATTGAGAATATTACTTTAATCAAAGTTCAGCCTTGGCATATTATCCAATGCAATAAATAGTTTTCAACAGTGTACCATATTAATAAATTAAAACAAAACTTAATCGTGGTGTCAAAAACAAATCACGTCGTTTAAATATTCTAAAATAAATCACTTGTAACCTTTGGGTATACGAATTCACTAATCCTGTGGCCTACTCCTGTGGCCGGTTTGATTATGGAACTGCACCTGCTACTTAACAATGGCTTCCCTCCATTAGATCCCGCATGCGGATATTTTAACTCGACACCAAAATCCAAAATATCAAAAACAAAGGTAAGATAGAATGGTCAAGTTAAAAATTAAATGGTTTTTCTTCAAAATCCAATTAAGATGGCCCAAATACAGCCAGATATGAAAGAAAAAACCGTAGAGGTTCTGCTCACGTGTTAATATCAAATCGTTCCATAAAACTCTCACCACCACCCGACTCCTAAGACTGACACCAAACGACTCACTAAACTACTGACTCCCAGGCCGGATATCAAGAAATGACACGGGACACGCGTCAGCCAACAATCTTCGCAAATCTATGTTCCAAACTCATAATCGCACTCGTCCGTGTTGATAGCCAGCCCATCCACACAGAAATGCAAACCAAACAATAATATAGCTGACAACACACGACAATCGAGGCCAAAAATCAAAGCAAAAATCTAATAACAAAAACCCCCACTCCATCTCCATCGATTAACAAAAATGTCACAGCCATTAATAATTGAATCCTATCACTACAAGGTATGCAACACTATTTACAACGAGCGATAAATTTAAATTACAACAAAATACGGTAAGCGAAACTATTTACGAGCACCTGAGGAATACAAAACTATCAGAGACCCAATTAATAATGGAACTGTGGAAGGGAAAAAAATAGGCACGTGACAGAGTGTAAGGGTATTTGCTAATATTATTTTTAGGATTATTTGCGTTGGAACTAGCGTGAAAAAACACCGGTTCCGCAGCGCAACATTTAAATATTTTTAAACCCCATCCGGTCTTTTCAACACGGCCTCCGACACTAGCGGGATATAACCCCGGTGTTTGAGGAAGTCGTTGACGTGATATACCACCAGTGAACGGGGAACCCTTCCTTGTTATAACTTAATTAGCATGTATGCATGAAGCTTTTGCGAGTGGAGTTTTATTTATGAGTTTGATAGGTGACATAGGTTGCACGAGCTTTCTGCGTAGTTAGATGCACTTGCTTTTGCGTAGCTTAGTCTTGCGTCTTAACTCGCAAATTATATTGTAAATAGTGTGTACCAATAGAATAAAGTAAATAAAATAGTTAGTTGTAAATATTGTTCTCTTTCTAAGTAGAAATAAAGTAAAGTCACTAGAGCAACGAAATCACCAAGGTAGTATCAATAGTCATAATCCTGTCACTTTGACAGCTTACTTTATAGACCCCTGGATTTAACTTTCTCCACTGATAGTTGCCCGGTGCAAGTGGACCTACCACTATAATATAGGTGGCGCCATAGATTGTAAATAAAATACCCGAGCTAGAGCGCCACTTTACACTTCTGTGAACAATGAGTCTTACAAATTTGGGTCAAAATAATACCTATGTAAACAAATGAGGGTTAGTTTGTTGTTCACCCATCGAGTTCATGCGATCAATAATTGTTTTAAAAAAAGGCCAGGTCAAGAGTACCAACAACCGACGAGCATGTATGAGCACTGATAAAAGTAGAGGAAGCAAAAGATGTGTGTACGAACCGTAGCAAGTGGAACAAAGTAGTCTCTGCCTACCCCTATGGGAAAAAGGCGTGACTATATGTATGTATGTACGTATGACTACTGTATAGTGAGGGTGGTAGAGATAATCTATATAAATCTTCGTGGTCGGTAAAATTAAGTTCTACTATGTATATTAATAGTCACTTATTCAAAATTTCAGTACCAAAATAAATTGTTGTTACACTACGTTTTTGAATACAAACTATCATAATTCACCCGCTATAAACTTGGAATTCAATTTTAAACACGTGCATGTGTTTAATGTCAGCAACATCCTTCTAGGATTTAATGTAACATTTTAATTCGTAATGACATTGAGCTTGTTATTTAAGTTACACATACACCTATTTTAAATTGCTGAACATTTTCATCAAAGCAAAATTTAAAAAAATTGTTTTGTTTTTTCGTCTAGCCATTTTATGATATTGTAAAGAATTAGAGCAAAACGTTATTATATATGAACAAAAAAGTAATAAATGTATTGCAATTTTAATTATATTGCACATAAATAAATCTTCCGAAATTATTAATTTAACCTAAGAACATACACGACAGACTTGATTTTTGACATTTTATAATATCTCGTTTTATTTTATAGGTAATAACAACATAGTAATTACTGTTATGTTTACCTGGCTGTTCATCAACTACTGTTAGGTAGGCATTGGACATGGTGGTACCAAGACTGTTTGACGCAAAACAAGCATACCAGCCTTCATCAGCATGAGTAACATTTGAGATTTCGTATATTTCTGGATTAGCTTTCCCATCGCCACTTTTCTAGAAAATGAACACAGGCTGATATTAAAATATAACCTGGATCTTTTTTACTATGTTAATAATAAACTTAAATTTTTAAAAGACAAAAACAATGTATTATAACAACTTGGACTGACAACTACAAGACATACCTACTGATGTTATGATAATATTTATGTAAAAAATAAAACATTAAATTTTTACGTGTTAAAGTATAGAAATAGTAAAAATCAGGAACACAATCGTTTATATAAATAAACTAATAGTAGTTAACATAGTCTAAAAGTTCGTCTCAAAATAGTAATTTTATAAAAAAATATTAAAATTATTTTTAAAATATGATTCTGTATTTTGTACATTTCTATACTTAATGGACTTTGGTTAATTTTCGCTTAGTTTTTACTGTAAAATATAAAGAATGTTAAAACATATCATGTAATGAAAATATATACATTCAACTAGAAGTTTCCAATAATATAAAAAAATGCATGCAATGTATAGTTTTGCTAGATACATTTTATTAATAGTTTAGCAAACAATCATGTGTCGATTATTTATAAATTAAATACTTGGAATCTTATAGATGAACTTAATAATGAGAAATAATAATCACTTCAGGTTAATCTAATAAGTCTAAAGCAAATTTTATACTTTAAGACTTCGTTAATTTAACATGAAATGATGCAGAACCTATAAATATTGATTTGATGAACAATATACCTGAAGCATAGTTCTATTGCAATCATCTAATTCTTCATAAGAACAGTTAACATAGCTGTAAGGTGACTTTGCCCAGACAATAAAAGTGTGCAAATCAGATACAAACTCACAACTAAGTCGAATGCTGCCCCCAATGCTAACTGTAGTATTGTCAAGTCCTTTTTTTAATATGGGTGTGTTGTGATATCGCTCTAGAAATGAAAGTTTGCCGTCACCACATATAATAATAGATATTAACACAACAATAGAAACAATTACCAGAATAAAGGGACCCTTCACCAAATTTGCATACATCTCCCACCAAATACATAAAATTTATTTTATTTAATTAATTTATAACAGTATTAACAACCTATTTGTCTTACAATTAATTATTATTTATTTAAAGAATTTATAGGTTAAATACAAGTTCAATTACTATAAGTTCTACGTTTAAGAATTTTGTATTTTCTTCCTATTTTTCATCAGTATCATTTCAAATTCCTAACAAATCCCTTTTATATTAAAAATTGCTCATTGCTAACGTTATTAAATTTGGAGATTTTAGATTTATAGATAAATAGTAATTATAAAAAACCGTTTGTAAGCTTCTCTCTATTACGAAGTTTGGAAAAGAGCATAGATTTAAAAAATTTAAAAATGTACAAACCATAATTGCATTCTCACATTAATTTATACAAATCTTTAAGAGCAAAACAACCTAGCCCTTGCATTTTTTGCTTTTGTTATTGATAAAAAATAGTCCAATAAAATGGGATTTTAAATATTTATTTAAATAGAAACCCTGCGTTTTCGAATATAAGTCCACCCCGATATTTGACAGTGTTCATAAAAATTTAAGGAAATGTTGAAACACATCGATTTTTGTTCCAACTGGGACACATTTTTACGATACAGATATCTGTCCTTGGTCAACCCCTTCCACTTTCACAACCTCTTAATTTAAAATAGAGAATGTACCATGTGTGGCACATCATTAAAAAGACATTAAGATTGAGTATTCAGGCATCATCCATGATTTTTATTTTGATATTTACACCGTCTTTGCAAAAAAGTCATAATTAATTTAAAGTACAAAACCCCTTGAAAATGAAACGCAACGTCTATGTTTTGGTAATGTGTTAATTTTTGCTGTCATACTGTCACATAAAAAATGTGGAAATAATCTTAACTCGTTCTGCGATTGAATATACCATTTTAAAAGTATTTAAAAAATACCTAAATTGATTTAATAACATTAATGTTAAACAAACTGTCTTGGTACCAAATTACTATTTTTTTACCATATTCAGTTTAATATAGTTTTGATGTGACAGAAAAATTGACACATTATTATAACATAGTCGTTGCGTTTAATTTTTAAGAGGTGTTGCACTTTAAAGATGAATTAAGTTTTTTTTTGCAAAGACGGTGTAAATATGAAAAAAAATCATGGATGATCATATGCCTGAACACCTTTTATTCGTATTTTTAATAAAAACTGAGATATTTGTTATTATTAATTAACTGTGTCGCAAAAAAAATCAACAAATTTATAAAAAATCAAAAACTTAATTTTTTTCAGTGATATAAATTTTTTTTTATTAATTTATTAAAAGGTCTTTTTTAAATTAATTTTTTTCTCAATAAACGTTCCCTGAAAATTTTAATTTTCAAACTTTTAAGGTATGAAATTTAAATAAAGATAGGTTTTCGTAATAGGAGTTTTCTTGCTTTAAATATTTTCTATTTTATCGGTTTAATGAGCATTATTTTAGTTTTAGTGACAGTAATTTTTTTTTAATTTTCGAAATTTATTACAAAAACTAGTAACGGTTAACTAATTATGACTAACATCTTAAACGTAGTTTTTAAGTATATGTTGCCTTCACCAGTATAAAAATTTCAAACAAAATATGTAACCTGTTGTAATTGTATCCAGTTTAATTTACTTAGGTCGTCTTCATTTAATTCGGTCTGGTTTAATTTAAACCATTGAATGAATGGTTCTAGATCAACAATAATTTGTGGACATTCAAAGGTAACATTTGAGTAAGTTAATACTGTTTGATTTTGTGGATATCCATCTTTAATATAAGGTTTTGACGGGTACCGCTCTGTTAAATAAAACAATAAATAACAAAAAAAAATTTGTTTTAAAGGTTAAAATAGTTAACTTTAGTAACTTACCAACTACGTCTACAGCAAATGTAAAATTGATACAACTAACAATGTTACAAACAAGACAAGTGTAGTTTCCTTTATCGTTCGATACCAGATCCTCCAAAGTTAAAGACCAGTGATTAATTTTGATATCTCCTAATTTTCTAGTAGGGGGAGATTTGTCATCTCTGTACCAAGTAATATTTGGTGTAGGAAAACCAGCAGCTTTACATGTCAACCTTACCATATTACCGGCTGGTTTCACCAATAACTTCTGCATTTGATGCTTCTTTGTAAAGTAGGGTGCTTCCAATACAGTAATATTAAATGATTTAATTAATGATTCGTTCATAAAACAAGCATAAATCCCTGAATTTTGATGTGATTTAAAAAGGAATTCAAAGCTTAAGGAATTACTCTAAAAAAAATTACAAATTAAAAATATGAGCAACTGTTATATAAATATATTGTCTTACATCAAGTATTTTTCCAGTCGAGTTCTTAATATTATTAAAGTATTTCCAAGTTATTTGGCTTGCGTTTTTCGGACATTGTAGTACCAATGTACTATTATATATTATGGTAATGTTTTCAAAATTATCAACAGGAATACTAGTATCATAATCCAGATCTAAATAAATTAAAAATACGGAAAATATTGAAAAAAAATATTTATAAAAAGAAATACAAAATATATTAGACAGATTAAAAATAGTAACATATTCAGGAATTATTAATTTTATCATTTTTGTTTTTAATAGATTTTGCTCTGCATGACTTCTTCATTATCACACTAAAAATCAAATTGTCCGTATCGATTTGGACAATTCTATTCTAATTGTGACAATTTAAAAAGACTGTCAAAAAAGTTCCATTTTTATTTTCAATTGCGCATCATTTGGAATGACTTTATTAATGATTTTTAGACAGCATATTATATTTTTTGATTTTTAATTTGACGCTAATAGACGATTCCAATAATGTATAATAGACCGGGAGCCCACAACACATTTTTCATGTAGCATTTGTTACCACTCAGCAGCATAAGAATCACCTAAATCCTACCTTTTTCGCTATACGGAAGTCACTTCACCGAACGCAAATCGTGGACAACAAAGGTAAGGGCCGCGCTAATAAATTTGTATCAAAAACCCGAGATCTCGAATCCATACCTTCTATTCGGCGTATGTCGCACATTATTGGAATTAAAAAAAAAGTTTGGACTGACGGCATTGCCGAAAAATTAGGGTGAACCCAACGCCTAGTGGCGTCTGTATATTGTTGTAAAAAATTTTTAATAAAGAATTACGACGTACAAGGCTCAAATCCGACCTCTACTGGAGTATTGCTCGCACATTTGGGGTTCAGCACCAAGGTATTCTCTTCGTCTTCTAGATTCCATTCAAAAAAGAGCCATTCGCTTGATAAACAGCTCAACTCTCACAGATACCCTTCACCCTCTAGAACATAGAAGAAGAGTTGCAGACCAGTCATTGCTCTACATATATTTCCATGGCAGATGCTCCAGAGAAATAAGAACTCTTGTACCACCATTGGCCACATTCGGCCGAAGAACTCGGCACGCTGATCAGTCTCACCCATTTACTCTCAAGATTGACACTACAAGGACCAATCTTCATCAAGAATCCTTCTTTTACAGGGCTGCTACGGAATGGAATAGGCTTCCAAAATCAGTTTTTCCAGAGAACTATGACCTGCAACTTTTTAAAAAGCGTGTCCACGATCATTTCCTTTCTATAATCCCTTCCCCTTCTAATAGTCGCAGTGCGGGCCGTCCGCGGCCCGCACAATAGGTCTACCCTTTTTGCGACTATTTTCATAAAAAAAAAACGACCACTGCTCTAAATGATGTAAAAATGATGCAAAAAAAAATTATCATGTTTCTGTTCGGCATAATGTCAATTCATATAATTACGTACTAAGAATCGAGATAATATGATTGTCGAATATTTTGGATGAGCGAGGGCCAGCTACCCCCACATATTTAAAGGTGTAATCATACATGGAATTGGTTTTATATTATTTATTAACTAAAATGAAAGTATAAAAATTAATGCCGACCAAATTAATTGGATATTGACTTTCTTAAAGATTATAATTCTATTTTAGTTAACAATATTATCTGTTACCTTTCGGCGATAGTGTTTTATTATTAATAATGGTATAATAAATGTAATAATATAACCCCTGAACAAAAGAATTGAAACTGTTTTATGTAACTAGCAAAAAAATAATCCATAAATAATTTTTCAAAACAACGGAATAAACGGCAAATTTTGTTATATTATGGGTTTTAAAAAATTGCATGCCAGATATTTTTTAATCAATGCTGAACAAAAAAACTCAAGCGCCGATTAATATTGCAAAGGGTGGATCTCCACCCCATGCGCTGTTGTCCGATTTTGGTAATATTACAACATCATACCTTACTGTTCAGCGTTTATTTATCATTGTTCATCATATTGAATAATATATAAAAATGTTATTGCCGAACGTAATGATTCGTTACAGAAAAAGATTACTGTCATTAACAAATAAGAATCCAAAATTGACTTACAATTCGGGTTCCGAGCCTATGCAGACCCTGCTAGGGACCATTCCAGTTGATTAACATTTTTCTTCTTATAAATTAAATTAAATAAATTAGACCGATTTTATTATGGTACATTAGAATAATGGATGTAATGCGAAAAATTATTTTTTAATGTTTTATTATTATTTTCTACACATTCTTTTAGGTCGCTGCAAAATAATAAAAAAAAAATAGCGCCACAGAATTACACTTCTAAACAAATCGTATTATCTTATTTTTAAATATTTTCCTCAGGAAACATCCGCTTGGGGTTCCATCGTACAATCGACTGTCGAAATGCAAAATGAAAGCACAGCATAGGCATCTAACCGCGTATAACCGCATGTAAAGCAAGTTCGCGTCCGTAGTAGAATGCTACACGTGTAACGTGGGTAACGCTAAATAAAAATAGCAAAACTGGTAGTCAGATAATCCTAGGATCTCCTGACCATAAGACACATTTTACATTTTATTTTACCTTCAAGAGCAGATATGCTACCAGACAAAGCTAACGGCCCTTCTTAGGACCTGTTGACTCGGATCCTCTGTTCGAATTTGTCACCTAAGTGTAGAAAGTATGAATTACTCAAATAGCCAATATCTATCAAAACTCCTAAAAAATGACAACATTGACCTAGTCACTATACACGAAACTCATTGTGAAACAGAAGAGCAACTACGAAAAAAGGGAAAAATACCGGGATACGATCTGCTAGGAGCTACGTAGCACCCATTATATGGCGTAGAAACGTAAGTTAAACAAGGTGTAGCTTTTGTCTCAACGTCAACTGACGACGAAATTCATAACGTCCTCATAAAAATAGAAAGCATCACCGTCTCTAACACCTACAAGCCGCCAAGCCTACAAGCCTTGCCTGCCCAAGTCATCAAAATACACCCTCATACTGCTATATACGTGGGGAATTACAATAGTTATCACGAACGAGGGACAACTGTTTAGGCTGGATACCCTCTACTAGCAGAAACTACAACAGATTTGTTGGCGCCGTAATAAGTAGTGCCAAAAAATGTATACCAAGAAACTACCGTAAAGAATACATTCCCGGATGGTCCCAAAACAGTTACGAGCTGTACCAAGATTTTTTTAAAACTGGTGACCAGAAAATAGCAGACGTGTTACTTCAAAGCCCAAACGCCGTTGCTTCACACATAGTGGCGACATCCAGAGCACCCAAGGATACTTTTCTACAAGAGGCTCAAGTTTCTGCAAATGATCTTCCTAAAGCCCTTCGATGTCAGGAACTAAGCCCCCAGGAAACTGATAAACTTTGTACGAAGTCTCGGAATCCCGGGCCTCGAATAGATTAAGGGTTATGCACAAAAGATCTGATAGGTCGAGGTGCTTGAGAGGCTGCATAGCCTTCACGTTCCCTTCTACAATCTACAATCTACCCAAGGATAAAGAACATACAGCTAAGGTCAAACGAGAACTTAAAACCTTAAAATCCCAAGCCACATAAACAGAATATTCTCGCCCTTACACTTGCGAAGAATTTTTAAATGCTCTTAAAGATGCCAAGCTAGAAAAATCTTCAGGGTTTGACAATACTCACCCTGAATTCTTAATAAACTGTGACAAGTATGCAAAAGTCTGGTTGGCTCACTTCTTCACAGATATTATACAAACTTGCAATTTCCCAAAAGAATTTAAATAATCAAAGATAATCGTTATATTAAAACCAGAAGAATCAGCAGATATTCCTAAGAGCTACAGACCAATAGTTTTGCTGTCTGTGACCTATAATCTACTAGAAAGGCTTATTTATAACAGAATTAGCACAGGAATATTTGAAGCGATTCCGGTCGAACAAACAGACTTTTCGCCTAAGCGAAGCTGTGCAGATCAAGCCCAATCACTCACCACCTACATTAAGGCAGGATTTTAAAGAAAACTTAAAACCTCAGCTGTATTTATTGACTTATCGGCGGCCTACGACACAGTGTGGAGAGAGGGCATGATATACAAGCGCCTACGTGTAATCCCCTGCAAACTAACAGCCCAACTGATAAACAGCATGTTAAACGACCAAGTATTACCGACATCAGCTCCCCAAGGAAACTAAAGAACGAGCTACGACAGGGATCAGTCCTTGCCTTACTTCTATTTAGCCTGTATATTTCCCACATGCCAGAAACAAGATCAAGAAAGTTTGGCTACGCTGATGACTGGGTACTTGCAACAAGATTTAGTTCTCTTGGACAGTCAAAGAAGACCCTAACGACAGCTCTGTAAGTACTGAAAAAATATTTTCGCAAGTGGAGCTCCAACTTAATGCCACCAAAACAAAAGTCACCTGCTTTCACCTAAATAACAAGCTCGCTAGAAGAGAACTTCAACATACAATTTAAAAACAACACCCTATTTACCCACAATAAAACACCTAAATATCCTCCCACTTAACTGCGACGAATAAATGCCCCTACGAACGAGTATAAAAAGATCGTGGACAATAGAAATCTACTCATCTTAGCGAAACGTCTGCCAAAAACCAAACGGTTTTTAACTAACAAACGGATGCAATCTCGGATATATATACATAGATGAAACTAAAGAAGTTTTACTTCAGTCGTGTGATCTAAAGCACACTCGTTTTTTTTATACAACTTCACCGGCGCGGCCCTCATCTTGTGGTCCACGATTTTTGTTCGGCAAAGTGACGTCCGTATAGCAAAAGGTAGGATTTAGGTAGAAACTAATAAAAAGAAAAATATTAAACACATTTCATCGAGCAAACTACCTATAGTGTATTGCACTTATTAAGTTTTAATTAATTTATCTTTATTTTTGGTTGGATTCATTTGTTTTATTAACATTAAAAGTAAAATAATATTATATATGTATAATATTAATAATAATATTAATATTAATAATAAGCAGCGGAAAACTCATAGACAATATGTAAATATTTCCAAACTTGGACAAAGTTAATTTACCACTGAGCTCAAAGAATATAATTTATAGAACATTTTAGTTGATTGGTCTATGGATTTTTTCGATTGCAGAGCTTGGAGCCAATTTTTTGTACAGCATATAGAACAATGGTGACATAAGGATAGTGTAGATAAGCAGCGTCTAAATTTTGAGATGTGGGCCACTTCTTGGAAAGAGATTGCGGGTTGGTTTTCCAGTATAGCTGTTTTTATTGATTGGAGTTCGTCTAAGCTTATATCGATCGTCAAGTTAAAGGTTCATTCTTGTTTCGGGATCTGTGTCTTGCTTCATCTAGGGCCGGCAGGAGTATGACTTGATGGTGGCTAAATTGATTTTCATCACAGGTTAATCGGCATCCGGTTGGAATTTACAAAAGGTAACTTCCTCGTGACCATTTTTCTGTTTCATTTTGGTAAAGACATCTCATTCGGATTGTCTCTTGTGGTGGTAGGAGAGCGATGCTTGCGCCTATTTTGAATAACTGTATATGATTCTTGTAATTGAATTCCGATTGGGTTGCGTTCATATTTATTTTACTTTGTTGACATGCAATGCACTGATTGATGTAATCTTGAATGGATTTCTTTATGTTGGGCCAAAAATATTATTCCTTGACCTTTGCAAAAGTTTCATTTTCCTTCATGAAGTTTTTGGATGATTTCTTTGACGTCGTCTCTATTAGTGACGTCCAATAATGTTTTCATGCATCATTTGAATTTAATTAATGGCCATTTGAAGAATTGTTGAATAGTTGCCAAAAACGATTTATAGAGTTTTGGGTTTTCAAAATAAACGTGATACTGTACCTCTGAGGAAACGAAATCTCTGATGAAATTCAATATGTCGCTTTCTAGTTTTTTTTTCGATATTTATACATTAATTAGTTTTAGTTTTACTATCGCGAGGAGTTTCTTCTCGATCACAGAATAATTTTGTTCATCATTTAGTGTTCGAGACGCGTAAGTGACCGGTAAATTTTGGCTAATAGAACCTTGAGAAGTGACGGCATAATTTCTTGCATCAGTAATTAGATTGAAGGGTTTGGAAAAGTCCGAGTATTCTAGAATTGGATCGTTTATCAACATATTTTTACATGTGTTAAAAAATTTCATTTTGTTCGATTTTGGCACCTTTTTTCCGAAACCTGGTAAGGGATTTGGTAATAATCTAAAAGTCCCAGAAATCCTTAATCTGTTTAGTCGTTTTGATTTTATTAGGGTTCAGCTTCACACCTTCAGAGGTCACGACGTGACCTACGTTTGCTACTTCTTTCGTCAAGAATTTCGATTTGTCACATTTTTAGTTCTGGATACCACGAAGGATTTTATCCATTACCCGCTGAAACGTAGTGGGTGCATTTTTCAGTCCAAATGGTATCCGGAGGTACTCGTGGTGACCCTGCTCTGTGTTGAAAGCAGTTTTTTTCAATGTCTCGATCTTCCATTTCAATTTAATGGAAGCCTCTGGCTAAGTCCAATGTTGTGAAATACTAACATTTTCCCAATTTGTCCAACAAATTGGCAATGTTTGGCCAGGGGTACTCATCATCTATTGTTTTCTCGTTTAATTTGCGGTAGTTAACCACCATTTTCTACTTCTGTTAACCAGAAGCGTATGTATTTTTGGGTACCACCCAGATAGGTGAAGACCACGGAGAGTTCCTTGGCAGAATTATTTTCTGGCCTGACATTTTTTTTATTTGTTCTTCGACTTTCGTTTTATATATAAACGGATAGCTGCAAGACTACTTATATACCGTATCCTCGTCAGTTGTTCGTATGAGATGTCTTACTTGGCTCATGAAAGTTAAAGCTGTGTTTTTGTGGTAAAATATGTCCGAGTATTCCCACAAATTGAAAGAATTTTTGTTTTATCTTCGTCATTTAAATGGTCGGTTCGTGTTTTTGAAAAGGAATTGTTTTGGCGAGTCATCATAGTTTTGGAAATTTCGTCCCTATTGCATTTTTCAATTGTTACAGGTTCTAAGATATTCAGTGTCACGGGTTTCGTGATGTTATTGAGTAAAGTGGTCATTGCTTTTCCACTTTTGGCAATTTGTCAAACATTCAGGTATTTTTTTTTGGCTTGGGCGGTTGCCATTCAGCCAGTCACACACAAAATTTTATTTATTTAATCTATATAAATAGTAAAAGCTTTAACACATACCATGCGTACCTTCTAAGCATTCAGGTATTTCGCAATTGTAAAATCATTGATGTGGTGTTATGATTTAGCCTTGTTCGATAAAAGTTTTGACCTGTATTACTTGTTTAGAACGCGATGCGACAGTAACTAAGTTCAGATAATTTTTTGTTTTTTGGAATTCAGATAAATTTTTGTTTTTTGGAATTGGAGCCAAATTTTGGCGAACGATGTAAAGTGATGACCGCTGTCGAAATCTAGTATCGTTGTAAGAGTTTCAGGTGATCAAGACCGATCAAACCTTGAAAAATGTTATGGAATTTGAGTACAAAGAATTTCAAATATTTTTGTCCAGGTACATTAATTGGTTTTGGAGCTGGTACTGATGCAGTGTATTTGTGAGCCGATTTTTGAAAAATAATCGAAACAATAAAAGGGTTGTACCTCATTAAATTTAAAAATAGTTTTTGTGCGAAATTTTATCATATTTGGAAAATGTTATATACGACAATTCGCTAGAATTGGTATAATTGAAAGAAATTATTAATTATAAATCTTCTTCAGTGTAATCGACATTATCCTGTTCCATATTTACAGTGGGGTATTGATATTCTTCAATTTCACAGAATAAACTGTAATCGTATTCGACAAATTCCTACTACGGGAAATCGTTTCATTCATTATTATCGCTTAATACTGTATTAAATAATTCTTCCGATACAAAATTTCTTTAGGGTTGTTGATAAAATGAGATCGAAGGGCCATGTTGAATATTGAAAGTATTTTTTGTTGGTACGCTCATTTAAGTACATTTAAGATATAGGGCGTTTAATGTTAAATTTTGTTTATTGAAATACCTTTATAATCCTAATAGCGTTCAAAATATTTTCACCAAAGTTGATGAACAGAGCTTTTTTGTGATGAGAAATCATAATATTTACTCAGTTTTACTCTAGCTCACAGAGGGCGCTACGTAAGCTATACTAAGTAACTTAAAATGTACCTACTTTTTTTATGCCACATTTTTTTGGAAAGCTGAATTATCAAAAATGAATTTTTAATCATTTCCACGTAGAAAACGTACGCTTGTTTCATCTCGCAAGAATTTACTGTTTTAGAGATAATCGTGATTGAAATATTTGAAAAAATTAATGCCCTAATAATTTATTGAATGATTCATATAATATTTCTGTTGATTAATGATTATGCGAAAATAAAAATGTACCTAGATTGTTGAAAATAAATGTATTTTTGGTACAAGTATGACTTAGTAAGGATCACCTAAAATAAATAAAAATTATCACAATAAGCTTAACATTACGAAATGCTATTATTACTTTTACAACAATTGTTCGAGGTGGCCACCGTTGACTTCAATACATTTTTGTATTTGTTTTTCGAATAATTTTCTAATATTCAAAAGTGTGTTTTATTTAAACACATCCACAGCATTTACTATTTTTCGCCAAAGTTCGGCACCAGAATTTATTGCTTCGGTATAGACCATTGTTTTAAGAAACCCCCATAAGGAAAAATCCGTAGGGTTATGGTCTGGACTACGTGCTGGCCAAGCATATTGACTACCTCGGCCAATTCAATGTTGTGGAAATTCATTATCAAGGTAATTTCGTACTACTCCACTGTAATAGGGTAGAGCACCATCCCGCATAAACTATATGTTGTGTCTCACGGTTAATGGCAAATCATCTAACCTGTCTGTAAGAATCGGGGGTTGTAATTTCCTTTTTCGTACATAGGAGGAATCATACTCTACTTTGATATAGTGGGCTGGTTGAAAATCATAAATCGCTGGTTTTTAAAAGTTTTTATTTAACACTAAAATATTTCTCACTTTAAATACACAATGCACTTTACCATTAATGGATTGATACAAACATTAAATTAAAATTCGAATGCCGTGGAAAAATAGGGACATATCGTTACGATCGCTATGTAAGAAAATGTCGACCGTCAACTCTGGTCGGCAGTTGGAAGTGAACTAGCTATTGCAACATAGCAACCAGAGAATGGCACGAAAATAATAGAGGGGACAAGTTCTCGGAATTTGCCTGCTGCGATATAAACGGTTTTTAAGACGTTGGCGCTTAGGGACAGATCGAGAATTATTTAATTGGAAATAAAGAAAGATTAAACGAAATGTTGTAATCTGTAATTGCAACAACCTACAACCTAAACGAACAGAGGGATATCTAGAGCTCATGCAAAAGCAGGTTGTGCCGGCTTTACGAGCTACTCTAACCGAAGATGTGTTTAGAATAACCTAGTTTCAACAGAATTGATGTCCGGCTTATAACACCGTTTAAGTCAGAAATTTCTTGAAAGAGTAGTTTAATGAAAAAGTTATTTCATTAAATGGTCCAAAATCTTGGCCTCCTAAAACCACTGACCTTTTGCCCTTGGATTTCTACCTCAGGGGTCACACAAAGAATGAGGTGTATGAAGTTGATCTTACCGCGACCATAGAAAACCTGAGACAAAGAGTTTTGGACACATTTAGAAACATTAACGGAAATACATTTGCTAGGGTTGTATAAAGTAAAATTAGTACGATAGAAATTGTGAAAGCGTTAAACAGTATAAAATTGGGTAAAGCTGCTGGGTACGACAGGATAACAGTTGAAATGCTGAAGGCTGGAAAAATCGTAGTAGCTAGTCCGCTGTACCGCCTTTTTTACCTTTGTTGTAGGGGTGGTAGCGTACCAGACGACTGGTGCAAGGCCGTTATCGTGCCGCTTTACAAGGGAAAAGGTTCGCAGCAGGACTGTAAGAACTACCGAGGTATTAGTTTACTCAACATAGTCGGCAAACTGTATGCAAAGATATTGATTAAAAGAGTAATTTATGAAACTGTATGGATCAGGCCTTTTCATTACGAGGTATAGTCAAAAAATTCTTGGCTAGAAGTCAGAAGGTCTATTGCGCTTTTATAGACTTGGAAAAGGCCTATAACAAAGTGGTGAAAAGTGAATTGTGGTCGACATTGTCTATGTATCGAATAAGCGGTAGTTTAATACAAGCACTGTAATTACTTTACGAGGATTTCAGTGCTTGTGTCAGGATAAACGGAGCTTGCACGGACTGGTTTAACATCGAAAAAGGTATGAGACAGGGATGTGTGACTTCGTCATAGCTGTTTAACTTATACATTGACGATTGTTTAAAAGATTTGAAAAAGAGTGCGTATGGATTGAAAATGAATTACTTAATCGTCAAATGCCTTCTTTACGCCGATGATCAAGTCATATTAGCGTCTTCTGATGAGGAGTTGCAGGCGATAGTTGATGTTATGCATGATACCCAGAAAATCAAAGGGATAAAAATAAATGTAAGCAAAACGAAAGTTGAAAGGAAAAAAAAGCATGACAAACTGTGAAGTTTCTATTGAGGGAGAAAGAGTGGAACCAGTTAATGAATTTGTGTACTTGGGTTCAAAGTTTACGAGAGATGGAAAGTATTACAGTGACATTGAGCGAAGGGTGTTGGCAGGAAGACAAAATGAATGGGGCACTGCATAGCTTTATGAATAGCCAGAAAGTGTCAAAAAAGGCACGTCTGGCTGTGCATAGAGGTGTGTTGGTTCCTACACTTATGTATGGTAGTAAATGTTGGGTTTGGCAGAAGAAGTATTAAAATAGGATTAATGCTGCGGAGATGAGTAGTCTGAGAAGTATAGCCGTAGTGACTCGGTTGGATAAAGTTAAGAATAGTGAGATAAGAGAACGCTGTGGTGTTAAAGAAGATGTGATTACAACGACACACAAAGGAATGCATAGATGGTTTGGACACGTAGAAAGGATGGATAACGGAAGATTGACGAAACAAATTTATGGGGCGAGTGTGAATGAACAAGTCGGTAGAGGTCGACCTCGGCGAACATATCTCGTTCAGATCAACATTGTTCTGAAGAAAGGCCAGGTTAAGAGTACCAACAACCGACGAGCATGTATGAGAGCACTGATGAAGGTAGAGGACGCAAAAGATGTGTGTAAGAACCGTAGCAGAAGTGGAAGGAAGTGGTCTCTGCCTACCCCTACCGGAAAAAGGCGTGACTATATGTATGTATGTATGGGTTGTACGAAAAACAGTCACCAATTGTCAAAAATGTCTCAATGCAAATGGACGTTATTTTGCAAATTTGTAAATTGATACCCAATCAGGCAGCAGTTAAAACATAATTAGATTTTACGTTACATTAAATTTTACAACTTGTGAAATATTTCTGTCGCGATTTTCATTTACAATTTGTATCTACTTGTGGGTTGTTCAAAGGTTCAAGTGGTAATTAAATTTACGATGATTTTTCTGACTTGTTTTTTCAACACACTTATAGTAGTGAATTTTTCCCAAAACATCTGATTTGTTTATAAGTCACCATTTAAGTTTATGCTCTATTAAAAATTTAATGTATTCATGCGTTTTTTTATTCGTTAATGTTATTTTCTGACAAATAAATAAATCTTAGAAAAAATTAAGACCTAACTTTAGAAAGTGTGATATTTTGATGAAACTCCAATCTTTTGTTCACTTGTGAGAAATCACACTGGAAATTTTACACTTTTTCCAAAAATCGAAAAATCCAATATAGCGGACACAAGAAAAATTAAAGTTGAGGTGGATTGAGGAATAACAAAAGACGATTGAGAAATGTCATACACGCTATCGTATTCGTCTTGAAAAAGTGTTATATTTTGAGAGGTGTCAAATTAACCGTTTTGGATTTACTGGCGAAAAACGAAATCTTCCATTTTCGGTTTTTTTGCCGATATTTCAAAACCAATTAACCGATCGTGTTTCTGAAGCCGGCTATCGAATGCACTAAGCTTTCTCTGAAACTTCCCCCATTTAACCTTTGTTGTAGGTATGATGGGAGCCGATATCCCTGTATAGAGAAGCAAATCTGGGACACACTGAATAATCAAAATCAGGTACTTCAACTTCAACAATTTCTAGCCGGCGTCAATGACAATAATTTTGAAGGATCTTCTTATAAATATGTGATTGGACGACTATTTATAATGGACTTACAATCGCACAAAACAGTTGACATTTCTTTATACGTTAAATTGGCTTTCTGTAAGACTTTTCTAAGTAACTCTTTAACAATACGAATTAGACGATTCCACCATCCTCCCCACCCAGCTACAGTTAAAGGATTAAATCGCCACTTAATTCTTTGTAATGTACCATACTTCACTTCATTCAATTTCAATTTTCCTTAAAAGATTACTTGTACCACAACAATTTGTACCGTTATCACTATATATGATACTGGGTTTGCCTCTTCTGGCTATAAATCTTCTGATAACTTCAAGGAAAGCAATGGTTGATAATAAACTTACCAGTTCTAAATTCACTGATCGATAAACTGCACAAGTAAAAGAAGATCCTCGCTTTCTGTCTCCCCTTTAGATATAGACGACATGTGTAATCGATTCTCGTTACCTTGAAAACCATCGCATCTCTGGTTCTTGCTACTGGTAGGGGAGCCGGGACTGCTTCTAAATTATAAATGGCATAACGTGTACATGTAACGCACTTCTGGATGACAGAGCGTATGGCACGCCGACGAGTAAGAATTCACACTTGTTCTCGTAAACAGTTCATAACTATTTGAACACCAGCATGATTTAGTTTTTGGTGTTTATATTTAATTAGTCTAGTAACCAAAGGGTGTCGAGGATCCAAAACTACAGGTTACCTAAAACTAAATGTATCTTTACCGTTAGATATTACTGTTGTAAAACCGCACGCCTATGTTAATAGACAAACAGTTTTTGTGTATTTAAATTAGTATAAAAGACCGACCAATTTCTTCAATGGTACTTTTAAATATTCTCTACTACTAATATTTTTGCCGCAAAATTCATCAATCGAGCTCCTATTGTAGCAACAAACAATTCAAGTCGAGGTATAGTTGTCTTGGTTGTTGGAGCGACTCGTAATTTTACTCCAATTAACTAAATTTTTTCACCTTTTGAAGTAATCAGTTCGAGCAAAAAGCGCTGCAGCATAAGCATTCTGACTGGCATTCACGAAGACATGTAAAGTTATGTCTAGTTTATCTCTTGTTTCTTGAAAAAGCCAACGAGGAATCCTGAACGTCCTTAATAACTTCGCTTCGCTCGCCATACGACAGAAACATCTCTTTATTTTATCGTCAACTTCTTCATCCCAGTTTAATGATTTAGACCATAACTTCCGCAACATTAGTTTAGGTAAAAGAAGAACTAGACTTATAGTTATTGAGTTACAAAAAGGATAACTCTCTTAGTAATTGGCTCTAGCATAGATTCTTTTAAGTGATTTAAGTTTAACATAAAAGTATCATTTTGCTTGTCCCATATAAGGCCTAAAATAGAGGTTTGATCATTTGAGAATTTCATTCCATTATATTCCCATCCTCTTAAATTAAATCCACCAGCCCTCATAACACTCGTTGATTGTTTTATGAAATAATCTAATTCGACAGAAGTATCCACGCTGGTCACAAAATTATCTACATAAAATGGTTTTATTAATTGTTTAATGGATTTTCGGTATTCGTAAGTGAATGCTTCCTCAAGTGTTCGTTCTAAATGTAATTCAATAGTAGCACCCAGTAGGAAAGGGCTACTTGAAACTCCAAATACCCACCGACAATGTCTGTAAACTTTAACTTCGCTTGGGTTTGTCTTATTCCACCACAAAAAACGTAAAACATTTCTGTTTTTTTGAGTAAAATACTAATTTAAAGAAATGCCTTTTCAATATCGGATATAACACCTATTTTTTTTTCTCTAAATCTCATAAGCATTGTTGGAATAAGGTCCAGTTTCCAAACATTAATTAAGCTATGGTGAGTTTCTTTCTCTTACAGATGCATTAAAAACTGGTCTAATAGGAGTCTTACTATTTTCTCTAATAACACGCCTATGAGGAAGATAGTATCCATATTCTTTATCTCACACTCTGGTATTTTTTCGATAATGCCTTCAGCTAACGAACTTTCCAAAATTGAGATTTTGAGCTTCCTATTTCTTTGCTACATTTTCCAATCTCAACGTCGCAAATTATTTATTGTTAGGTAGTGCTGGGTCGTTTTTCTTTCACTTTAATAGCACCTCGGATCTACCTTTATCATTAAACTTAATTGTTTGACGAAATTTTTCCTTTACTTCAGCTTGATGAGCTTCTTTCGATTTTGTTTGTGTTAAATCAGTTATACCAAGGATGTCTAAACTCCATAAATCTGACACACTAGCTTTTTGTACGAACATCGACATCACTAAAAATGTATAATGTTCTTGTAGGGTTTTTCCACTTAAATTTGTACCCATAAGAGTCCATCCCAGTTTTGTTTTCATGGCAATCGGTCCACATTCCAAATTTATGAGATTACCAGTTGATAGTTTACCAATCACATCTGCACCAAGTAATAAGAAGATAAGTTCTTCACTATGTTGAACATTTGAACATTTTTCCTGACTTAAAGCTGTAAAGTTGCAAGCATAAGTTCCTTCTAGACTGATCAAATGTACCTGATAGTCAATGTGTTCCTGAGGTTGAAATTTCTCTCCACCAAACAACATATGGACAATTTTTTGTTGACCAATTGGTTTGTAGCTTAAATTACAAGCTACTTTTAATAAACTGTATGATCCGTGAGACCGTGTACTGCTCTAACGATTCGCTCCTTGTTCTGATTTCGTAATTTAACGTAAAGTGTCTGTAAAAATACTTCTGTATTTTAATTCTTTAATTTTAATGTCTCGACACATCAAGAGTACATGTTTTCTTCCTCACCATGCACACTTCTTTTAGACTTGCACCATCTACTATTATGTCCGGGTTTAAGGCAACTAAAACATACATTCCTTTTGGCAGTGCGTCGCGCGCGCACGTGTGTGTGTGTGTTCGAGCTTTTTTTAATCTTCTCCATATTTTTATCGACTTGTATTTTTCTTATAATTACCAATGTATTCCCAATAATTGTCCTGTCACGGTTGCCAAATATTATGAGTCCTTGAGAATTATTACTATAAATATTATATATAGCTGTCCTTTATTAAAGCTCCTACAAAGATTGCTCTTTTAAAAAACAAAATTGTCATTACAACTTTTTATTAACTTCAATTGACATACGTTTTAAAAAATAACAAGAAAGTAAAATTAGTTCTAAAATCATTTCTTTATTTCCAACTACGGCTTAACATAAATACACACCATACCGCGCATTTCTTTATTTGAAAACAAATTATGTCGTGGCATTTTCACTTGTAAAAAAAACAAAATAATTTCAGTTGAAAATAGGAGTCTTCTGTCAAATTATTTGTTTTCCAACGCCTCCTATTACAGTAGATACTTATTGTTTCTAGAGCTGGCGGTGAAAACAACTTCCTTATAAGTTATCAAAAGTTTGAATTGTCAGGTCAGTTCTACTTCAGATTTTAAAACCACCCGACTGCCGGGGGTGATCGTCTTTAACTTCCTCACAAATTATGGCCGTTATTTTTGTGTCAAAGTTTTACTAAATATGTTACCTACCAAATTTCAGCATATATAAAGTACTTAATCGGATTAAATATCTTTAAAATGTCTTACTTGTAACTTTTCCTAAATTAAATATTGTCTTTTTTAAATAAGCGCTATCACATTATGTCAAAAAACGCCATCAACTTTCGAACAAGTTACTTCAATTTTTTTTTCAGAATATTCATTATTGTGTAAGTAATGAAGACGTATTAAAAAAACTTTGGCAGACGGTCGCATTCTAAGGACAGACGGGCCTAAATTGCTATCAATATATAAAAGTACGAGTTATTAAATTATTTCAAACAACTTCGGGAGTATAGAGTTTCTTTCGCGTAATATAATTATTTAAAACAACTTCGGACGAGTTCCATGAGCAAAAATTTTATGTGAAAAATGAGCTATTGAATATTAATTTAATTTTTAACATCCCAAAATAAAAAAAAATACGCAAAAATAAAACACAAAATGAGAATCTATGTAGCAAGCAATAGAAATAAATTATTCGTTTATATGCAAATGAAAATGCAAACTCGATGTACTCATCTTCATCACTACTTGCATAAAATACGTTATCTTCATCTATCTCCGGGGCTGGGACTTTGCACATTTCTTCGAGTGTAGAAGGGGTTTGTGGTCCACTAAACCATTCCAGTTGGTATCTTTTATCAACTAAAAGCCAGCCATGTTTTTCAGGAATAAAAAAATTTTGATTAACTTCTTTTGCATAACTCCAGATGGCGCAAATTTAAGTAAACCTTTTTATTTTATTTACTAGAACCTTTCGACAGGGTGGCATTAAGCTTCCATCAAAATTTTTAACTTTATCCAATGGATTTCTTCCTTGGGAGACAGTACCACCATGTTTTCTAAGAAACAAATCTGACCCTTGCTTTATTCACACTATTAGCATTGTGACTACCATATATGCAGCATACGAATTTTTTATTGCTTTGAATTTGCACTTCCGCAGTGCCTTGAATTTGCTCTCCGATATATTCTGGGAATGGCCAAAAGAATAAAAAATTTTGGCTAAATTCAGATCTTTCTCGATAATATTGAAAGGATTTATTTTACCTTTTCGAGCAAATGATGCTGTATAATCACTGCCTGTTACAACGTGATAGGCAGGGAACGCTTGAAAAAGAATGTCTCCTAAATTCGTGTATATGTCATTAACAGAAACGTATCTCAAAGTGTTTTTTGACTGAAGTCCAGTTTCTATCCAAATATGTTAGATGTGCATAATTTTGACTGCTATTACCAATATATCAGTATCGGAGGCACGTATCACAACATTAATATTTTCTGATAGTTTAGATATATAAAATAGAACTCTAGTATCAGCTTCATGGTGATTAGATTGTAGAACCCATCATTTTCACAATTCACAAGTCCATCAATCTTCTAAAACATGTAACATATATCTTCACAATTTACCCGAAGATTTTTGTCTACCAAAATACCCAGAGGAATACTTAGTTCCCAATGTTTCTCTAAAAACTTTACGAATCACACCTCACAAAGAGTCACACCTCAATGTTATCAAAAAATCGTTGGGCCGCTTCTGCTCTTTTCCAATAATATTTAACACATTATCCCTTCCCGATACCCCTGCTCTCCTGTCTCTTTCGATGCCTTTTAACAATGGCATACACACATATAAAAAATTAGGTCTATTCTTTTGCCTGATGTTCTGCATAACTTCTTGCCATAAGCAAAAGGAGGATCACGTAGAAGATGCAAAAAAAGAATCCATCGAAAATGGTACAATCTATTTGACTTAGACTTGAAGAAGCGAACAACGATTCTCCAATAATTTGGATTTATCTGTTTTATTGATACTTCCATCGAGATGACTCAGTAACAACGGAACTGTTGTCAATGGATACGATAATACATTTAATAAATAAATCTTATGTTACAACGATAATACTAAAAGTCGTCCCAATAGATTTATTTCGATTTTCACTTCGGCAGTTTTGCCGTCGCTTCTCTTAATTTTTATTTTATTTTCCGATGCAAATGTGTAAATTACTTGTTTTGAAATGGGTTTTTCAAACCTATTTGCATTCTTGTTGCATTCAGTAATGAATTGATCTTTTAGTTCTTCTTCTTTAGTAATTATATTTAAAAGGAAACTTTTGATTTGTTCGCTGGCGGTTTTTCCAGTGGATAGATTAGCAAGTTCATTACTGTTTAACATTTCAGATGAAAAGGGTTTGAAAGTGTTGGTAATTTGACTCACAAGCTCATTTATCAAAGTATCATCTTTTTTAATTTTATTGTCGCGGAGATAAGTCATTACGTCTTCGGTAGAGTTAAGATTCAGGGTATTTAGTAATTGTGTGACTAAGGATGTGCGTAGTAAATGACTTTTAGCCCATCGGCGACTTGCTGATATCGAATTTGTGAACGAGCTTATCTCCGTATCGCTAGCTTATTTTCTATATAAAATGTTTGCTCAAGGAACTCAATGTTCCCAAGGTCATTTCAAATAATTATATCACGCTTAATTTCATGCATTAATAGCAATTTAGGCCTGTTTTTTAACAATAAGCAAATAGTTTGTTTATAAATTTGTCATGTAGGAAAAGTGTCCTGAGACAATTTTTTGGAACAAACCATGGAGCGTTGGTCATCAGTCTAAGAACCTTTGATTGGAAACGTTCTAAAATTTCTATGTTGGAGAGTGATGCCGTTCCCCACAGCTGGATCCCGTAACTCCATATTGGTTTTAGGATGGCTTTATAAATT
Source organism: Agelastica alni (assembly GCA_950111635.1). Classification (NCBI taxonomy): domain Eukaryota; kingdom Metazoa; phylum Arthropoda; class Insecta; order Coleoptera; family Chrysomelidae; genus Agelastica; species Agelastica alni. Next base: position 46,247,924 of record OX467708.1, on the reverse strand, counting down.
AGAAGCTTATTTTTCAAGTTTAGTTTTGATTTTCTTCCAATCAGCCAGTAGAGCTGCCTTAGTTTAAAACCCAGCTGCTTACGTTTTGAGAATATATGTTTTCTCCACGTGAGTCGTCTGTCAAGGTAAACTCCTAAGTATTTCGCTTCGTCATGGTGTGGTAGTTGACTGTTGTTAAGTTTAATTGGTGGGTAGTTTCCACGACGGTTCGTAAATGTAATTTGGACAGATTTGGTAATGTTAACTTTAATGTGCCACTTACTGAGCCACTGTTCTATTTTATATACGTGTTCTTGCAATTTTTGGAAAGCAATGTTTTTGTCTTCATGAGATGTAAGGATGACTGTATCATCTGCGTATGTTGCTGACAGGCTCTTGTCGCTAGTAGGTAAGTCGGCGGTGTATAGAAGATATAATAGTAGCCCTAGTACGCTGCCCTGTAGAACTCCAGATTCTATTTTTTGCAAAGGTGTGTATTCTCCATGGTATTTTCCTAGGAAATGACGATTTGTGAAGTATGAGTTGAGGATGGTAAAGTAATTTAGAAGTAAGGGTTTTTTGAGTTTTTATAGAAGGCCTGGATGCCAGACCTTGTCGAAGGCTTGCGTTATACATAATGACACAAAAATAACGACGATAATTTGTGAGGAAGTTGAAGGCGTTTTTTTATATATTTGACAGCGTATGCTACGAAATTGCGATCATTCCTAGCGGGGCAGAGGCTTATGATTTTAATTTAGTTAGGAATTTGGGCCATTTTCACAAAACAATTATTTCGGTAATAATTGGGTAGTTTTGAGCAATTTTTAATCATTTTTTAAAATTCTAAATCTGATAAAGCGACCGATCACCGCCGGCAGACGGGTGGTTTTAAAATTACAATCTGAAGTAGAACCGACGTGCTTATTCAGATATTTGGTAACTTATAAGGAAGTTGTTTTCACCGCCAGCTCTCGAAGTATTAATAAAATGAAGTGTATACCGATACGTTAAGCGTCAAATGTTTCATTTAAAAATATTAAATGCCTTAAATGTATTCAGAAATAATAACATACTTTGTTATATAAAAACTTCCGATTAACAATATTTTTTATTAAATTTAAGTGGTCATCACTAAATCTACTTGTACCAAAAATACCATTTATTTTCAACAATCTAAATACATTTTTATATGCACGATTAAGAAGTAGCATTTCTAATAATTAATCAATAAAAATATTATGTCAATGATTTTTTTAATTATTAGGGCTACCTGCATTTGCTAGGTTGTTAGGTCAAATAAAAAATTAATTTCATTTAATTATTTCTTCGAATATTTCAATCACGTTTATCTCTAAAACAGTAAGTTTTTGCGAGATGAAACAATTTTACCTTTTCTGTGTAGAAATAATATAAAATTTATTTATGATTATTTAGTTTTCCAAAAAATATGGCATAAAAAAATAGATACATTTTAAGTTACTCAGTATAGCGTATGTAGCGCCCTCTGTGTTCTAGACTGAAACTGATTAAAGATTAAGATTTCTCATCACAAAAAAGCTCTGTTCACTAACCTTTGTAAAAATATTTTGAACGCTATTAGGATTATAAAAGTATTTAAAAAAAAAATTCATTTAACGCATTATCTTCCTTAATATTAAAATTGGATTAAGGTAAATTGTGTTATATCGCAATATTTTTATACAAAGAATTCGTAGTTGCTATGTGTCCCATTAATAACGGACTTCCCTGTATGCAGTCAAAGGGCCATACAGAATTGTCCTAAAGACCTGTGCTCAAGAGCTCACCGCAGTTCTCTGAAGACTCTTCAAGTTATCATACAGCAAAGGAGTATTTCCGTCCATGTGTAAAAACGCTAAAGTCCAACCGATTCCGAAAAAAGGAAAGAAGACTATTCCTGCAAATTATCGCCCTATTGCATTGCTCACAGTCATATCCAAAGTTATGGAAAAAGCGATTAACACAGAACTCATCAAATATCTGGAAAAATTTGAGATAATCCATGACAGACAATATGGATTTCGACAACTTCGATCTACTGGAGATTTGCTGGCTTATGTCACTCAGCTCTGGACAAACACTATTGAAAAGTTTGGTGAATCCCGTGCAATAGCATTGGATATATCTAAAGCCATTGACCGCGTTTGGCACCAGGCATTGTTAAGTAAATTATCTGCCTACGGTCTCCCAACCAAACTGCGCCAATGGCTCTTGAGCTTCATGCAAGATCGCTCCTTACAAGTGGCAGTTGACGGTATTTCTTCTGATGCGTTTAAAACCAATGCCAGGGTCCCCCAGGGTTCCATCCTGTCCCCCACCTTATTTCTTTTACACATCAACGACCTCTTGAAAACCACCACGAACCCCATTTACAGTTTCGCAGACGATAGCACACTTGTCTCAACTTTCACATCCTATCGATCACTTTCGGTGAATGATACAAGTAGACTCAGAAAGTTTTTTACTCCTGATCAACTGTTGACGACGTACAAGGCTCAAATCCGACCTCTACTGGAGTATTGCTACATTTGGGGTTCAGCACCATGGCATTCTCTTCGTCTTCTAGATTCCATTCAGAAAAGAGCCATTCGCTTGATAAACAGCTCAACTCTCACAGATACCCTTCACCCTCTAGAACATAGAAGAAGAGTTGCAGACCAGTCATTGCTCTAGAGATATTTCCATGGCAGATGCTCCAGAGAAATAAAAACTCTTGTTCCACCATTGGCCACATTCGGCCGAAGAACTCGGCACGCTGATCAGTCTCACTCATTTATTCTCAAGATTGACACTAAAAGGACCAATCTTCATCAAGAATCCTTCTTTTACAGTGCTGCTACGGAATGGAATAAGCTTCCAAAATCAGTTTTTCCAGAGAACTATGACCTGCAACTTTTTAAAAAGCGTGTCCATGATCATTTCCTTTCTATAATCCCTTCCCCTTCTAATAGTCGCAGTGCGGGCCGTCCGAAGCTTTTTTTTGGTGTAGTTTTTTGCAATGTTTTTTTTTGTTATTTGTCTGTGATAAATTGTTTATTTCTGGATATTTTTAAAATTCTAACTTGTTCATCCTACACTAACATTCCTTATCCAGTTCCCATGGCGAAAGATAAGCTCTTATATCCACGTGGTCTTCGCTGGGTAGTGACGATATAAAATATTAATAATTAGGCGGATTAAATGGAGTCTAATTTTTTATTCTGTCACTGGCGAAAAGAGAAACCCCTAATGATCCCAAAACTATCAATTTATATGTTTTTTGAAGTGATAACTTCTTATGGCACGCTGTGAACTTTTTTTGTAATGGGTAAAAAATGTTAAACTCGCATCAGGACACGTGGCCTGATCGAAAATTCGTAAGACGGATGTATTTCGCTGGAGCAATATAAAATGCGACTTTTCTTGACTGGTAACTTGGCAACCTTATTCAACAAACTGACAAATTCAAGTACATTTTTATGTCATTTTGATAAATTAATTTAGTAGCTAAATTCAAAATTTAAGTGCTTTTCATTAGTTTATTGATTAAGTTCTGCTTTTGCTGCATTAAAATGGTCCAAGGAGAGGTGTCGTTTTGAGCAGATGTTATGGACACCATAGCGTGTCTTAATGACTCTAATGGTTCTCCCCCCGACAAAATTTTAGATCAAATAATTTATCAGTGCAAGAAGCCGTTAAAAAATGCATCAATTTGTGTTAAAAAAGCATTAAAAACTGGACTGAAAGCTGGTTTGATCAAAGAGAACGGGGGAAGGTTTAAATTAGGTTTTGGTTTGCCGATAACGGAGGCTCGAAGACGAAGAAAAAATAGAAGCAGAAGCCGTAGACGACGTAGCCAAAAGCGACAAAACCGAAAACGAGGTAGCCGAAAACGAAAAAGTCGAGGTAGGAAGAAAAGCGCCATATTGAAAGAAGATCAAGCAAAAAGCAGAAGAAAGAAATCGAAAACATTCAAATCTGGTACTGATGTTTAATATATGATTTATAATAAAGCGTTAATAAAAATAATGCATTATTCATAAACTATGGAAATCTGGAGACAATATTTTTCAGATTAAAAATAATATTTTCACGCGCGTTAATAATTAAGTTTTCACTTACGATACGCCACTGGTACACAATTCGGTATAATTCGGCGCTCCACATCGGCTCTTTTTCATTAAAAATTCAACTCTACTATCGGGAAGAAATGAACAACAAAATTTTTATGAAATTGTTGAACGAAAAATTTAATCCGAACGTTCCAAAAAGTTTTGGTCCGGTGAAAGATAATGCTTCGTATCACAATACACTGGTGGATCCAGCTTCAAATACTTCGTGGAAAAAAGGGAATCCATCATTTCAAAAGAAATAACCAAATTTCTTCTTTAGGAAAAGATTATTTCACCACAACAACATGGATTCGTCCAAGGCCGTTCTACCTTAACTAATCTGTTATATTGTGGCAATGACTGGACATCATCGCTTAATAAACAACAGCCCGTCGATGTTGTATACTTGATTTCGCCAAAGCTTTTGATCGGGTTCCTAAACGAAGACTTTTACATAAGCTTGATCACTTTGGGATAGGCATTTTAAAGTTAGAGTAGGAGAAGCATTCTCAGAAGAAAAATTAGTGGAAAGTGGGGTGCCTCAGGGTTCTGTTCTTGGATCTTTGCTATTCATAGCATACACCAGCGATCTCCCCTTTTACGTTTCAAGCAAAATATCTTTCTACGCAGATGACATAAAAATTTATTCAAATCCAATAACGAACCAGTTATCTCTACAGGATGATTTAAACTCTATATCGCTATGGTGTTCCTAATGGTTGCTCCCTCTCAATGCTGCTAAGTACGTAGTGCTTCGAATCGGTAAAAAGAACCCACTTCTGTCGTACTTCATAAACGGTCAAACTTTAAACTCCGTATTCTCTCAAAATGACTTGGGAATTATTATTAACAGTAGTCTTACTTGGTCTGACTATATTTTGTCAATAACCAAACGTGCTAACAACATGCTGTATCTTATACGAAAGTGTTTTTCGAGAGTTACGTTTCAATCGTTTTGTAAACTTTACACCATTTATGTAAGACCCATACTTAAATATGCGGGGCCCGCCTGGTATCCTGACTTGATTCGTGATAAAAGTTTATTAGAAAATGTTCAAAGAAAAGCCACTCGACTTTCCTTGGGACTGAGAAGACCTTCCTATGAAGAAAAACTTGCTATGGCCAACTTAACTTCTTTTGAACTTCGACGTCACCGTGGAGATCTTATCACTACATTTAAAATATTAAAATTCAACTTTGGAAACTTTTCCGTGATATTTCCATTAAACCATGACAACCGGTTCAGAGGACATGAATTAAAACTTAAAAAAGAAAACTTTGTGACCAGATCAAGACAAAATTTTCTGAGTAATTGAGTTTTTGACGCCTGGAATAATCTCGATGTTGACATTATTTTTGCTTCTTCTACTAACATATTTAAAAATATAGACTGGACCGCCTTATATATCAATAACTTTTAATTTATTATTTATCCTGTTACCAAGTATTGTACTTTTGTTTTTTTTATCTATCTTTTTAATTTTTGTTCATTTCAATTTATGTATTAATTTGCTTGTAGGTAATTGATTTGTATATTATCTACATTTTTTGGGTAATATAGAGACTTGTCCCTCTGCCCTTGTTTGTATGTAATAATAATAATAATAAAAATAATAATATGCAAAAGTGGATAACTTCAAGAAGCATATTTTATAAAGCCAAGGCAACCAAAGCTGGATTGAATAAATTGGTAAAAATTCACGAACCAGCTAATAAGAAATATAGTTGATAAAACATAGCAGAAAATTAAATTTTAACACTATGCTTGCCACTGTATCATCCGAAGCTAAATTCAATAGAAAAAATATGGGTAATGGTGAAGAATTAAGTGGCTATCACTTTTAAAGTGAACGACGTGAGAAAAATAATAGAAGAGAAATTTATAGATATCAAAACTGACTAGAAAAATATTTAAGCACATGTGAAACAAATTTAAATAGAATATATAGAAAGTGAGCATATTATGAATGTAGTAGATCTAATAATAAATTTTAAAGAAGATAGCAACGAAAGTGATTTTGTCCATCAGAAAATAAACTGGGTAAAAATCAAGATAATTTGGGCTGTCAACCATTAGTTAAATAATAATCATGGTAAGTGATATAATAAGTGCACATTGTGTACGTGCTGAGATAGTTCATTAACATTATTTCAGGATTTGGTTTTGGCTTGAATGATATTTATTGTGGATCGTTTATTTATTTTTATTAGGTATCATAGTCTTTAATTACCTACCTTTCAAAATCTCAACGGATAGAATTATTGCTTTAGATTATTTCGCTTTTGCCCCCTTTCAGTATTTACTTTAAAACACTTATTTCCCGGGGAGAAAAGTACACCTTCATTTGGTCCTTGCTGAGTATCAATCATTAATAATTAGAATTAATATATTTTTAAAATATTTGTTTTGAAAATTACATTATTAACCATTTTGAGAGTAATTGAATGGATCCACTGTTTTACAAAATTCATCAAGAGTCTATTAGTAAACGTATAAAATTTAGGTAGCAACGAAAAGAGTATAATTTAATTTAATTTAATTACAGTAGTCTGTCACTGGCATCATAAAAAAATTAAACATATTTACGTTTTTATAATAAACATAAAAAATAACTTTCGAATTACTAATTAAAACATAGTATAAACTAAAAACGATCTTAAAATTTTATATTTGGAGAATCATTGTCGGCATGCAATTTAAAAACACATAAATTTTTTTTTTGCAAAATTAAATAGGTACTTTTTTATCTAGATACCAGAAATATAAACTCCTGGACAAAATTAACGTAAAGATATAAAATTATCCAAAAAATTAATTTATCTTTTACCTATTTCCGTTTTTAAAGTTTATCGAGTATTTAAATAGTGGGTTATGCATATTTTGTCTATTGACAGATATCAAAACAATTCGTTTAGATTTACAGTTTTAAAGGATTTTTTTATAAGATAAACAATTTTTTGCAGTATAGTTGCGATAGATTTTCGTTAAAAGTAATCTTATAAATTGTTCCTTTTTTGGAAATAATACGTTGTTTGTGGTAGACTTTATATTTTGGGCCCCGAAAAATTAGAAAAATGAATCGAGCAAAGATTTAAACTTGACAAGAAGTAGATATTGTCAAAGTTATCTTGCCAATTTGTTAGGCAAAAATCGTTTTACGATAAGTCGTATGGTAAGACGCTTGAATGAAGTAATACATCCAGATGGTCGTGAACGAGTCTGGCGAAGACCAGGAGATAATTAGTTCCTGTCTGTACGAGATACATGAATTCTAATTACTATCTTGAGAATATTGTAACGGAACATGTGATGCCTTTTGGTCCTTTTTTGATACACAATTTCTTGTCTTAATCAAGTTGGTATACCAGTTATGCAGTGGCCAACAAAAATCCGGATCTGAATCCAATGAAGTATTTATAAGATCACCTTAGGAAAAATGTTAAACGTCAAAAACCTGCACCTAGAAACCTGAAGGAACAAAATGCAGTTATCACAGTGCGCGCCGGCGCCGACCCCACAGGCGGCGTAATAGGGCTTGAAGCGTGTGCTATCTGATAAGTGTGGACAGCTTCCTCGCCGGAACCTCTTTTGCCTCAGATATACTTGCTCTAGGACGGCGTCGTTTTACTGCGTAGAGATGTTGAATCCTTCGATAACTCAGTAATCGCTGGCTCGATCTGTCTTTTTACTACTGTATGCTAACGGGTTTACTGCCTCTTATCGCCGTAAATTGGTATTTTCACAGTAAATGAAACAAACACGTGTCATCGATAATATATTGTTAACTTTAATACATGGAGCTTACAGTTTTAAAGCCTCCTTTATCTTTAGAATGATTTCAATGGTTACTAGCTTTTGTTCGATGTATTTTACTTGATTATAGTTATGTGCATTTTACCACGTGGTGTTTTTTAAGATATTGCTCTGAATGCTAGATGTTATACCTAGGCTGAAGATATTCGAAACGCTGTGCTGTGCATTGCTTGAAGTTCGGAAAGCGAAAGATGGTCGAAAAGCCGGAACCGTGTCGAATGTGGCTTCTCGTTTTAAATTAAGCGCTTTTGATTGGTCACTGTGACCGTCTAACTGCTTGCTAAGAATTGCGCGCGACGATTGGAATGTTCTCGAAAGAAGTGCACGTGTTCTTAACATGATTTATAAATTGCACGGGACCCCTTGTTTATATCCAAAATGCTAATTTTCACGTAATGAATGCGTGACTTTTACTTGATTTGTGTCGGTGTCAGGGCCGTACGGAGTTGTTTTACAAATCAAAGAATTTTTCAAAGGGGAATTGAACAGTTGGAAGTACTGATTTCCAACACAGCATGGGAACAAATTCCAAAATTTAATTAGAAGCATAGATGCATAAATGCTGTGATCCGAAGCTTAGGAGGCAACACACGCTACTATACAACGACAAACAATTGGAAAAGGTCATTTTGTATCACGTGAACGTCGATGCAGAATTTGTCCGGAATCACCCAGTTACTACGTGGTATCTGACCGACTGGGCCTATATGCAACGGCAGAACAATGATACCAATTAGTCAGTAGTGAATGCTAATACTCGTTGTATGTATTTCATGAACTATTGTGTAAATCGAAATTTAATTTATTATTTTCTTTTCATAGACTTTGTAACGGTTATAATTTTAAATATTTGCTGGTATCAATGTAAGTAGGTACCTATAGATTAACAAAAATTATAAGCAATTATTTGGAATAACAGTTAGTTTTTTTTGCTTACCTCAGCAAGATGACAGGCAGGACCTAGTGATACACGGTCGCAACGACGCAAAACCTTCTCAAAAGATGAGAAGGCAATTGTGTGGAAAGTTTATGACGGGCTATCAAAAACACTTACTACGTTGTAAGCGGTAAATCGTTGTTCGTTTTTAACAGATTTATCGGAATCAACAATTGAACGGATTGTGCGTGAAATGAAGGTAAACAAAACTTTACAAACTCCAAAAACACACCACCGTGGTCGAAAACCAATAAAATTAAACGAATTTATCGTGTTAGGTAATGATTCATATCACAGTCGCTGGCTGCGGGAGAAAGCAATACCGTTCTCCAAAGATATGGTGAAAGCAGAATTGGTAGCACTAAATAAGCAGCATCGTAATAGATACCGCCAACATGTTGTGGATGCAATGGCAGCTATTCAGCTTCCAACTTACCATTGTGAATTTAACCCCATTTGGGCCCAAGTGAAGGGGTATGTAGCACGTAAGAATGTCAGTTTAAAAATTGGCGATGTTCATCATTTACTCCAAACCAGTTTGGAACAAATAGAAGCAACACATTGGCAGAACGCTATTTACATTGTGAAAGAAGAAGATAAGATGTGGAAGCTGGATGATCAACATTCTTCAGATTCTAATGATTCAACAGAGAGTTCTGAGGAGTCTGTTGATTCTGATGATACTGTGTGAACTTTGGTGAAGTGTTGTGCACTGTGTTGGAGCAGTAGTTTTTACGGAGGATTTTGTAATTATGACTGCACTTATATAAACGCGCGCCCCTTTATTTTGCTCTTTCAACATTCTTTAAAAGGTAAACATTCATAAATCAATGTGTAAATTATAAAAAAACGGAGGTATTTTTAATGATTATTTAATAATATCCTAAGACACCTACTCCTAGGCAGAAATCACCTCGTGAGTCGCACTGAATATAAACTTATTCGTCAAAGCGCGTACGCTACTGATAGCGTAATAGGAATGGTCTTCAAATGAAACTCATGTGAAACAAATAAAATATTGATACTGTAACTCATAATAGTTTAGGTAAGTAACATTGGCTTGCTGTATTTGTGGGCTAGGATCCATACGGGGGTATATTGTCAAAACAACGATTCGTGAACTGCACAGTTTATCGTTGGTAGAATATTTATTTGGCAGGTACGTAGGCAGTTTGATAAGTCAGTGACTTTTTGAATAAAACAAAATTTTTTCCGCAAATAAACATTTTATTTTTCTACATAATCACCTTTTAGCTCGATACATTTAGTCCAGCGTTTTTCTAATTTTTTTATTCCCTCCAAATAAAAGGTTTTTTCAAAGCTCTCAAAATACGCGTTTGTTTCGGTAATGACTTCTTCATTCGACTCAAATCTCTTACCGCCCAGCCATTTCTTTAGGTTTGAAAACAGAAAATAGTCGCAGGGGGCTAAATCTGGAGAATATGCTGAATGGGGTAGCCGTTCGTATCCCAATTCGTGGATTTTGGCCATCGTGACTAGACAAGTGTGCACACGTGAATTGTCTTGATGGAATAGCACTTTCTTCTTCTTAGCCAAATGCGGCCGTTTTTGCTTCAAATCAACGTCGAATCTGTTCAAAAGCTATGAATAATATTCGCCGGTGATTGTTTTACCTTTCTTGAGGTAATCGATGTTAATGACTCCGCGTCCATCCCAAAAAACTGTGGCCATGACCTTGTTGGCTGACAGACTCTGTTTCGCCTTCTTTGGTCCACGTTCACCCCGAGCAACCCACTGTTTCGATTGTTCCTTGGTCTCTGGCGTGTTGTGGTGGATCCATGTTTCATCCACAGTAACAAAACGGCGCAAAAATTCGTCCGGATTACGGCTGAACATCGCTAAACACTCTTTTGAAGTGGTCACACGATTGCGCTTATGGTCGAGTGTGAGCAATCGCGGCACCCATCTCGCAGAGAGTTTTTTCATGTCCAAATATTCGTGTAAAATATGATGTACCCGTTCAGTTGAGATACCTACAGCATGAGCCAACTCACGCACTTTCATTCTCCGATCATCCAATATCATTTCATGGATTTTATCGACGATTTCCGGCGTGATCACTTCTTTTGGGCGACCTGGACGTTCGGCGTTCGGCGACCACAACGGAACTCTGTAAACCACTTCTTAACCATTGAAATTGATGGTGTCGAGTCCCCGTAGTATTGATCAAATCTTTCCTTAGTTTCAGTGATGGATTTTTTACGTAAAAAGTAATGCTTAATCAGTACACGAAATTCACTTTTTTCCATTTTCGTAAATTCACGAGGTTGTCTGCTTTGAACGGCTATCAAACACCAACTGCACGACGTAGCTTGCTCAAAATTAGAAAGTTACCCACTGATAGATTATAGTTGACGGCAGCACTGTTGCATTTGGAGTAACTGCGCGGGAAATTCAAAAAGTCACTGACTTATCAAACTGCCTTCGTATAATACTCTTTTTTTGTCATTTTGTTTAAGACTATGAATTACCTTCTCCATTGTTTGCCGTAGTATTGTCGCACTTACACCATTAATTTTATTACTAGTGCCCTATTTACACCATAATTTATTTTTTTCAACATTAGACTTTTGTTAGTCTTAAGAATAAATTTAATTCCAATCTTTTAGAGAAATATTAAAGTTTATTTACTTTTTTAAAGTCTTTTAATGTTACCAATGTCTATTAAAAATTATTAAAATGAATTCGTTATAGCAATTTATATGATTTAATTTGTTGTTGCGTTAATTTTGTCCAGCTGAATTATGTCTAGTTTTTGATCAATACTTCTTTATCTTGACGATTTAAATTTAACAATACCCATTAAAAATTTTGATGAAGAAATCGTACATTTTGGTTTTAATAATTTGTTAATTTAGTAAAAATTAACTAAGATTTTGACTCAAATATTAGGACGCATACAAATAAAGAAAAATAAATTTTAACCATTTAAACATGAGACATATACCTAGAAAGATTTCATATTTTACTAAGAAACCAAAAATACTTTTTTGTACTAACCTGACGAAGTCACAGCATATGCTCCGAAGTGAGTGGAAATACATAGGGCTAAAACTATGAAGTGCCAGATGTTAACCCCCATGATTTATGTCCCGTCAGATCCTGTAAGTAAAGTAAATATTATTACGGTATTTTCTTAAAAGACATTGCTTTCTTTTGCTTCACTTAAAAATGCGTCAAATTTAAATAATTTACAATATTTATGTATTTCAGTTCGATAAACCGTTTTTAAATTGAAAAAAAATCACTTGATGACTGAGAAACTTTATTTTACCTGCTAAAATTAACATTATTTATAGGAAATTAATTAAACTGGAGTAAAAGTGTATCCGAACAATGAATCGATAAATATTGAGATTTCATCCGTTCAATGCCCCTGTAAAGCTGGGGTTAGGTAAACATTATGAATACATAATAAATATTGTTATATTAATTGTTATATTATTTATAACCTTAAAATACTTAAAGAGATATTGTTGATATTGATAGCTCTATCTGTTAGTGTAATTATTGGATTACAGACAAAGCCATCAAACTGATCCCCAATATTTACTAAACTAAAAAGCCAAACAAAAACCAATAAAAAATCGAATGCTTAATGCCCAAAAAAATATGTAGGTATGACAACCCAATATCTAGAAAGTCGTCTAAATGGTCACAAATATACAAAAAATGCATCTACAGCTTTAACATCAACATGAAATATCAGAAAAACATGAATTCGACTTTAAAAATACGAAAATACTAGCATAAGACTCAAATTATCACAAATTAACATTTAAAGAAATGATACACATAAAAAAAGAAATACAGTAAATGATAAACAAGACATTAAAAATCTTAGCCAAATTTACCATAGTTTAATTAAATACCTAAATGCATTAAAGAAAAACAAAAATAAAATCAAACTTTTTCGATTTCATTCGTATATCAGAAATTTATTTTAAGGTACATACTTGTTATCAAATATATGTTTTTAGTTTTTATATGAAACCAACTAAATGTGTGTGTAAATTAAAAATTGTTAACATTTCCAATTTAACAATAAACAATTTTGGATAAAGCTCCCAATCAAGGGGCGAAACGTCAAATTAAGTAAATTATATATTTTTAATTTGTAACCACAAACCCAAGTAAAGATATACAAATAAATATATGTATATATATATATATATATATATATATATATATATATATATATATATATATATATTTATATATAAAACGATGTATTTTCGACCGTACTATAACTTAAGGAGTGGATGGTTTCTTATTCAGGTTTGCGGTCTGTGACAAATCAAACTTATTCGTTTTTTTAATTCTTTATATTTCGTCAATATATATTGACTTCATCAGGAGAAGGCTAAAAGTAAATAAAATTAAAAAAAGGGGGACATAATACTGTAGTTGCACAAAAAATGAAAAATTTACAAAACATAGAGTCAGTCACTTAAAAACAAATTAAAATATATATACATGTGTTCGACGGCACATTTAGACATTCAGACCTTGTAGAAAATATTTCAGAACTAAATTGGCATAAAATAAAAGAGTTCACTACTATCTCGAAAACAAACTTTATTCAATTAATATACTTTATCTTCGACAACACATATTTTAGCTTTAATAACAAATTTTTCAAACAGATATTTGGTACACCGATGGGTTCTCCAATCAATCCTATATTAGCACAAATAGTTTTGGATCATCTAATAGACAAGGTAATTCCTTCTCTCTTTTCATTCCGTTCATATGTAAGTACGTCGACGATATTATATGTGCTGTGCCAGCTGACAGAATTCAGAAAACATTGGATATTTTTAATTTACAGTTCACAGTCGAATGTCAAAAAGACAATACCGTCCCATATTTAGACACCAAGCTCATTAGAACTGAAAGTAATACTATAATTTTAAATAAATAATACACTTAAAAATAGAAAAAAATACAGTAAATGATAAACAAGAAAAATCTTAGCCAAATTTACCATAGTTTAATTAAATAAATACATTGAAATTTATTCTAAGGTATATTCATCAATAAAAAATTTTGGATAAAGCTCCCAATCAAAGGGCGAAACGTCAAATTAAACATTATGTTAATTGTATATTTTCATTTTGTAACCACAAGCCCAAAAAAGGAAATAAAAATAATATAATATATATATATATATATATATATATATATATATATATATATATATATATATATATATATATAATTAACCCATATTGTTAAATTGTGTTAACCACGTGTTGCATTTACAAATTCAAAAATTAAAGCTTTATTAATTGTTAAAAAGGATTTAATTGTGAGTTCTTATATGTGTTCTGTAATGACATAATTTTATAAATGATTGTATTGTTGGCGTACGTACTGTCGCTACTTCTGGAATGTTTTTAAGTATCGAATGCTGTTAGCTGTTTTTATTCTCAAGTTAAATTGCCTTGAAGAAGGAAATAAACATTTCCGAAAGCTTGACCAATCAACAAAGAGTTTTCTTTTTTCCTGCATGGTTGTATGACCTGCATCCTCATAATTTCCAAAAAGGTTTTTTGGTTTACTATATATTTTTCTTTACTTAATCAGTCAAGATTACCTATTACGTTTATATATATATATATATATATATATATATATATATATATATATATATATATATATATATATATTCACATGTTTATTATATTGCTTTTAATATTGCAATAAATCGCTTACTAACTAAGAGTTAACAATTTAAAAACAACTCACTGCTGTTTTTAAGTCATTGACTGATGGAGTTTTCTATTTTAAATATAATAAAAGTTTTGATAAACAATAAATTTAATCCAAAGTAATATAAAAAAATTCACTACAAAAAACAAATGCTAATCAAAGTTTGCTTGGAGTTGGTTCTATTCTTTTTTTTTACGTATATTTTTAGGTATTTATTAATAAAATACACTCTAGTAAGTTATTAATTTAACATATTTTGTACATGAGTAATAAATTATTTTAAATTTGTATTGACCGATTTTGAGATTTTTAACACATCTGCTTCGTCCTGTTTTGAAAACATTTAAAAATAACTGAAATGAGGATAACTTAAAAGATCATTCTTCATATATATATATACAACTGGTTCTCAATGTTTACAGTTTTATGTATTTTTTTGCAAATAGGTATATTTCAATTACCGAGTAGTTGAAAAATTTGAAATAATATTAACAATGATATTACGTTGGCGGTTGTTCAATTTTTCTCGAAGATAATTTTTTATCAATGAAAAATCAATATTCGAAAATTTGATAATTTTTTTTTCACGTATAAATATATACAAAATACAAAAATAACGAGTATATGAAGGTTGCTTAAAACTT
This sequence comes from Agelastica alni, assembly GCA_950111635.1. Classification (NCBI taxonomy): domain Eukaryota; kingdom Metazoa; phylum Arthropoda; class Insecta; order Coleoptera; family Chrysomelidae; genus Agelastica; species Agelastica alni. The sequence continues at coordinate 46,232,702 of OX467708.1, read as the reverse complement.
TTGTGATATCTAATAGTGATGTTAACATAGAAATATGGAAGAACATTCCAAAAATTAGTCCGTACTGTTGCGAAAGAAAATATGAAATTTTCATTATCGGCCAAAGAAAAATTATTGTTTACATCAATATTTTGTTAGCAACAAATTTGTTTGGGAAAAGCCGCTAAGCTGTATAATTACTAAGTCATCATTTTTGACATTTTAAGTAAGGTAGGTATGTTTGTTATTGCAATAAAGATTATAGTCCAAGATCACCTTTAACTAAACGGACTAAACGCCCGTTATGTTAAATAGTATCTTAACGGAAGGGTAAGTAATCCAATAAAAGTATGAATTCTTTACGCAAGTCTTGTGTTAATAACCCCGATCATTTCTGCCACATATGCGGTAAATTTTGTCAAAAAAAGCAACGAAAAATATAAATGCCTGCCAAGCATATTTTAAAAAACAACTTAGACAGCGGGACAAATGTTGGGTCCCACAGAGCATTTGTAAGACTTGTGTGGAGTCACTTTAATATAGGAGTCAAGGAGGACGAAAAGGGCTTTCGTTTGTAATACCGATAAAATAGATTAAGCCAAAAAACCACCTTGATGATGGCTACTTTTGTGCTATGACTGTAAAAGGTATGAACCGATGCAAAAAGTGCTTTAAGGTTTATCCAAACATACAATCTGCTAAGCCACCAACGCTGCATAGTGAAGATTTGCCAATACCATATTTACAGACGTTCACTATGATGATTTAAAATGTTTTACACTTCAGGGTTTTTCTCAGGTTCTAAGACGACTTGATTCGAGATTTAAAGAAATCAGCTGAGTTTCTTGCGTCAAGACTTAAAGAAAAACATTGCCCTCAGCCCGGCAGCGTACCTATCAATAATAATAAATAAATAGTTTATAACTTTTTGTGCTATTATTTTCGTATTCAGTAGACCAGAATTAGCTAATATGTAGGACCTTTAATTTATCCTACTATCCATTCACCTTGGTTTTAAAAATAAAATACAAAATTTATCAAAAAAAAACCACGATGCATCCTCATGCATTTAATAAATTCCATCACTTGACATCCGAAGTCAGTTTCCTTTGCCTGGTGCGAGCGGTAGTTCGATGATACCTCTGTACCTCTCGCACATGTGTTTCACACGTGCTGCTGTTTTTAGTCACAGGACATGCCTGCTCTACGCCTCCACTCTTCACACCCCTTGCCATTAGCTTCTGTTTCTGTTTCATTTTTAAAGGTGCCCGAGGTATATGGCAACCTACTGATAGGCGTCCAAAAATATTTGGTTTACATCGGTTTCGTAAAATTGAAATTATTCTCGGAATGCCCCTTTCTGACGAAAAGCGTTATTAGATTTATCATAAAAAATCAGTGGCGTTTCGCTTTGCATTACCCAAGAAAATTAATAAATGTATCACATTTCATAAGAATCTTAAAATTAGACCCAAGAACAAAAGAAATGATTAAATACAGAAATAGATGTGTAAATTATACGTTTTCGCTTCCTGTAAATATTCTTATACTTTAGATATTTATGTTTATTTACTAGTATCTAAATATAACTGAGTGTGTTTTGTTTTACGTACACACTTAATATTCGCGCATGCCATTATAGGTACTGTACAATTTCACTAGCGTTTATAAAATGGAAAAATTATCTACTTTATTTTCTCTAATTAATAGTTAAAGAAAATAGACTAAGAATAAAAGTTAAACGAACACTAATATTTCGGACAATAGTCCCAATTATTTAAAATAAAATACAATGATTTTTTCAAAATTTTGATAATTATTTGAAGCAAAAAACAGAAAAAAATAAAAAGATAGTTACGAAGCAGTAATCTCAGGGGTATTAATGACCAAGGAACAGATAAAAGTAACTACAAATTATAAATAATAAATTAATAGACACACAATTTGTTAACAAAAACTGGGATAAAAGAAATAAATTATATGTTATTTTAGAGTGATATTTTTAATTTTGTAACATAACAGTAAATGAAAAGCTAGAATATAAAGTGTACGTATACACAAGATAAATAAATTTATTAAATTCATTTTAGAAAAATCTGAATGAAAGTAGACGATGTTAACGTAATTTGTCAAACATGGGAAAATAAAAACCGTCAAAAAAAGTAGCAAATACAATTAAGTAGACTCGTAATTTAAAAAAAAAAAACATGGTTAAAAAGGAATAAATGTTTAACAATTATGTGTTCAAAGACAAGTAACTTATAAAAAAAAATTAATTAAATTCAAGGAAAATAAGGAAACACTTGTGGGAACAATATCCCAAATTTAAACTTATTTTAGCTTTGTAGGTATAGTTTTAGTAAATTCGTAAACGAGAAATACTTCTTAGCTCTAAACAAGAAATTTAGAGAATCTGGACGTTTCTTAATTTGTCGTCAAGCCATTTACAGGAATTATTGGGGAAAACAGATCGGTCACGTGGACTCATTCTGCCTAATCATCAGAGTTAACTAGGTTAAATTTAACGAAATTTAAGGTTGTCAAGGAATACGTAGGGGTAAACATTGGTGGGTCTCATGTGAAAATTATTGAATAAACAAAGATAAAATATCCCTTGTTAACTTCATTTAAATAAAATTTTAAAAATTTAAAAATTTAGCCTAAAATCTAGTTTTAATTTATCTGCCTAAAAAGTTATAATAGTTCATTTAAATATTTTTTTCTACAAATTTTAAAAAATGTAAAATTTTATGTGTAAAGTACGCCAACGATACGTCGCAGACTTTCGGTAGTGTACTCGTAGTACTTGAAGTGATATTATAACATAACCAAAGAAAGGGCACTGTGAATTAAAATAATATTTATAATTAATAAGGAAAATAATAAAATATCTAAAAAATATCAATGGAACAATAAATAGGTTACAGAGCCAGTTTATTATAAGCATCCTGAACCGTCCACTAGGGCAGCGTTTTTCAAACTGTGGGGCGCGCCCCCTAAGGGGGGCGCGTTTACATGATTGGGGGGGGCGCAGTACAGATTAAAAATAAAATGGTAATGATAAAATGCTACAGATAGATTTTTAAAAAATCTCTATTGAAATTTTACTTACTTAATGATGACAAAGAAACATTCTAAGGACTAATGGCTAACATGAGCTTGTTTTAAGGCGCACAACTTCTCTAAATTTGGTTCTATGTTAGAGATGGCCACTCTGAGTTCATTTTCTACTTGAAGTTTATTTCTGTATTTAGATTTCACGACAGCAAGTGCAGAAAATCCAGTTTCACAAAGGTAGGACGTTGGAAAAGGCAACAGAATTCTAAGCGCTTTGGCTTTTATAACGGAGTAGTCGTTCTGAAGTTCAGTCCAGAAGTTTGTTAAAGATTTGTTAACAAAGTTTGATTTTTGTAAGGGATTTGTTGAAATATCTATCAGTTGTTCTTCTTCTTGCAGTGATAGTCCGACAGGTCTATTTTCGAATGGATTTAAAACCCAGCTCCAGTCTGACAACTTGATATCTTTCTCTGCAAAGAAGTATCGCTTGAAATTCTCAGTTAAGTTTTCTAAATGGCTTCCTATGGTTTTTAGCATCACAGCTTTATGAATATCTTCCAATGGGGAATCTTGCACAAAATCGCAAAATGTGGGAAACATTTCCAAACTGTTTTCTTTCAATTTGTTATGCCATAACTGCAATTTCTTACAAAAAGCATCAATCTTTTGACTTAAATCAAATATATTTACGTCTTTTCCTTGCAGCTGAAGATTAAGTATATTAATATAATATCTACTAAATAAGAAAGCTTCAGTAAAAATAATTTGTCGAAAAAATCTGTTGAATGCTTGTGACCTTCCTCGCTTAAAAATATCGCTATTTCCCTTCTTAATTCAAAGACACGCTTAACCGTCTTACCGCGTGACAACCATCTGGATGAGGAATAAAACAACAAAGATTGATGCTCAGCTCCCATATCTTCACACAGAACAGAGAACATCCTTGTTTTTAGTGGTCTGGTTTTTATAAAGTTAACAACTTCAATAACTACTGTCAAAATCATGTTTAGTCCAGGGCTTAGCGATTTTGATGCTAACGCTTCCCGATGTATCATGCAGTGCGTCCAGATAATTTCTGAGGATTCCTTTTTTACTAGCGCTTGTAAACTGTTGTATTTACCAGACATGGCTTGAGCTCCATCGGTGCAAATCGCAACACAATTTTTCCATTGCAAATTCATTTTAGTAATAGAATCATTTGTAATCTTAAACATCTCGGTGGCTGTAGTTCTTCCTTCAATCTGTTTACAAAACAATAATTTTTCACATATTTTAGAACATTGACAGAATCTAATGTAGCAAATCAAATGGGAATCATTACTGGAGTCAGTTGCTTCGTCAAGTTGTATAGCAAACAAGTTTCCAGTAAGCTCAGATTCAAGCTGCTGCTGCATATCAACTGATATATCGTTAATTCGTCGACAGATTGTATCATTTGACAGAGGAATATTGTTAAGTTGTGAAGTAAAATTTTCACCAAACATTATTTCTACAATGTTTTTGCAAGCGGGTAAAATAAGTTGCTCTGCAATAGTGTGCGGTTTTTTGCATTTAGCTTCTTTGTATGCCACTTTATATGATGCCAAGAGAGCCTTCTCATTTACTGCCAGTACTCTATGGAAGCTGGATTTTTGTTTTTTAAACAATCTGAGTTTCTCCACAAAAAAATCTCGCGGTTTATTGACATATTCTCTGTGCAGCGTTTCTAGATGCCTCTGTAATTTATTTGGTTTCATGCTATCTGCAGCCAATACTTTTAAACAGATAACGCATTGTGGTTTTTCTTCGCCACCTACTTCAAGGCTAGTAAAGTCCAAATTTAGGTATGATGGGTCATATTTTCTTGTTTTAGATTTCGGACGATTTCCACCTGAACCTGTCGATGTACAAGCCCCGTCATCCTCAAGTTTTCGTTTTAAAAATTTATCCATACTACATCTACTTATACACTCACACTTCACAATAATGCTTGCTTAGTGTTAAAACACCTTCACTGAGAGACTGAGAATACCGTATGTGCGCTTCTGTATTTATAGTCGCGTTCAGACAGTTCGAGAAAGATCAGGAAGCTTGAATACGTGGCACGAACGCCGCGAACTTTCCGACAGCATCTTTGGCGCTCTCGACGAGACAATGTTGCCTATTTTAGTCCAAATTCCTAGGTCTACGGATTGGGGGGCGCAACATTTTTTAAATTAAAACAGGGGGGCGTGAATAACAAAAGTTTGAGAACCGCTGCACTAGGGCACAAAAACATAAATCATATCTACGTTTAAGTAATAGGTACTTCAAAAAACCCACATCACTTATAAATTTGTACAAGACATTTAATGAACGTAGAAATATTAGCCAAGCACATGCTCTGTAAATAGAACATTTTCGTTGAAACTCAACATAATGTAAATATTTATAAAACATTTTAAATTAAATCGCGCGCGCTTTTTCCACTTCTTACATCACGACGTTGTCAAGCATAATGTAATTTTTTAAACCTTGATAGCTTGTGGTCCGTTTTTTAATATTAAAATAAGATTATTTTAGAAACTAAAAATATAATTTTTCTGAAAGTTAGTTTATAAAACTTTTATTAATGTTTTCGCAGTTTTTTGTAATATTAGTCATTCTGTTTATTGATTGAATCATCGTGATCATCCCCAACTCCCTTTAACTTAATGTAATAACTTATCGCCAACCAATAACTTCTAACATTTTTTTATCTGAAAAACTAAAAAAAGGTTCGACTTCAAACTTCGTCAGGTTTCTTAATTTTATAAATAACAGGCTGTGAAACTTTAAACAACCTTCAGAAAAAATGCAGTTTCGGGTAAATTTGCCATTTTTTTTCACAAAATATTAATTTTTTTGGTTAAAGTATCCCTAGAAATGCCTAAGCCACATTTTCGTCTGTGCTGAAAAAAAAATTGTCAAATTCCAACCAAAATTACGCCGGCAAAGATATTTCTGTCAAACCTCTACAGAACCAATTTTGGAGCATTTTTCTCCACCGATTCGAGTGCCCTCGCAAAAATAGTACTGGTAACAAATACCATAATAGACTTTTTGTGCCGAAACTATTTCTCAGAGAACGAAAACCAAGGTTCACGAAGTCAATTTTTATGCTGTTTTCAGAATAATAAGATAAAAAAAATGTTCCTGATTTTGAAAGAGTAAAAGAAGACGAAATTGCGGTAAAAAAATGTTTGCACACAAACCCCCATTCAAAAATGACCCGTTTTAGCAATGAAGCAATTTTTGCCCACATGAGCTGAAAGAACGGCAACACTGGGTGAAAATCACCGATACACGTGTCGACTATTTATTTTTAACTGAGAAATAAGCAAAAAAATTAAGTCACAGCTTCGAAGCTTGCAGAAATTTGCAAAAAAAAATCTTCAGAGAAGAATTTTATAATATTAATTTTGTACGTTAAAAGAATATTTGTTTACTTAATTTAACGTAAAATAGAAAATAATGCAATCAAGAAACAAGTACCACCATTCTCGAATATATGTGAATGTGTTTTCAGTCCCATTTTATGGTCTTCAAATAAATGATTTTTTTGAAATTTTGTTTTTTATCACCTTGTAGGGAACATGCTCGGGAATGTCCATCATATATTTTTGTAATACCCCGTATACCAGTACATATACGTTTGTATGTACTTACTTTCTGTAGGGCTCATCGACAATTTTGCTATTTTAAATAAATAAATAAATAAATTTTTAGGTACCCTAATCAACATGTTAGCTTTTTTGTCTATGCATAAAAAAATTAATCAAACTCTAAAAAAAAATGTTTCTCTGTAAATGTACAGTCTTCCTCTATCACAATAAATAAAAATATCAGTATAATGTTCAATACTTCTTAAGAAATCGAGATTTTTTTTTCAAGCGAACAAACTGTCAACGTTAAGTTTAATATACAATAGAGTAAAAATAAAACTGATTAAAATAATATAGAGCTGAACATGGGTTAACTATCAGCCCGTATTAATGCAGTGAAGTTATTAATTCTTCAAAATTATTTCATTAAGACGAATATGTAGAAAGAAAAATGTATGGATTAAGTAAATATAAAAAGGTAATACATAATAAAATGAAAATATATATAATATAATATTGACGTAACTAAATATTTTACCAACATACCTATTTTTTTTTATAAGGACGATCAGAGACTTCGAATGGGGCATAATCCAAATACTTACATTTCATGCGCCGAGTGTTACAGTAAATATAGGCACATATAGTTTAATGCTCAATGTACAAAAATTATACATTTTTCGGTTACATTGGCGTTTCAAATGGTAGTATTTAAGAACAATCATTTATTAACCACAGTAAACTTTAATTTTTTTATTTATGGTTCTTGACGTCCTTTTGTACATAAGAAATGGTACTATAGGATTTTTATAAATTAACTATGGTTTCTTTTTATTTGAGAAACAACCATGTAAATGATTTAAATAATCGTTTTATACAGAAAGTTTCGGTGTTACAGTCTAATTGGTAAAATACTTTAACACAATTTTTAACTGATAAAATCAAAAAAGAAAAAAGGAATTGGGCCTACCTGCCAAACAATAACATAAAATTTAAAAAGAAACATCAACAAATGTCAATTGTGGATTATTATTATTAGCGACTACTAAAACTATCTCTGATTTTTTTAATATTTATCCATTTTCAAATAAAAAAAATTAAGAACATGTATCTGATACCTCAGTAATTTTTACAGTGTTTTTTCTAAAGTGATATATCATTATTCTTGGGAGTGAGTACAAAGTTAAGAAAAAAAAAGCGAATCAAAAGAGACATTCGTTGCCCACATGGTTATCACATTAAAATCAGTGGAACGTGGATGTTGAGAGATTAGAGTCTAAATTTCCGTTCTTTAATATGTATGGTGTTAAACAACAACTACAAACAATGTCGAACTTAATTTCCCTGCAGTTTGACCTTTCTAAATAAAAATGGTTTTAATAGAACGTATTTCTAGGTTGATAAAAAAATCAGAAGTTTTTAAAATAATATTTATATCTATATTAAATCATTGTATTTATGTGATCAAAAGATAGAACAATATTATCAATTTATATAGTGTGTCTAATTAAATTCGCAGCATATGGAAAATTTTTTTATTAATAATGTAACAAAATAGTATATTGTGCAACTAGTGCGATAAGTTGGCGATTGCTCACGAGAGCGAAGTTCATTCGCTCGAGTGAGCAATCGACAACATCGCACGGGTTGCACATAATATTTTTGATTGCAAATGCGGAATAAAAGCGAGCATAAAACAGGAGTCCAGACCAAAAATATTAACTGAAATAAAAATATAAACTTTTTAATGTCAACTTGACAGTTGCGCGTTCGGCTGTTAACCGAAAGGTTGGTGGTTCGAATTTGCGTGTGACAAGGATAGTTTGCGTGTGCTAAGTATAATTTGCGTGTGCCAACTAACACTCAAATAACGTAAGCGTGCGCCAAGTAAACTTGTTGCACTCAAATGGGCAAACAGCTATTTTTAAAACGGAACAGCATGCTCTAAGATACTACTTATCCCGCATTAGTAATAAAAAAGTGATTTTTTTTAACATTTCTGGATGTTGTAAAACCTAAAATACAACCATCAGATATCAAGGCCTTTAAGTTATATGAGGTCTGCTAAAAATATGAATTTTTTACTCATTAGTAAAATACTATTATTTTTAACAATATCAAAAACTGTTCTGTTATCAGGAAAATTGATTTAAAATTGTAAATGGGTAATCTCTTTATTAAAAACCAAAATTAACAATATCTAATAAAGGTGGAAAAATTAATGAATGGTATTACATGGTCCCTACACTTATACATGGTAGTGAATGTTGGGTTTGGCAGAAGAAGCATGAAAATAAGATTAATGCTGCGAAGGTGAGTAGTCTGAGAAGTATGGCCGGAGTGACTCAGTTGGATAAAGTAAAGAATAATGAGATAAGGGAACGCTGTGGTGTAAAAGAAGATGTGGTTACAAAGATAGATAAAGGAAGCTCAGATGGTTTGGACACATAAAAAAAGAAATATTGACGAAACAGATTTATAAGGCGAGTGTGAATGTACAAATCGGTAGAGGTCGACCTCGGCGAATATATCTCGATCAGATTGACATTGTTTTGAAGAAAGGCCAGGTCAATAGTACCAACAACCGACGAGCATGTATGAGAGCACTAATGAAAGTAGAAGAAGCAAAAGATGTGTGTAAGAACCTTAGCTAGTGGAAGAAAGTGGTCTCTGTCTACCCCTATGAGAAAAAGGCGTGACTATATGTATGTATGTATGTACGAGTACATGGAAAAGGTATTAAATACCATATTTTTGTAATTTGTGTTAAAAATTTATTAGGCAATTATTAAATAACAATAGGTACAGTATTCAAGTCGATAATCGCGACAGAATAAACGAAGCTTACACAGACTGGTTTAACCCCGAAAATGGTGTTGGGGATGTGTGGCTTCGCCATGGCTGTTTAACTTATTTATAGACGTCTTTTAAAAGCTTTGAAAGAAAATGCGTATGGATTAACAATGATTCGTGAAATGCCTCCTATACGCCTATAATCAGATCATGTTAGCATCATCTAAAGAGGAGTTTTAGGCGATGATTAATATTATGCATGATGCCCCAAAAATAAGAGGGATAAAAGTGAATGTTAGCAAGACGAAAGTAGTGGATTTTCAAAAAAAAGAAAACATGACAAACTGCGAGGTGCTGATTGAAGGAAAAAGAGTGGAACAAGTGAATGAGTTTGTATATTTGTATTCAAATATTACGAGACATTGTTTTGAAGAGAGGCCAGGTCAAGGGTACCAATAACCGACGAGCATGTATGAGACCGCTGATGAAAGTAGAAGAAGCGAAAGATGTGTGTAAAAACCGAAGCAAGTGGAAAGAAGTGGTCTTTGCCTACCTCTACGGGAAAAGGCGTGACTATATGTATGTATGCAATTGTAAAATAAATTATTTTGTCATGTATCAGTTATTTTAATGCATCATTAAAATCCTGCAACAATTGTCAAATCTTTATTGAATAAAGAGATAAGTAAAAATTAGTTTACCATTCAAAATAAACAGTTTGTTAAATACATAATTTTTGACAGACCTTGTATACCAATGAAACATTTTGATCTATGAAGGTTGCTTTTTAGGTTTAACAAATTTCAAATAATGATTGCCTGTATTACTGTTACTTGACCAGTTAAATTTTTGTTATTTTTCAATATAAAAAAATATATATATAAAGTAGTAATAAAAAAATAATAATAAACATTGTTGATATTAGTGGTTCTATTTGCAGATGCTTATTTACATCAGTGTTGTAAATTATGTTTTTTTAACGCCCTCTACAGACCTATGATATTTCATCTCAATAGCTTGCAATTTACTGCATTTATTTGTATTCATAGCAAACTTTCACTGCCAATTTTTTTAATACAAGTCTAATTAACTAAATATAGATTTATACAACTGTTATTTTGATAAGTTTGCTCTATCACTATATTATTCAGAGCATAGAATACCCTACTTTGTACGTCACACTAATAATTTATTGGGGTAATCTTATTATTAAATTTTACGTTTTTATTTTTTGTCGATAAAAAAACTACAACTCATTTGCAAGTTGACCTTATAAAATCGGTAATTTTGGTATCATATTACTTCGCTGGTTTGTTTCGGGTTAAAACATTTTCGAGTGTTCCTAAAAATAAAATTTTATCAAACATATACAGATCAATGAAGCTACGAAATACATTGGAGTTGATTACTAACAAACGTTTTCCAAGAATACTTTTTAAAAAAATTAGAGCACCTAGTGAAAAATATTTATTATTGGCTGGTGAAAATTAAAATTTTAATGAATACTAAACATATATTTTTAATTTTATCAAAGTTTATGTTATCTACATAGTCTTGACACTGGTATCATACGAAGATTATATTAAAATCCTTTAGTATATATTTTATAGTATTAAATTTACAAACATTTCGTATAAGAAATCCGTGAAAAGTATGATTAAATGATTAAAACCTTTTTATTAAAATAAATTTTTTCTTTAACGAATAATTCTCTGCAGTAATGACAGGCAGAAATTTTTGTTATACCTACATAAGATCCTCGTTATTTTAAAAACGACTAGCTACGCATATAAGAGCAAAAATAAAAACGTTTTATATTTACATGTAGAATAAAAAAAAGCAACTAAAATATTGGGTGCTTTATTAAAAAAATGCAACTTTATGCTGCTCTGCTTTTTTGGAACACCCATTATAGTTCTAAATGTTTGTGACCACATCATAGAGCAAATAAAAGTTTTAAAAACTTTAGACAAAAACATATTTCAAGCAATAGTTGATTACCCTATACTACTTATTAAAAGTCTATTGTTAGCAGAAATAATAATCGTAAAATGAAAATATATTTAGAAAACAAAATAAATCGTCTTTTTATGTTCTTTTTACAATTTGAGTATAAACCGCAATGGTTTGCCATCATATGGCAGTGGGATAAAAGAAGAATACATTTTAGAATCAATAAACTACTGCAAAGCGTCAAATACGCTATTAACAACAATATCCATATCCAAAGAAACAAAGAAGAAAAAGTAAGAACCGCTAGCGCTTCGAGAATATTCCCAGTCGAAGTTAAGCTGGCAAATAAATAAAAGAAAAGTATCAAAAAGCCGAATAAAACGACTTGGTCGCCAGAGTCCAAAAGAGCATCAGACAGATAAGTGACTTTTAAATTATTTTAATTGATAAGTTTTGTTTATTTCGTTTTACTATCAATTATATTTCTCGGACTTATAATATAATTTATAAAAAAAAAGAAGGAAACCAAAAATCATTATATATAGTACATTCGCGGGAAGTTCTCTATTACAGCAATTAGAAGCATTCAATAGATCGGTTTTATCTCTAAGACCAATAATTTAATTGTCTATTTACCAATTTTCTATTGTCTGTCGACTTGAATTTTTTGACATTTAATTTAAATCTAGCTTGGTTAAATCTACCATACATTTATTTTTAGTATAAATTTGTTTGCTGGAGTTTTCCGAAAGTGCGCTTAATATATTTCCTAAAAAAATTAAAATTTTATTTTTTCTGTCAGATTAAGATTTTCTTTGACATTTATTTAACTTTAATTTCAATTTGATATGTATTTATTTTAGTATAAATTGTATTTATCTCATGGAAAGCTATAAGTAATAGTCGTATTGACTATAACCAAAACGATAGCAATGGGGGTCGCCACCTGTCATGTCAAGCTTCCTGTGGGGGCAAAATGTGGACTGCATATAGCCACTTTGCTACTTTGAATATGAGGGGGGAATTAAATGATAAATTTAATTAAATTTACATGATGATAGAAAAAAGGCGAATTGATGTTCTTTGTGTAAATGAAACCCAGCGAAAAGGATGTGAAACCACAAAACATGGATCTTATACAGCCTACTGGTCAGGAGTTCCGGAAACCAGCAGAGGTTCTTAGGGCGTTGGTGTGATACTCTCTGCTAGAATGAATGAATGTGTGACCGACTTTCAATATGTAAGCCCAAGACTTCTCTGGGTTAGGCTAAAGGTTGGTCTTACTCGTATCTTTTTGCTAGGGGTTTATGCCCCACAAGATGCGCATTGGAACCAATCTTTAAAAGCCCAAAAAAAGAGGCGGGCGTTTTGCGATAGTGTGACAGATATTCTAAATAAGTGTAACTATAATAAAAGAATTGTATTGTTGGGTATTTTTAATAGTTGGGTAGGAGTAAAGCGTGATGGGTATGACAGTGTTCTGTGAATGTACAGTGACGGCCAAGTAAATGAAAACGGAGAAAGTCTACTTGAAGTCTGTTTGGAGTGGAATCTTGTGGTAACAAACACAATGTTTAACCATAAAAGGATCCACTTGTACACAAGACAAGAAGGACACCAGAGAAGTAGAATTTATTTCATAATTGTGGATAAAAGATTGAAAAAGAAAGTAATGGACACTCGGGCATACCACGGTGCAGGTATTGACACATACCACTTCTTAGTAATGAGCCGAATAAGAGGTTTCTTTAAGCGGTGGCGGCATCGTGTTCAGGAATCAAGTAGTGTACTAGAGCGTATAAAAGTTAAGAATTTGCAAGAACAAGGAATAAAAGAGAAGTTCGTTAGTAAATTGACCGAGACATATGGCAGTTTAGATGAAGCATATGAGGATGAAGAATTGTGGAAGCTATTCAAGGAAGGAATCGTGGATATTGCTATTGAAGTATGTGGTGTAAGTAAAAAAAGGAAAGGATGCAAGATACAGAAAATGTGCGTAGAGGTTCAAAAAGCAGTATCAAAAAAGAAGAAAGCCTGGCTGTATTGGCTAGCTACAAAAGCCAATTAAAGAACGCAAAAGGCAACGATTAAGGATGTAAGCAAGGCAAAGAATGAGTATAAAAGGGTAAAAGGTGTGGCAAAAAAGAAGGAAAGTGATAAAGATGAATTTAAATAGTGAGATAAGAGAACGCTGTGGTGTAAAAGAAGATGTGGTTACAAAGATAGATAAAGGAATGCTTAGATGGTTTGGAGGAAAGGATGGATGAAGAAAGATTGACGAAACAAATTTATAAGGCGAGTGTGAATGGACAAATCGGTAGAAGTCGACCTCGGCAAACATATCTCGTTTTGAAGAAAGGCCAGGTCAAGAGTACCAACAACCAACGAGCATGCATAAGAACGCTGAGGGATGTAGAGGATGTATAGGTAAGAACCGTAGCAAGTGGAAGGAAGTGGTCTCTGCCTACCCCTACGGGAAAAAGGCGTGACTAAATGTATGTATGTAAACTACTATTGCTTTTTAAAACATTTTCCGATTTTATTCATATAATTTTATGTGAATTAACTTATCATTAAAGAATGTTTTTCATTTAGATTTAATCTGTAAAAAATTATATGAAAATGTTGTCTTCTAGTACCCTGCAAGCTTTTTCATATAATCTCATGTATTAGACTGTGAGCTATACAATTGGTAAATTCCTGACATCTCAAACTTTTTATTTGTGTAATAAAGCCTTGTAGGCGTGTTTAAATAATAAATAACTTGACACTTCTATCAACAATCATAACCAGCATAAAATATTGCTTCCGAGGTGTAGCTGTATTGTCCACTAGTTATAGTACATAAACATGAAAGCCAAGATAATCCAGTGATCTTTATCAGAGAGATAATAAAAAAAGTGGCAACTAAAAGTGAAGATAGCGTTCGTGGTGTATATATAATATAAAAAGAAATTATGAGTTTTTAAAACCAAGAACAAATCAAAATCGCAAAGATTGATTTAGTAGATGATTTTGACATAAATGTTACTAGGAGAAAAGTGGATTCATATTTTCTTAGAAACGAGCTACCCACTATTAATAAATTGATTATAGTATATTTTAAGAATAACGTACCTATCATAAAATGTATTTACCTGCTATGCCGAGTATTCAGCCGGTCATAGGCGTACTTCCAGGAATTACATTATTATCAGAATAGTTTTGTCTAGTCGATTATAGGCGAGTGAAGGATCTGACGTAATTGTGATTTTTGGGATAGTTGATAGCGATTTTATCGAGTATGGAATTAACTTGTGATTATAGAACAGTGAAAAAATTAAAGATGGACCATTTATTACTTAACAAAAAGAGTGTTATACTGAATGTCTACACTTATTTTAAGCAACAGAATCCTATTAATACTGTTGAAAGTATAGTTAAAATGTCTACAGCAATGGGATATGGAATATTAACTATATATAAAATTTTAAAAGAAGAAAAATCGGCTGGTATAAACCCAAACCAAGACCAGGGAGATAAAAATTATCAAAAGTGAAGATGGATGATTTTTTGAAAAATGCAGTTCGTATTTCGCATTTTTTTTAACAAGCAAATACCAACTTTGGATAAAGTGTTACAAGTTATTACCGATTATCCTGATTTACTCGTTATAAGTAGAACTAAAAGTTTTACATGAATTAAATTTCAAACACGAAAAACTTGGCAGACAGTCAATGCTTATCGATTCCGAAGATATTGTATGTTGGAGACGATACTACCTAAGAAAAATAAAAAAAGGACAGAAAACAAGAACATTTATTATTTAGACAAAACGTGGGTTAATAAAGGGCATTTTGTAGGAAGAGTTTGGAAAACAAAAACATAAAAACAGCTCGTGAAGCATTTCTGCATAGATGTTCAACTGGTCTTAAGGGACCACCAGGTAAGGGTCGACTACTAATTTTTAACCAAAATGGTATTCTAAATGGATTTCTCGAGAAGGGTTTACTTTTGTTTGAAAAAAAAAAACCTGTGATTATCACAAAGAGATGAATGGAGACTTGTTTGAAGAATATTTCGAACAAATGATTGAATTCATACCTAAAAATTCAGTTGTTGTGATGGATAATGCAAGTTACCACTCCAGACTAGTTGAACGTTTATCAACTACTCAATGGAAAAAAAATTAAATTGCAACGTGGTTAATTTCTAAGAAATTAATTTTTAACGAAACAACGAAAAAAGCAAAATTATTAGCCATTGCCAACATTCATAAACAAAATTATAAAAAATATGTTGTTCAGGAAACGAGGAATTGAAATACTTCGCCTACCACCCTATCATTGTGAGCTCAATCCGATTGAATTAATATGGGCTCATGTCAAAGGTAACGTTGCTCGAAATAACACAAATTATAAATTATCAGATCTGACTAATCTTTTCCATAAATCAATATCCGAAAATTGGAAAACCTGTATTAATCACGTTATGGAAATTGAGAAAAATATATTATTGACAGCAGAATAGCGCCTATAATAATTTCTCTTGCAGCGGATGACAATTCGTCTGAAACAGAATATGAGGAAGCATAATACTGTAAACTGTGACTCATAAGTTTATTTTACATTTTCTCCAATTAACATTGTTTATAGGGTTTTAATTAAATAATTCGTAATATTTTAAATATTTTTCATTTTATTTTGTTTAAGTATAGTTGTTCAGAATTTTTAACACTCTATATTAAATTTAAGGTAGCTACTTTAAGAAATATTAAAACTTGTAAATAACAGTAGAAACCTATAATTCTATATTTTTAAATACTAACAAATTACAAAAACATTCATTATATACTTTGTGAAATATATTCTTTCAACGTTTATTCATATTAAATAAAACGTAGCATGCCTATGTATTTGCGAGGTCTTCGTTATTCTTAAAATATACTATAGAGATTTTAACAATGATCCAAAATTGCCAAATTTTAAGAAAAATTTTTTAAGTCATTAAATTTTAAATAAGAAAAAAACGTAGTTAGGACAGCATACTTATAGACAGTGGTAAAATAGTGATATGGAGAGGAAAATATTTAAAGAATATAGTCATAAAAATCATTCGTTAAAATCTGGGTAAATGCACACATCAATTTTAGAATTTGGGTAAATAATTTCGTGTTCTCATCAAGACAGGCTTTCTTAGATGGTCTCGTTAACTGGCTTTAATATTTTTATAAAAAATTATATTTAAATTATTTAAAATTAAAATTTTTAGATAATTTCGTTGTATTTATTATTTTTAATAAGGGTTTTGTTCAAATTGTTGAGGATGGCCTATTATTGAGGGTATTTTTTTATCATTCCTGAATAGAAATTCCCATGATGAGTGCCTGCGGTCGTTATACTGTAGTGTAGGTATCACCTAGTGTTAAAATAATAACTAATATTTTTATACATACATACATACATACATACATAAAGTCACGCCTTTTTCCCATAGGGGTAGGCAGAGACCACTTCCTTCCACTTGCTACGGTTCGTACACACATCTTTTGCTTCCTCTACTTTCATCAGTGCTCTTATACATGCTCTTCGGTTGTTGGTACTCTTGACCTGGCCTTTCTTCAAAACAATGTTGATCTGATCGAGATATGTTCTCCGAGGTCGACCTCTACCGATTTGCCCATTCACACTCGCCTTATAAATTTGTTTCGTCAATCTTTCTTCATCCATCCTTTCTACGTGTCCAAACCATCTAAGCATTCCTTTATCTATCTTTGTGACCACATCTTCTTTTACACCACAGCGTTTTCTTATCTCACTATTCTTAACTTTATCCAACCGAGTCACTCCGGCTATACTTCTCAGACTACTCATCTCCGCAGCATTAATCCTATTTTCATGCTTCTTCTGCCAAACCTAACATTTACTACCATACATAAGTGTAGAAACCAACACACCTCTATGCACCGCCAGACGTGCCTTTTTTTGACACTTTCTGGCTATTCATAAAGCTATGCAGTGCCCCATTCATTTGTTTTCCTGCCAACACCCTTCGCTTAATGTCACTGTCATACTTTCCATCTCTAGTAAATTTTGAACCTAAGTACACAAATTCATTAACTTGTTCCACTCTTTCTCCCTCAATCAAAACCCCACAGTTTGTCATGCTTTCTTCTCTTTCAAAAACCATTACTTTCGTTTTGCTCACATTTATTTTCATCCCTTTGATTTTTTATAGGAAAAGGAAAAAGACTTATAATCTGTCATTTCGGAAGTAAGGATGGATTTGTTCCTGGCGGATTATGGGTGTTTGAATGAAAAAATCAGGCGACTGCCGTGGAATGGGTGAAAAGTCATTTGAAAGATGGTTAAAAAATGTTTTATCTTAACTGAAAGAAAGCTGAATAATAGTTCTGGATAACGCTTCATACCTACCCCAAAGCTCGAAAAAATTCCCGCACTAGCAACAAAAAAGAATGATATTCAAGATTGGAGTGAAACTTTTAGCTATTGTTATTGTACACTAAAGACAATATCAGAAGTATGTGATAGAACCAAAATAAAACAGTTTTACGCCTCCCGCCATACCACTGCGAACTTAACCCAATAAAACTAATAAATGAGACATTTAAATTTGCCTGTGCCAAAAAAATTTTTTGATGTCGCAATTAGTAATGGAAAAAAATGTATCCAACACGTGCAGGAAAAAATGAAAAAACAAATTTAGAAATTGAACAATAAGTGAAAGTGTATATTAAAAAATTAATAGTAAATTTTTTTTGATTAGGATAAGTTTGCATGAAATCTTTATTTAATATACTTTTTTAATATTTTATAGAGTATAATAGTACGTTTGGTGCCTCTTGGTTGTGATAACAATTTATGACTAATAAAAGCTAAATAATCTTAAAAACTCATATACTTAAATTTTTAACCAGTTTTTGCACTTATAATTTAATCAAACATATTTTTTAAAATATTTTCCTTAAAATTAAACACACTTTACTTAAAAATATGGTTATTATCAGAATAAACAAATTTACCTACTCAAAAATGTATTTATCAAATTAGTAAAACATATCACCACCCAGTTGTAGTAAAATATTAAGAATGTTATGAGGAAAATGTTTTGCTATCTTTGTTGATCGAAAGAAGTTTTGCTATACTCACTCAACCATACGAGTTTTATCATATCTCCACAGGTTTAGCTGGTTCACTGCGTAGAGACTCTTTTAGCACTTTGCACTTTTCTTCTCTTGTATTTTGCATCTCAGTTACATTAAAACAACTTATTTTTATAATTTTTTCTAATATAACAAAAACAGAACGTTACAACAAACAACAGAAAAGTCAACTATTATTATGAGTCTAAAAAGAGCACTTTTGGGTATGCAAGGGGATATTTTTAAAGTAAAAACTTCTTTAGGCAGGTTAGATGGGGGTAAAATTGACAGTTACAGGGGTGTATCAAAAAATACTAAGAATTTAAATTTTCTAAAAGCCGGAATATTTCGTTTAAAATCGGTATAAAAATGTGAATTTGACAAAACAGATAACTAATGTTAGTAGCCAACTTTGATATGTGGTTTTTTAAATTTTTAATTAAGCAGAGACGATTACCCTACGATGTTTTTTTTTAAATGCTAATATTAAAGCTCTATGGAATACTCTGTATATACAGAAAAAAAACGATATACCGTTTAGGTGTTCCTGACTTTAAATCACCGATTTGAGTACACTTAATTTATTATGTTGTATTTTAAATTCTACACAATTCAACATTAAACTAATTAAGAAAATTAGTAAAAAGTACCTATGGTCCAAGATAGTTGCAAATAGAGAAATAAGTCTTAATAAAGGATTAACTTACTCCTTACAGCTATTTTTCATTTTATTTTTTCCTATTTCGTCTGACTGCCATGATCCGTAGAAGCGTACTTTTTTACATTCGGATGAAGTCGAGGACAAAGGTTAGTATTTAACAAGATCATCATTTCAAGAAAATTTTTAAAGACGTGTATTATACCTAAATCTTGATCTCGTTTTTAGCATACCATTAAGGTTAACCTACATATACCTAAATAAGGCTTGACTTTGAATACGGGACTAATTATGTTAACATTATTTTCATAATTAAAGTACCTATTAAAAAACCAAATTCCAATTCATTCTTCAGAAAAACTTGTACTTAACTGAAATGCGTTTAAACAAATTTTGTGATTATTTTTAAAAAGTTGCCACTGACTATTACCAATGAACAGTAGAGAATATTTACTGAGGGAAACTATAGCCTTTTATTACTAAACCACACATGTAGATATTTAACGTCGTATTTTGGTTATTTATTTTCATTAGGTACTCCTAAACTGCAACGAAAGACTAAATAAAGCCTCATTTATCAAAATGAACAAGATGAGGACGTAAACAGCAGAACAAGAGCACAAATAAGTTAACAACAACTGTGATTACAAAGTAGAATATTTATTCTGGATTTATCTTTATATAAAGGTTATGGATTATTTTAATCACTTTAAACAACGTAAAAGCTGGAAAAAAAGGTATACAATAATCTTAAGTGACATATTCATTGTTAATTTATGTTAAAAAAATATAACGAAACTTTGCTGAAACCAAACTTGTATATTAATGCCGAAGTTCTATTTTTTCTAGTTTTTATTTTATCTAGTAACAGTTTAAAATATTAAAACTTATATTACTTGTAAATTTTTCACTTCATTTAGATCCCTATCTTTAATTTGTTACTACTGTTTTATTTTTTTCTTTTTTTTGCAATTTTTATTTCATTTTTCAATGTCTTTCTTTTTCTTTTTTTAAATCTCGTTCAGTTCATTTTAGCTTTTTTCTTTATTTTTGTTTTTAAATGTCTCTTCCATTAAAGTAACTTCATTTTAGATTTATTTTATACTAGCGAACCCAGCAGACGTTGACCTGCCCGAACGTTGGATTGCCTGCTATAAAAATGTCGCTATTAATGTCAACGACCCCGAAAACTATAAATTCGACACTAATATTGGCTTTTATCAAACTTGGTGGCCTCGAAGACCATGAATTCCACTCTAATATCAGCCATTTATGATAGTTTTTATTTTCCATCCCATTTCCATTTCTTTCGGAGAGGTGCTTACAAAATTTAGAATATTACTATTACTATTAAAACCAGCGACCCCAAAAACACGCACACACAAACACACACACACAAACACACACACACACACAAACACACACACACACACACACACACACACACACACACACACACACACACACACAAACACACACACACGAGGTCGTTACTGTGTAAAAAAAATAGGGTGGGGGGACCGCAACATTGTTTTTTAACGCATCAGAAGAAATACCGTCAACTGCCACATGTAAGGAGCGATCTTGCATGAAGCTCAAGAGCCATTGGCGCAGTTTGGTTGGGAGACCGTAGGCAGATAATTTACTTAACAATGCCCGGTGCCAAACACGGTCAAAGGCTTTAGATATATCCAAGGCTATTGCACGGAATTCACCAAACTTCTTAATAGTGTTTGTCCAGAGCTGAGTGACATAAGCCAGCAAATCTCCAGTAGACCAAAGTAGTCGAAATCCATATTGTCTGTCATGAATTATCTCAAATTTCTCCAGATATTTGATGAGTTCTATGTTAATCGCTTTTTCCATAACTTTGGATATGCAATGCAATAGGGCGATAATTCGTAGGAATAGTCTTCTTCCTTTTTTTCAGAATGGGTTGGACTTTAGCGTTGTTCCACATGGACGGAGATACTCATTTGCTGTTAGGTAGCTTGAAGAGTCTACAAAGAACTGGGATGACCTCTTGAGCACAGGTCTTCACGACAATTGTCGGAATTTCATCTGGTCCTACTGCCTTATTAGAGTCAAGATATATATATATATATATATATATATATATATATATATATATATATATCGGCGAATTTGGCTAGGTATTTATTAGTAATTTCAATTGTACATGATCTATAATAATCTATTTATAGATAGATGTTATCTGTGTTATAAATAAATATTAATTGTATTTAATGAATAATAAAAAATGGAACATGGAAAAATTTAAGCAAAATAAATATATATTTATGTGTACCTACTGGGAATCGATTAATCCCGTCGAATCAAAAACTTCATTGTACGGTTAGTTTCACCATTGTATTTATATCAAATACATATAAATTTAGTAATTTCTCACTTTTTTTTTAAATTGAAAATATTTTTGGTCTAACATAACAACCAAGAGCAAATATTTGTTCTTGCGTCTCAAGAGTCCACAGGACTTATGGTTTGATTATGGTTAAAGAGGAATAGAATAGAAATCGTCGAGTGGGGAACCAACAATCTTGTTCAGTTCAACGCCCAAAAAACACAAAGTGCCACGTTTTCCAAAAAAATAAATTCCTCAAATCATCCCATCACAATGTCCGGAAATACCCTTGAAACAAGTCCCTCCATCTCGATTTTGGGAGTCACGGTGTCCAATAATATGTCTTGGCATGATCTTGTTGCTAACATCACAAAGCCGGCAAGCCAGAGGCTAGGTTTTCTGTGGAAAGCCAGAAAGTTTTTTACTCCTGATCAACTGTTGATGACGTACAAGGCTCAAATCCGACCTCTATTGGAGTATTGCTCGCACATTTGGGGTTCAGCAACAAGGCATTCTCTTCGTCTTCTAGATTCCATTCAGAAAAGAGCCATTCGCTTGATAAACAGCTCAACTCTCACAGATACCCTTCACCCTCTAGAACATAGAAGAAGAGTTGCAGACCAATCATTGTTCTACAGATATTTCCATGGCAGATGCTCCAGAGAAATAAAAACTCTTGTTTTACCATTGGCCACATTCTGCCGAAGAACACGGTACGCTGATCAGTCTCACTTATTTACTCTCAAGATTGACACTACAAGGACCAATCTTCATCAAGAATCCTTCTTTTACAGGGCTGCTACGGAATGGAATAAGCTTCCAAAATCAGTTTTTCCAGAGAACTATGACCTGCAACTTTTTAAAAAGCGTGTCCACAATCATTTCCTTTCTATAATCCCTTCCCCTTCTAATAGTCGCAGTGCGGGCCGTCCGCGGCCCACACGATAGGTCTACCCTTTTTGCGACTATTTTCATAAAAAAAAAGAAACAATTTTTGTTACGTTGCATACAAAAGAACAGACAAATTTATCCTGACTGTAAAAATCTTAAAAAGAAAATTTGCTCGATGATTGACTTTTAAAATTATAATATTATAATATAAAATTATAATAAATGAATGATTTGGACTAATTGGTGCTGTATTTTTTAAAACTTCTTTACTAGTACCACAGCACAAATTCTCAACTTGATTAAAGAAAAAGAAAAAAATTAGAGAGTATGCGTACTTGATTTTTTAAAAAGAGTTTACTTTTGGTATGGGACACCCTAATAATATATATACAAAATACTGATTATTAAATGGTTTTTAAGAGTAATTTTAGGTGGTTGATTTAACTAAGGTGATTGGATGAATATTATTTTTGGAATACTGGAATTGATAAAACCAGTAATTTGGTATACTTCAAAGGATTTGACTAAATCATATTTATAATAAATTTTAATGAAGGTGACTTTTAAATTTTTTGTAATAAAATTAGAAATTTGGTAAATACTTTCCAGGATACCTCATTATTATTACTGCTGCTCGCGTTAGGTAAATATTAATCTGCATCAGTGTTTGAACATAAAACCATGCCTTTTACCATAATTATTAAAAAGAATTTCTTCATTTTATTTTATGTCACAGTAATTAAACCAGAAGTTATATAGCAAGATTGCCATCCCTTTTCCATATTTTTAACCCTTTCTATAAAAATTTACGTAAAAATATGTATATACCAATATTTTAATTTCTTTTAAAGTTTAAGTTTTAAAACTGCGTGATTGTAATGTTCCCAGTAATCTTCAAGTTTTAATAAGTAATTAGGTTTTAAATATGCATTTTTTGCTAATTTCAATTTCAACGAGGCCTCGATTTCATTAATTGTAAATAGGGTAAATAAACGTCTTGTAGTAGACCAGGCAATTTACTGAAGAGCAAATTTACTTTATCGTGGACAATAAATGAAGTGTTTAAAATGTATAAAACAGGAATTGTAAACAATCAGCACGGGTGTAATTAAATTTTCTAAAAACTATTAATAGTGATTTTCAATAATTTTATTGTCTCGTAATTGATTCTATTTTAAAACCAATGTAATTAATCGTCTTTATGTTAACCAGTAAATGAAAAAATTATATTTTTAAAACTTTAAAATGTAAAACATGTTTTATCAAATAAAAATAATTTAAATTATATTGTATTTCATGTGAATCTTAAAAAAATTTAAATAAGGTTTATCTATAGCTGTTTATTGTACATCTGGTTTTAATATTGCCTCATGTTTAAATATAGCAGAAAATGTCTTGCAACTTTTAAGCGCACATTTGCTTTGAGGTGACTTTTAAGAAGGCAGTATTAAATAAATAAAAACCTATAAAATTAACTTTAAGCTTATAAATAACGTACGGTGTTAAAGTTTTTGAAACATTTTCAGATGCCAGATGGAAAAGGCTAAAAACAACATGGCGGACTTCGAAAAATTTCAAATAGAAGGAATATAGCACAATTTGTGATTGGGTCAGTACCTACAAATCCTAAACAAAAAAATGTCGTAACGGTTTAAAAATTGGACATAAATGTTTGCTAATGATTTAAAAATAAGTCCCAAAATGATAAACCGACTATATTTTGCGATTATTCAGTTGTAAATTACATATTTGATGTAAACAAGGCAAAGAATAAGTATAAAGGGTTAAAAGATATGACAAAAGAGGTTGTGACAAGAAAGAAGAAGAGTGATAAAGATGAATTTGATAGGAAGGTTTTCTGACGATTTCCAGAACAATATTAAACTCTTCTGGAAGTCCATAAGAACAGCCAGATGTAAAAATACTGATTAAGGGAAAAAGAGTGGAGAAACAAGTAAATGTGTTTGTATATTTGGGTTCAAAGTTTACGAGATATAGAAAGTATGACAGTGACATTGAGCGAAGGGTGTTGGCACGAAAACAGATAAATGGGGCACTGCATAGATTTATGAACAGTCAGAAAGTGTCAAAAAAGGCACGTCTGGCTGTGCATAGAAGTGTGTTGGTTCCTATACTTATGTATGGTAGTAAATATTGGGTTGGGCAAAGAAGCATAAAAATAAGATTAATGCTGCGGAGATTAGTAGTCTGAGAAGTATAGGCGAAGCGACTCGGTTGGATAAAGTAAAGAATAGTGAAATAAGGGAACGCTGTGGTGTAAAAGAAGATGTGGCTACAAAGATAGATAAAGCAATGCTTAGATGGTTTGGACATGTAGACAGGATGTATCAAGGAAGGTTTACGAAACAAATTTATAAGGCGAGTGTAAATGGACAAGTCGGTAGAGGTCGACATCGGCGAACATATCTTGATTAGATCAACATTGTTTTAAAGACAGGCCAGGTCAAGAGTACCAACAACCGATAAGTTAAAGTGGAAGGAAAAGGTCTTTGCCTATCCCTACGGGATAAAGATGTGACTATATGTATGTATGTATGTAATTACATATTTGAGGATTTAAAATTTCAACCTCATATTTGGGCTAAGCATTCTTTCCTATTAGGTAGATTTATTTATTTATTCGTATGGCATACATGCAGTATAACCACAAAAATAGAAGTATATAACAAACAATTCATATATATATATAGAGAATAAGTATACGAAGACAAGACAAATATAAGACTAATTATTAATATCTAAGTTTCTAATCGATGTTAGTGCTGTAACATCAGCCTTTATGAAATCGCTCCAGCTCCCTTTAAAAGACCGTATTGGGCAATCCTCCCTAATGTGTCTAATGGTCTGGTTTGGAGCTCCGCAGTCACATCCCGGAGACTCTACAGCACCCCATCTGTAAAGTGAGTCTGCGCATCGGCCATGACTTGTACGGGCTTTGTTTAGTTTGACCCACAGTTTCCTATCTAGCTCTGTGCCTGCAGTGTCGAAGTTGTTTCTTTTTTCCAAGTTGTTAACAGTTGCTTAGCTTGCCATAACGGTCGGTTTCTGAAGCGGAGTCTATTTCGTCGTAGAGTAGGTATATCTTTTTGTACAGGTAGTTCTAGGTTATCCTGTATCTTACGGTGCTTTCTAAGCAAGGCCTGCGTTCTACGGATTGTAGGTGGTTAGACGTTGTTTGGCAAGGGAAACCAGTATGTAGGTGTTGGTCGGATTGCTCCAGTTATTAGTCGCATTGTTCGATTCATCTGGACATACATACATACTTATAGTCACACCTTTTTCCCGTAGGGGTAGGCAGAGACCACTTCCTTACACTTGCTACGGTTCTTAGACACATCTTTTGCTTTCTCTACATTCATCAGTGCTCTCATGCATGCTCGTCGGTTGTTGGTACTCTTGATCTGGCCTTTCTTTAAAACAATGTTGTTTTAATCAAGATATGTTCGCCGAGGTCGACCTCTACCGACTTGTCCATTCACTTATAAATTTGTTTCGTCAAACTTCCTTCATCCATCCTTTCTACGTGTCTAAACCCTCTAAGCATTCCTTTATCTATCTTTGTAAACCACATCATCTTTTACACCACAGCGTTCTCTTATCTTACTATTTTTTAGTTTATCCAACCGAGTCACTCCGGCTATACTTTTCAAACAACTCATCTCCGCAGAATTAATCCTATTTTCATGCTTCTCTGCCAAACCCATACTACTACCATACATAAGTACCATACCATAACTACCATACATAAGTATAGGAACCAACACACCTCTATGCACAGCCAGACGTGCCTTTTTTGTCACCTTCTGACTGTACATAAATCTATGCAGTGCCCCATTCATCTGTTTTCCTGCCAACACCCTTCGCTCAATGTCACTGTTATACTTTTCATCTCTCGTATACTTTGAACCCAAGTACACAAATTCATTTACATGTTCCACTCGTTCTTTCTCAATCAAAACTTCACAGTTTGTCATGCTTTCTTCTCTTTCAAAAACCATTACTTTCGTTTTGTTTACATTTATTTTCATCCCTTTGATTTTCAGGGCATCAAGCATAATATTATTCATCGACTGCAACTTCTCTTTATATGACGCTAATATGACTTAATCATCGGCGCAAAGAAGGCAATTGACTATCAAATCATCATTCATCATTCATTCCATTCGCACTCTCAAATATTTTAAGCAATCGTCTATGTACAAGTTAAACAGCCATGGCGAAGCCACACATCCCTGTCTCACCCCTTTTTTTATGTTAAATCAGTCCGTGTAAGCTCCGTTTAACCTAAAAAAAGCAGTGGAATCCTCGTGAATTGATTTTAGTGCTCATATTAAACTACCGCTCACCCCATACATAGACAATGTCGACCACAATTCACTCCTCACCACTCTGTCATAGGCCTTTTTCAAGTCTATAAAAGCGCAGTAGACTTTCTGACCTTCCGACCTGATCCATACAACTTCTTCCTTTTCTTAATCCTGCTTGCACATCCCCTATCATCTTCTCAGTTTCATTCGTCATATTTTTAATCAATATCCTTGCGTACAGATTGCCGATGCTAAGTAAACTAATACTTCGTCTGATACGCTACCACTACTTCAACAAAGGTTAAAAAGGTGGTACAACAGATTAGTTACCACGCTTTGTCCAGCCTTCAGCATTTCAACCGTTATCCCGACGTACCCAGCAGTTTTACCCAATTTCATACTGTTCACGGCTTTCATAATTTATGTCGTACTAACTTCACTTTTATTGCAACTTTCACTCATGTCTCCAAATGAGGTCTATGCTTGTGTATCCTCTTTCTTAAATAAAGTTTCCAAGTATTCCTTCCATCTCTTTAAAACGCATTTCTCTCCTTTCAACATACTACCATCTTGGTTTCTGATTTTTTTCCAGTTACGAAGTAGTATTTTTACCTCTGGCTGTTCTAATGGACTTCCAGAAGAGTTAAATATTGTTGTGAAAATCTACAGATAACCTTCTATCAAATTCGTCCTTATCACTCTCCTTTTTTCTTGTTACAAGCTCTTTTCCCACACCTTTTAACCTTTTATACTCACTCTTTGCCTTGTTTACATCCTCAATCGTTGCCTTTTGCGTTCTTTGATTGCCTTTTGTAGCCAACCAATCCAGCCAAACTTTCTTCTTCTCTGACACTGCTTTTAGAAACCCTACGCACATTTTCTGTAACTTGCATCCTTTCCTTCTTTGACTTACACCATACACTTTAATAGCAATATCCACGATTCCTTCCTTGAATGGCTTCCACAATACTTCAACCTCATATGCTTCATCTAAACTGTAAAATTTTCGATCAATTCACTAACGAACTTCTTTTTGTATACCTTTTTCTTGCAAATTCTCAATTTTTATACGCTCTAGTACACTACTAGATTCCTGCACACGATGCTGCCAACGCTTTAAGAGACCTCTTATTCGGCTCATTACTAAGAAGTGGTCTGTGTCAATGCCTGCACCGCGGTATGCCCAAGTGTCCAATACTTTTTTTTTTAAACTTTCATCCACAATTACGAAATCAATTATACTTTTTTGGCATTCTTCTTGTCTTGTGTAGAAGTGGATTCTTTAATGGTTAAACATTGTGTTTGTTACCACAATATTTCACTCCAAACATACTTTAAGTAGACTTTTTCCGTTTTCATTTACTCTGCCGTCACCGTACATTCCCAGAACACTGTCATATCCATCACGTTTTACTCCTACCCAACTATTAAAATCACCCAACATTACAATTCTTTCATTCTGGTTACACTCATTCAGAATATTTGTCACACTATCCCAAAACTCCCGCTTCTCTTTTTGGGCTTTTAAAGATTGGTTTCACTGCGCATCTTGTGGGGCATAAACCACTAGCAAAAAAATAAGAGTAAGACCAACCTTCAGCCTCACCCAAAAGAGTCCTGGGCTCTCACATTTAAAGTCAGTCACACATTCATTCATTCTGCAGAGAGTATCACACCAGCGCACTAAGAACCTCTGCTAGTTTTCGGAACTCCTGACCAGTAGGCTATATTAGGTCCAAACATTTGCAATGTAAGGTCTCTCTGCTTCGCGTCGTGTCCTTAAACTCGTTTCTCATGCTTTAAACGCCTGATTATGCAGTAGTGTCAAAATATACTTCTATACGAAAATCCTTACAACTTTTTAAGTCACAAACTAACTTATTTTTGAACTTTGCATTAGCAGAAAACGTTGCAGACTTCATTGTGTAGCATTTGAAATTGCTACCTGTTAATTTTGTTTTTTATATATAATAAATTTTTCATTTATTGGGCATTGTAGCATTTGAAATTGCCACCTGTTAATTTTGTTTTCTATATATAATAAATTTTTCATTTATTGGGCATTGTACTTACAGAGAACATTCAGTTTTGATATCAAATTCCTGAATAAAACATTTATTTCACTATTTCAAAACAAACATCACATATAGTTGAATGCTAGTAAATTCACAAGTTCCAACACTAGGTAATACTCTTGCTTCTGACATTCTAAGGGCTGTTGAAAGTAATGTAGTTAAGCTGCAGGAATCTTATGATTTCTGGCTATTTGTCTGATCCTAGGCCTGAAATTGAAGATGGTAAAGTCAATAAAAACATCCATTCACATGTGAGCAGGCGACATACCGTTGTGTTCTCTAATATGATGAATTCCAGGCTATTGAAGGTTGTCCCAGGATTTTGTTGATTCTGAATGAGATCTCTAGGTATTTACTGGGTTTTTTTCTATTTTTCATAATATAATCTTAAAGGTTATATTTATTTATTTTCTAGACGTCGATGTCATTGTCTGATTGTCATAGTACTTCTTTCATAGAACTTCTGTCATCGATTTTCGGTCTCAAGTCGGTTAGCCGTTAATGTTTCGTGCCCATAGTAGAAAAGAAAGAAGAAGAATGGTCTTTAAGATTACATTCGATGGAATTCATTCTGTCAATCAATAGCATTTATGGTTTTGACCAATGAGAGGCTAGGAATTCAAAACTGGCGCTGATTTCATACAGGATGTGCAGTTTTTTCTGGCAACTGTATGAAATAGAGGATGGTACCTGTCTTCGTGGTGGTCGAAGAGTTCTTTTTCGGTGCGGCCATGATGAGGTGCGCTTGACTCGTTTTTGGGATTCTTTTTCGGTATTGAACCGGAAATTAACCCTTTGGGGGAATCTACGAAGTGCCGTTTGGGGCCGAGTTCAAGTCGCACCCATCGTTAGTGGTTTTTTTGAAGCCTTATATGGGGATTTGTGCCAAACACCGGTAGACTGCCATGCGGTAAGAACGTCGCCATTTTGTCCTGATGTCCTGTTAGTCCGTTTAGTCCTGTTTGCTGTTTTGGATATCTTCTAGTTTTACCTCCCTTCTCAGAAGGTAAGTTATGACTTTTGAACTAGCAATGATATCGATCAGGTTGAAAATATACCTACTTCATTTTGTTGTTTTTTTTATTTTGCACATGTTCTTTCATGAGACTATTTTTTGTTAGGGTACAGCTTAGCCCTCACCATCAGACTCCTGGTAATCGAACGACGACTCTTGTGGCAACTCTTGACTTTGGTCAAGATTCCCACGAGGACCAACACCGAGTCGCTTTTAAATCCTGGCCAGAGTCGACAGACATCCACCGGATAAGGACTAGTAGTAGCCGGTAGAGGCTGGAGACTTGCTGAGCTGCATCATCGACCCCTGGCTGACCTGGAAGGTTGAGCCTTTCTTCTTACCTTCTCTTCGTTTTGCTGTCTGTTTCCTGTATTCTTCCTGTCTTCGTTTTTGTGTCTTCAACTACATCAAGTGGACCTTGGATAGAGGCTACATATGTGGACCATTGGACCTTAACACCAGGTTTTTTTACACCTTCAGTGTTCTCTTACTTTTTGAGATTTATTTATAACTAATTTATCATATTAGTATTTATCGTACCATCATTTTTATTAATAACTAATTATTGATATCGTATATTATACCACCGTGATAATTTTATAAACTATAATCTAAAGAGCTTTTGTGAAATTATCACATAGTACTATGTGACAGCAGATTCAGTCACAGGTTTATTTCTTACCATTATACCCCATTTTGGTAACTTTGAGCGGTATAACACCAGGTATATAAATGTATGTATTTTGCTATAATACATTAGTTAATATTGTTATATATGTTATTTAATTGATGTAATTATTACTATATGATACTCTGGTCTACAACATATTTTGCTTTGTCCATTTTGGTGTTTTTATTATATTCTTATATGTGATATGTTTTTTTATTCTCCTATTTGCCCGACTTGAATATCTAAGAAAATTTAATACTATATCATTTTAGGTATTTTGTTGAAGATAGATATTTGGTTTTCTCAATTATCCAAATATAGTATAGCTATATCTAAATTGAGTGGCGCCTAATGAATATGAATTTTCTATCTTAGAGCCATAAATAATTCGAACTCACTTATCTGTTCTCCGGCGAACAGCTGCCGTCAGCACATTGTGTTCTATTTTTTTATTTCATATAATGAACATAATAAAGTAGGCCACAATTGTCAATAATTAAATATTTATTTTATTGTATTTAGAAACTTCCTAATTTAAAGTCAACAGTTTAACTTACTATCTATTGTTTAGGTATCAGTTTTTCTCTTTTTTATCAACATGTTTTATCACTAGGTAGCTTATGCTTATTTGACAGATCTCAATTATCCAAAATATCTTAATTGGTTAAATTTCACATAAGAAAATTATATGTTGTTTGCATTGTACTAGTCTAAAGTAGGAGCACAAAAAAGTTTGCAGTGACGTCAACAGTCAACTGCTAATGTTATCACCGTTTTATACTAATAGCCTAAAAATTTGTAAAAAATCATAATAATAAGGCTATAATGAAATACTAATTATAACTTAAAGTACAAAAATAATTGCATAAGTGTATTAAATACAAAGGAAGCTTCGTGGATTGCACACCACTGTGTAATTTCCATACTTGCTTAAGGTTTTGTAATCTCGCGTTGACACACGATAGGATTAAAAATATCTCTATCAAGTCTACTGATCAAAGGGAGTAGGTATAAATCATAAATGCATTTTTAACTACCTAAATTTAATTAAAAAACAGTAAGAAATTTAACTAAACGTGTATTTCTTAACTGACCTTTATCAAACTTAATTAACATAATGTTTTAATAGTTTTAAAGAACATAAATGCAGAGACAGAGATCGTGTGTAAATTGTCTAAAATCACGCAGATTACTATGAAAAAACAAAAGGCAATGTTACACAAGTGCTACTTGGATGTAAAACCGGATGTCACTTAACAGGCAATTCAAATCTCATTGCTTATTAAGATGCAAGTCGGCGTCCAAACAATTTCTACATGCTAAGTTACGTCTACTTAGTATGCTTGTAGTATTGCTGTGCACCTTGCGAATAAATATTACAACAACAATAGGAAAATAAGACAATTACAATTCTCTACAAGTATATCCACGATGGATGTTCATCGCTGGATAAATGTCCGGTTCATCAATTGAACTTTGAAGGATCTACCGTCTAACAGAATTTTAATTCGATATGTTTATTTCATACTGTTTACTGTCAAGTTAACTGCACAATCATTTATATTATTACGCATTAATATGTATGACATCAATTCACATTCAATATACAGTGTTATACCCCCTCTCGTAAATCGTATGCCGAAAAAAGCTTAGGTCATTTTTTTAATTCATCGGATCCTCCATAAAAGTTTCGTCGCTACTTGTAACCCACTTCAGGTGACAGCCACACCTTTAATTTTTTCTCATTGTAATTTTAAAAAATTTAACAGTAGTGATAATAACATTATAGTACTAAAATATATTTTTAATTACTATTAAAAAAATAAGGGAGTTAAAATAATAAAATAATTACCGTCAGAACTATGACCGAATTTAAAAATTGTTCCTTCCAAGCATTTCATTCTATTTAATAAAATTCCTCTCAGATGCTGTCTACCATTGTACCTTCTCGGCCGTGCTGTGCTGATAAGAATCTTAAAAACGGTATACAGAATCATAGACTGTTTTAATAAATTATTAAGATTATTTAGAATAAAAAATTGTTAAAGCACCTGTAAATGAGTTATAAACTTTTTAAACGTAGACCACGGACTTTTAACTGAAATATTTAAATTGGTAGGTATCTGAGTTTTCACAATATTTTGATTGTGCTATAATTAATAAATAAGTTCAATAAATTAAATATAAATATAATCGTCTGTTTCTTGTAAAGTAAACTTAAAAATAAATTTTAAATTAACCAACTTGTAAATTAACGGTTGTAAAATAGCTTGTACCTATTACTGTTGTTTATCTCGTATCCGACTAGAAGTTTCACTCTTCGCTGCTGGAAAATTTAAAGCATGGCCGGCAATTTCTAGCATGATTTTGGGATGTACTGGATTTTGCAATACAGGCTGTCGCGGATATTTGTACGAGAGCGGTATTTTACGTAAAGGTATACCGGCTGGAATCGTTGTTCCCTGTTCCAATTTTCATTATAATTTTTCCTTGCGTTGTAAAAACATTTAAATACGGTGCTTTTATTTTAAAACCAGCCAGTCCAAATAATTTGTTGTTGATTTGATGACCGTAAATAAATATTATTTCTATTCGTTCGGAGAATACACCATTTTAAAATAACTCAAGATGCTACAGCTACAAATAATGGCTTATTTAAGGTCACGAATAACTAACTAAATAATATACTATAAATATTTTTGAAACAAAGAAAGAAAATGTCAAAAAGGTAACATGTATTCAGAAGTAAGTTAATTGATCCCTAATTAGACATCTACCTATCTGACAGTGGCGTAGGTCGTTTTTGTTATGGTCTCATGTTATTTCATAAAATTTGTTGTTATTAGCACAATAAATCGATAAAATAAATTGTTATTCATATGGCTGATTTGCATTTTTCTTAGGTATGGGTTGATATTTGACATTTTAAAGAAAGGGTGCGGAAAGCTTAAGGGGTGCCACTTGGAAACAGCAGAATAACATTTTTAAACCTCCCCCTTAATTTAAAATTCGAGTGTTTTTTGTTTTTCTTACATTTACGCAAAATCAAAAGTTACTGGAATGGCTGGTTTTAAAATGAAAGTACCGTATAAGCAGCTTTGGTGGTAAAATATACGCTAGTTTTTTTTAATTTTTTAGTCCATTTTGATATGGATAGTCTTTATTGGTGTGTAAAAGACGATGTGGTTGCAAAAATGATAAAGAAATGCTTAGATGGTTTTGACACATAGAAAGCATGAATGAAGGAAGATTGACGAAACAAATTTGTAAGGCGTGAATGGACAAGTCGGTAGAGGTCGACCTCGGCGAACAGAGACCACTTGGGTAGCAAATTTTGGACAGGAGTATAGTGATATGGACTGTCTTTTAAATTTTCCAGGTAAACGATTATTATTCCTGTTGCCGCACTTAACGGACGAGTACTGAGATCTGGATTTTACAATAAGAACTAAAACCTCTTCTTCATCATCGACGTTGATATTTTTTGGAGCATCATTTAAGCTTTTAGGACGAAAACACCTTGTTTCGCTTAGGCGGGTATAAAAACGTCTGAACATTTTGTGATTGGGTTGTCTTCGATTTGAGTATGATTCTAAATACCTTCTGGCTGCACCAAGTCCACTATAATTTGACTGAGCAAAAACACAAATCATATCACGCATTTCACTGTTGAAAAATTCATTATGTAGTGGCATTTTTTTATTTTACTACAAAAAATACACTCTTACTTAGTGACAGTAAAATGTTCAAATATTTCTTTACACAAAAAATTGATAAATTCTGATACAAGCCTACTTGAAAAAGAGTCAATGTAATAACGGTGGCTTAGGAGTCTTT
Organism: Agelastica alni; assembly: GCA_950111635.1. Taxonomy (NCBI): domain Eukaryota; kingdom Metazoa; phylum Arthropoda; class Insecta; order Coleoptera; family Chrysomelidae; genus Agelastica; species Agelastica alni. The sequence continues at coordinate 46,198,341 of OX467708.1, read as the reverse complement.
ACGCTGAATGTTTAAAATGTAAATAACTCAAAAACTGATAGAGTTACATGAAATAAACAAGAGTACCTTTTTTATTTAAAATTGAACTGCCTTTAAGATTTTTTAGTCATTTTAACCATAACTCATTAGGCAAAAAAGATATGTTGTAGTTTACCCAAGTAAACCAACGCCCCTGTAACCAACGCCCTGTATAAATAGTGCTAAATTTAGCATAAAATTCGTAATTTTCATGCCAATAAACATAAAGTTGCCAATTGTTAATGCTGCTTTTAAGTCACAAAATTATTAAGAAATTTAAAATTAAAATTCCAACTTTAAATACCCTGTATCTCGTAAACCTGCAACATATATATATATATATATATATATATATATATATATATATATATATATATATTATAATTTTAGTAAGGCAGTATTTATAATTACATTATTTATTTCAATGTTTGGGTTTTTTAACTAATGTAAACATCTAGAACGGAAGATAACGTTCAACCTCAAAATAGTTTAATCTTGATCATCTTTAATTAATAATACACCAATACGATAAAGCTAATCAACGACGATTAAGTCGTCGAAAGAAACATTACGTAGCACATTTAATATAAAACGCATATTATTATGAATGCATATGCATTTGAAAATAGGTATACAATTGCAAACAACTTTTCAATTCTATACAAATAATTACATCGGAAATACAACACGGTACCGGTGTTTATCCTTCATACATAATTTATAAATTTTTTCCGAAGGTGGGAAGATAAAAAAAATTGATCAAATTTTCCGAATTATACCCGAATAAATAACTAAATACTTTTAAAATGTTTAACTAAAAGTTCATGTTTTTGGATAATACAGCAAATTTATTATATTGTTACTGTTTGCCGCCGCTATTAAAAAATAAGCATTTATTGGTACCCAGAAAAGCGCCAAGTGAATTTATGCTTTTCTTTCTATTTCGTACATTTACAATAAATGCTGGTTTACATGAAATTATAGAAATGAGTTTTGGCCTGATCCATCTATTCTGAGTATGGTTAATAATTTAAGTTTGTACCTACTAGAATAAAACCATGATTAGAGCGTCATCGTGCCTTGTTAATAGTAATATATAAGTATAGCAATTTAATTTATAATATAATTTCCAGATTGTAATATGCCACGTTCAGCGCCGAAAAATCGCGGTATTGGCAAAACTACTGATAGCGATATGAGAGGAGCTACATATGATATTATGGAGGGTTGATTATCTCAAAAGGCTGCTGCTTTTAAATACGATATTCCACGGACTACGTTCAGAATATATATTATAAAGTGCCAAGAAATTAGAAATAATATAAATTGGACCTCAGACGTTCTTGAAAGAGCTCCTAGATTGACTTCACATTATCGTATAAATAAATTTTTTTGTACAGATAAAGAACAAGAACTTAGTAGTTACCTGATAACTATGACCAAGCTTCATCATGGTCTTATTTCAAAAGGTGCTAGAAAACTAGCTCACGATTTGGCGAATTCTACAAGAAAAAAATACCTACGTCATGGGAAAACAACAAGATTGCTGGCAAGTTTTGGTTTACAAGTTTTATGAAACGAAATGCAGAATTATCACTACGATCAGCAGATGCAACATCACTGGGTAGAGCAATGGGGTTTAATCGTCCAGTCGTTGCAAAAATTTTTAGTAATCTCAAGAGGATTTATAAAAAATATCAGTTTACTCCTAGTCAGGTTTATAATGTGCAAGATACAGGAAAAGTAATAGCCAAAAAGGGACAAAAGCAAGTAGGTCATATAGTTTCCTATGAAAGAGGCACTTTGGTAACCATGTGCAATGCCATAAACGCCATTGGTAATTTGATACCGCCGTTTTTAGTGTTCCTAGGAAATTTTTAAAGATAATATGATTAAAAATGCACCGCCAGGAACTCAGGGTTCCGCTATACCTTCTGGGTGAATGACAGCAGAATTGTTTGAGCAGTGGATGATACATTTTATAAAACATACTAAACCTACAGAGGCGTCTCCCATTTTACTCATTATGGACAACCATGAAAGCCACGTTTCTTTAGCGTCTATTAACATTACATTACATTACAATCTTGCGGTTGGGCCTTTGGTATCGGCACCTATGTCACCTAGATCTTTTGATCCTCTGTGACTACCGCTATGTCTTCAGGGCATCAGAATTCTAGTCCGCTGATTTTGGCAAACTTTAGGATTTCTGTTGGCCCTGTCTCTTTTAGATCGCTTGGATCCATAATCATACGGCCCCAGGTTTGATACCTGTACCCCGCTAGCATCGGGCAGTGACACAGAATGTGTATACTGCTTTCCTCATCCTCTCCGCATAGTCGGCAGTTTTTCTCGGCCGCCAGCTTAAGTTTGAAGAGGTGCGCCATTAGTGCGATGTGTCCTGTAAGCAGGCCAAGCGTGCTGCTTAGTCTACTCCGGTCCATCGTCCAGAGTGCGTCAGCCCTCTTCTGTTAACGTTGCCGCCATATACTAGCTATCGCCTTCAACCGCTCGATAAAGCTGTATTTGGTCCTCTAAAGAAATATTATTCGCATGCGTGTCAAAAATGGTTATTGAAAAATCCAGAAAAGAGGATAACCATATACGATATAGCAGAGATTTTAAGGGACGCTTATCCACTTGCTTTCTGTCCCAAAAATGTGGTATCAGCATTTTAATCCACTGGGGTGTTTCCATTCAACAATGACATTTTTAATGACGATGATTTTATGACTGCAACAGTAACAAATATGCCAAAAATTGTTCAAGAAGAACAAGAATCAAACAATTTAAATGACAGTGAAATACCAGAAATTAACGTTCAGTTCCCTTCAACATCACGTTGTCAATATAAAATAACAAAAACAAATCAAAAACATCCATTTGAAGTTACACCCGAAAAAAAAATTGTTTCTTGTGAATCAGTAGTAACTTCCAAGGAAACAACTTCAAATCGATTTATTTCTGCTGTGTTACTGCAACCATACCCTAAACCTCGATGCCATTAAAAAGACAAAGAAAGAAGAAAACTACTAAAGTTTTGACTGATACACCAATTTATAAAAGAATAGAAGCGAAAACAGCAGAAAGAATAGCAAGTCAAAATAGAGTCAAGAAAGCTAAGACAATCGTAAAAAGAAAAATTAATAGTTCAGTTAGGTCAATTAATACAAAGAAAAACAAGTCGATATCCAATAATAGTCTATTTTCAGAATTAGGTGAAATGTCTGACTAGGACATAACATATTTGTTAAAGTATAATATTTTTTATATATAACTTTTTTGATAATAAAATATAAGAATTTCAAATAATGACCACTGTACGTTATCTTTGTGGCCATTATACCAGTTGGTTAGGTACAGTGGCCAGTACCAGTGCAAAACAAAAATTAATTATTTTTGTATAACCTATGTGGTTTTTGTTGTTATAGTATACATTAATCACTTACAACCCCTTTAACGTTGTTTGGCCGGGTACTCAGTCAGATATATTGATTTTTATTAGTATTATCATGCATTTACTTTAAACGTAGGCAGTGTAGCAGCCCTACCCAGAAAAGCGCCAAGTGAATTTATGCTTTTCTTTCTATTTCGTACATTTACGATAAATGCTGGTTTACATGAAATTATAGAAACGAGTTTAGGCCTGATCTATCTAGTCTGAATATGGTTTATAATTTTTAGGGTTTGTACCTACTAGTATTAAACCATGATTAGAGCATCATTGTGCCTTGTTAATAGTAAAATATAGGTATGGCACATCACTATCCTCGACGGCCCAATCAAAAATGAACAGCCATGTGCCGAAATCCGCTGCACTTGATGCAGCGGATAACAGTACAAAATTGTACATATCTCTGATTTTTTAATCCAAATGAGAACTTATTTTAACAAATATTTTAATGATATTCAATTTTAATAACACAACTATGGAAGCAGTTTTGGATTGTAATAACGATTATTCTTTTTTCCTTTGGAATTTACAATGGATTTGGATTTGGATTTATAATGGAGATTTATACAAGTTTATTTGCATATTTTGTATTATTCTTTACAAAATTTACTTTTCAACTCAGTATTTTTCTAAAAATGTTGGATTAATGTTTTATTAGGATTAATAAACAAATAAGTATATAATTTTGCACAAAAAAAATTTACCAAATTAATTTAAAAGTAATGTTAAAGTTTCGACTCAGATTGCGTAGTATGTGCAGGTTAGCGTGATGTACAAAATGCAGTACAAGAAATCTTAACAAATTGAGAAGTACTACAGGTAATTTTGTATTTAACAACTTTGGGTAATAAATGGTAAAAATTTATTGACGTCAGAAGCGACTCTTATTAACATAGAATTTACATCAAGAATATGGTTTCAAAATATTTGTGTCAGTGTGGTTTTATTGTCTTGTAAAAATTTACATATGTATGTATATATATATATATATATATATATATATATATATATACATAATATATGAAAAAATAATTTGATTTCAAATCAGGTGCATTCACTGATAATCACCTATACCTATTTATAGGAGTTTGGTGGGTCAAATATATATCAGAAAATAACTTCCTGGCTTCATGCCTTGACGAACATTGAATGATATCTGATGGATAATTGTGCATAGTCTTTTTTTCCTGAGCTTCTGCTATGCAGATGCGAAAAGAAGGTGTAGATGTCATGGCAAGAATTCTGAGTTCGCCATTTTAGATAAACCTGAGAAAATTAAAGAATATTAATGTGTCTCTTCGAACTGCAATCGCGCTAATAGTTTGCAGGACCTACCCTATGCTGATGAGGGGCAACACCCCGAAACCGGTCCATAGATGGTCACTTCGAAGAAATAAATTAATATTTCTCTCTCTTTTCGCAAGCATCTTTATAGCAGCAGCTACAAAAAAGGAGGCTTTGCACGATTATCTATCAGATTTCATTCAATGTTCGTCAAGGCATGAAGCCAGGAAAGAAGTTGTTTTCTGATGTATATTTGACCCACCAAACACCAATAAATGTATAGGATGTATAGGATTATCAGTAAATGCTCCTGATTTAAAGTCAGATTTTTATTTCATATTTTTTTCTCACAGAAATAAAAATTACATATTTTAAACATTTGTTTTATTGTACAGTGTGTCCAAGGATGTAGTTCAGAAGAGGGTTAAAAAAATGTAATTTAAGTTTTATTAAAAAGTGTTATTCTTGATGAAATGTGTTACTTTTAACTAACGCTCTACTTCATTTAATAGTTTATGTGTTGGAAAATCACAAAAAATTTAACGATTACCTAGTGAGTGACAATGTCATACCACAACATTAAAAATCTAAAACAAACTATTATTAATACCATAAATGAAATCACCCCGGACATGCTACGAAATGCATAAAAATAATTTCGAATTAGAGAGGAGAAATGTTTTGAAGTTGATGGAGGGCTATATTGAATAGTTGAAGCTCATTTTACTTAATGTTAATTTTTCGTTATTATTTTTGCTATTGATCACAAATAAACGTGTAGTATTGCATTACAGTTTAAAATAATTATTCCTTAATACTGACTCACTATGTAATCGTTAATTTTTAAAGTTAGAATAAATTTTTGTAAGGTTTTCCAGCAAATAAAATGGATAAAGTACAACTTGAAATATATATATAATATATATATATATATATATATATATATATTATATATATATATATA